>CM037785.1:63473831-63523831 GCA_021229015.1 Solen grandis
TTTACCCCCATAAGGTCTGTTTGTACAATCTTGGTAATGAACCATAAATGGCTACTACCAAATACTAACTCTGGGCCTTTGGTTCATAAAAAAGTTTTTAAAGATTTTCCTATATAACTTATTAAACAAGTGCCCCCGGGTGCGGGGGCTTTTCACCTAGGGCTATGATTTGAAAAATCTTGGTAATGAACCATTAGATGATGCTACTACCAAATATCAAAGCTCTGGGCCAAAGGGATTCACGGTCTAAAAGTTTTTTAAAAGATTTTCCTATATAATCATGTAAACAAGTGCCCCCTGGTGGGGGGGGCATTTATCCCCGTGGGCTATGATATGTACAATCTTGGTAAGGCCCATAAGATGATGCTACTCCAAATACTAAGCCTAGGCCTTCATTTTGCAGAAGAATTTTTTTAAAGTTTGCTTTTTTAAAATTTTTTTTAGTCCTATGCCCTTCTTTTTAAACCAATCTGAAAAATTTGTCCCTTTTGATAGAGGGCATCTAAGGATGTTTCCTGTGAAGTTTGGTAAAAACCCCTTCAGGGGTTCATGAGGAGATGTTTTTTAAAAAGCAAATTTTTGACACGGAGGGACGCACGCACGCACGGACGAGGGACAAAAGGCATCACAATAGCTCACCATGGCACGTTGTGCTCGGGTGAGCTAAAAAGAAAAGTATATGATTTAGGGGGGGGGAATGTGTCCCATAATCGGCACAAAATTCAACAAAAAGGGGCCTTGGCCTTGATAGAGCTAAATTTTAAAAGAACAGATTAAAACAAAATTTTTTAAGGGCTCTTTTTTAAAAGCATACTCCCCCCCTCTCTTTCCTTTTATGCTGTTTTGACCTTATAATCTTACCTGTCTATGCACGGCCCATCATATATTAATATATATAAAATATAATGATTCTCTTTAATTGGCCATTAATTATATAGAGACAGTTATTATTTTATTAATTTCTCTGCACGAGCCCCGGGTCTCGTATGCTTAAAATATGACCCCCCTTTCAGTAGCATGTTCCATATATATTTTATGCATTTTAAAATTTGTGGATGCAGTGAAAATTAAACTTTGAATATGATAGCAATAATATATCTAAGTGAAGTGCAGGGTAAAAAAAATCCTAGGTAGTCGATTTTTTTTTAAAGTAAGAAATTTAAAATTTAAAAAAAAAACGACCTTTCCCTAATTATTCATACATAGAGAGGTCGATTTTTGTAATTTTTTTTTTTTCTTATTTTTATTTTTATTATTATTTTGGTTTTAGTAACCGGTAGTCGTAAAGTAACACAGGGGACCAAATATGAGGGTTTTAAACATACCCAGACAAGACAGGTAAAAAAAAAATTACAAACCATCCTTTCCTGATCCCGGGCGATCCGGCGATGCCGAACTTACACCTCGTCATTTTTTCTGGAGTCCGTGAAATTCGTAGTAAACCCCAAAGTTGGTAAACTGCCAAGAGTCCAACAAAAAAGGGGGACATAATCGGAAAACAGGGTAAGTTTTCCCTACTGTGAAAAAGTTAGTGACATTAAAACCCAAAGGAATGGGTTGAACATGCAAAAGCGCTGTCGCCATTGTTGGTTTGACCTTTTTTAATATCAGTTTACCTGTTTTCACAAATACCCGAGAGTGAGAACTGCATTTGTATTCGGAACGATATTGGCGGGTGACGGACGATGTGAAACGAGAAAGCCTATATTTCTTTAAAGAGTTATATGTGACTTTTTATCCGGGAAAATGGTGACTATAATTTACTGTTTTCGTAAAATACATTTTTTCGTTTTTATTAAAAACGGTATCCAGTCAAAAGGGCCCAAGTAAAAAGGACCCAAGTTAAAACGGGCCAAATTGGTCAAAACGGCCCCCAAAGGGGGGAGAAGATCTGTCAAAAAGGCCCCCCTTTATAGAATGGGTTTCGAACGTGTGAACAATCAGATACATTGATTAATGGAAAGTGTTTAATGCAACGTGACATTAAGTACTGTGAAAACAAGTAATTGATAAAAGAACATGTTTTAAGGGAAGCGATTTTTATTTGAATTGTGAAAAATCAAAATGTGTGAGTTTGTATTTGTTCTGTCGAAAAGAAAGGTTATTTATATTATAAGAATTTTTTTACATTTTTTTTTCGATAAATGTTTAAAAATTTTTGACATCATGAGTTATTTTTTTTTAATTTAAAATTTGGCCCGTTAACCCCTTAATCTCTCATTTATAAGATGAATTTAAAAGAAAATGTGTGTGTGTGTGTGTGGTGTGTGTGGTTCTAAGTTTACCACATAATCTTTCTCGCTTTCTTTTTATTCTCTCATTTTAATGGGAAGGGGAATTTATACGCACGATATATCAGGATGGGGAAAAAAACCCAAGAAATCACAAAAAAAAATATATTTTTGTATTTCTTTTATTCACTTTATTACAGGGCTCTCCTTAGTCCTGGAACCCAGGTCATTGACTCTTGGGGTCAAATTTTTAAAAGTCAAAAACAAATTCTTAAGAGTCAAATAAAATTTGCAGTATTTCGCTTGGGGATCGTGTTTAAGTCACAAATTTTACTTTGTAGCGAAAACATGTTTAGATTAACAAAGTTTGTATGAAATGTTTACTTTTTTATTTTATGAAACATATTATTTAAAAAAAGGTGTTTGATTAAAAGAATCCTTTTTTTAAACCCAAAACAAAAAATTAAAAAAAATTAAAATTTTATTTCTATAATATTGCATAAAAAACACAAGAATATAAAAAATATCTGGACAACGGCATTTTCGTGATTTCCCCTTGGGGGAAGGTACCCCCCTTTCCCCTGCTGAATGGTTAGAGTTCTTCGGGCCATCAGGCCCGTTATTTGTCACAATGAAACACAAAGCTGAAACTGGAACCCCTGAAAATAGTAAACCCAAAAAATAAATAAAAAATAAGAATTATTATCTGTTCCATTACTTAGAAGTGCAGTCATCATAATAAACTGTTGTAAATCTCAAATGAAAAACAGGAAAATTTTAATTTTTTAAATTCTATAATATCTAGGTTTTTTTTAAAAAAAAAAAAAGTGGAAAAAATTAATTCCCTTAATGTGGAAAGGAAATGACAGTGCAATATTCTTATTCAGACTTGAGCTAGCTTTTTTTTTTTTAAAAGTAAAAAACTAAAAAATTGGTATTTTGGAAAAATGGCAAAAAAAAAAATGAGAAAAAAAAAATTCTTTAAAAAGTCAAAAAAAAAACAACCCCAACCAAAAATTATTCAAAATTCATAGAAAAATTTTTCCAGGCATTTTAAAAACCCATAACTGCTCAAATCTTTAAATCAGTTTTCAATACAGAAAGATAGCTAAGGAAAAAATAAAAGTTTTACTTACCTTCATCATCACTTTTTTTTTTTTTAAACCTTGTTTGATTCTGGAAGAGTCGATTACTTTGGGTTTTTTGGTCCCATATTTTCAGTTGACAGACTAATGGGGGCTTATTTGTTACAATCATCACACCTTTCATTTAAACCAGCAGGGTTTTAAAGTACTGCCTTTAAAAACTATTTTTTTATTATAAACAATAAAAATTTCACCCGTTTCCGACCCGGTAATTAACCTGAGTAACAGCCATAGGAATTTAAAAAAAAATTTTGTCATGGTTCCTGCCTTTTAATCTTTTCACACGTCGTAAAAAGGGATCCAGAAAACCTGGGGTACAGAAGCTATCATTAGCATTTGAGAGTACACGAAGATTGCCGGAAATTTTACGGGAATTTGTAAAAGGGTTGGTTACGAATCGGTGATTACTTTCAGTGGTGTATCGAAGATTGCCGAAGAAATACGAGAATTTATTAGGCATTTTTAGAGAACTGACAGTGTTAGCAAAGTCAATGGGGGGTCATTTTGGCAATCATTGATCAATAATCTGTTTTTTGACTGGCTGATCTGGTGGTATGAGCACCCGCTGTTATTGCCCCGGGTTTAAAAAGCCCCTTGGGACAATTTTTCCCCCGGGGCCAAAAAAAGCGTCTTGAGAAATTTTCCCCGGGGCAAAAACCCGGGGGCTCGGGTCAAAGGAGAGCCCCCTTATTAAATTTTTTTTTTTTCATTTTTATTTTTATTTCTTTTCTCCATTTCTACAATATGATCACAGGAAAAAAACAAGGAAATTTTTTTATTTTTTACACTTTTTATCTTCACGTACCTTTAATTAGTGTTCTCAAACAAACGCCGACAATTAAAAATTTAATTTCCCTTTGGGGTGGATTTTTGTAGCCAAAAATTTAATCATCACATTAAAACTGACCTCTCAATTACCCTTAAATTTCAACGTTTCATTTATTTATAAATTTATTAAAATTCCTTTTAAAGGGTTAACCAATGATTTTATTTATTTATCATGAAAAAAAACCGTAGTAGATGTTTGTATCAATAAAATTTTAAATTTTTTATATCAATAATATAATCTCATTAAAACGGTTTATAACTTTTTTTCTGTTGACTTTCGAAGTTCTTAACAAATCATCCTTATATTTATACAATAATTTAAAATAAATTTTACATGGGGGCCGTTTTAAACCCAAAATGGCACCGTTTTGACTTTTAAAATGGCACCGTTTTGGGGCTATTTTGAATAAGGATGGGGCCCTTTTGACTTTTTTATGGGTCCCTTTTGACCAAAATTTTGGGCCCCTTTCAACTTGGGTGTTTTTACTTGGGTCCGTTTTGACTTTGGGAACCATTAAAAAAATTTTTTAAAGGAAATACGGTAGGGGGGATCATTGAACCGGCATTTAAAAAACCCTCTTAAAAAAGTTGAATGGAATTTTGCACAAAAAATCACATGATTTGAAAATTAGAGCATGGCTGACATTCGTTTTGATTTTATGGTATAACAAAAAGAGCTTGTCCCTATCGCGTTCCCTTTCGAGCAAAAGGTTTAAAGGTAAAAATTTTCCCCGAGAAAATTTTTATCCCTGAAAATTGGTTTGTCAAATATAAAGGCTAGCAATCATTTTTGTTTTTATGGCAATTTTATATGGATCTCGGTCAAGGATAATTCACAACTGGATTCCTGTTTTAGTGTTCTGCCAAGGATGCAGCCTTGCAGTATTGGCGCATTGAAGTTTCATATGGTGCATGAAATAATTACCATTGGGATCACAGGGCACAAAAAAAAAATTGCGAGGAATGAGTAAATTTCACCGTGCCCCTCTTGTTGAACATAGTTTTCCAAGGAGAAGTAAGTTCTCTAGTAGCAATAGAAATAGTTCTACACTTACAAGAAATTTAATTGATACTGCTTAGCCTGCTTCACGTATTGAGCCATTTCATTAGCTAAGTGTCTACTACTGTCCAGTTGCGAGCAGTTTATCAATTCACTATGCAGGCGTAATGGCGTCTGTTTCAAAACAAAAGTGGCAAACAATTTTAAGCTATTTCAGGGCTGATTCCTCTAAAAAATATAAATCAAATGAAAGTCTTAACCAACCCTAATAAGATAACGAACGCCTAGGATGTAAATGGAAGTGAGGTAGATAACCAAATAACGCATGAAAAGCGATGTTGATCTTTTCAGAATAATTGGCTGTGGGAATTTGCCTGGTTACAATTTGATGAAATACATAATGTAATGATCTGTGGTTTAATGTGCAAAAACATTTCAGTAACCAAATACAAAAGTCTGTTGAGTTTTCAAGGGGATTTAAATGGTTTTGCTTTGAAACTGGGGGTGGTATTGCAGACCAGTTTGACTTTGGAAGGGCTTTAAATCACTGGAGGAATGCAAAGCAAAGGAAAATCTTTGCTTGTTCAAAGGACAGTTAACCGAATCAATTCAGAACTATATGTTTAAATTCAGCTGTTAAAATGGTATGGAATGTTTTGTATTTGTTTTTTTTTACATGGAAAATTATGTTGGGCCCCATTAAAATTTGGATTGACCCCTAGTTTTAAAGCCCAAGGGGTCAATGTCCCAACCTAGTATACTTAAGTTCTTGGCAGAACACTGCTGTTTTTTGCAGAAGACACATATGGCATCAGGTTAGACAGTGGTTGGATACTGTTTTTTTATGGTTTAACAATTTTTCGGGGTATTTTACCATTAGAGCGTTTGCACATGAGAATGCGATTTGATATCTCACTCGATAAAAACGATTGTCAGCCATGCTGTAATATCATGTGATTTCTTGTGTTAATGCCTGGTACGAGGGATGTTCAAATTGAAATGCAACTCAGGTTATATTATGTAACTACACACACTTTTCACAAAAAACCTACTTGGATCGCCTAGGGGCATCAATTATCTCTTGGTTGATACCAGTTTTGTGTAAATCTGTCCTCTCTAGCCTTGGCTACACAACGAGACACATTGCATACTCGTACATACTAATGATAAAATGGTTGGTAAAAAATCTGCGTTAGCCGCCGAAATACGGACCTACATCAAAAACCGCTGTTTTCTTGGAATAGGTCCAAAAGAGATATTTCATGAAATATACTCAATTAATGGACCTGGTGAGCTGTCCTATGCATCAGTTACTAAGGTGGTGCAAGAAATTTGCAAGTGGAATAACGTCCTTGCAAGATGCACAATGTGGCCATTGCAGAAAGACAGCAACCAGTCCCAAAATAGTAGAAAAAATCAGAGAAATTGTATTGACAGATGCAAGATTCACTGTTAGGGAAATAGCCCGAAAGGTAGGCATCTCAATAGGGGCAGTTCATTCAATTCTAAGGAAGCACCTTAAAATGAAGAAGATAACTGAGCGATGGATACCCCATTTGCTCACAGAGGAGCAGAAGTGCCTCTGTGTGAAAATGGCAAAATCTTTGCTGAAAATGTACCCAAATTACAATAATCGCTTGTTTGCCAATATCGTCACAGGCCACAAGACATCGGTGCATTTCTATGAGCCCAAACGAGAACATGAAAACATGATATGGGCTACAAAAGACATAAAAAGGCCATGTATAGCCAAACACACAATGAGCGTCAGAAAGGTTATGTATGCAGTTTTCTTCACAAATCAAGGGCCTGCTATACAAATTGCTGTTTCGAAAGGTAAATTGGTCAATAGCAAGTTCTACAGAGGGGCTGTTCTAAAAAATTTGAAGAAATATTTCAATAGGCGCAGGCCAGCGACAGGTTTGCTGGGGGTAAAGTTGCTGCATGACAACATGTCTAGCCACAAAGCGGCTATTGTACGCGATTTTTTAAGGCAGGAAAAGGTTGTAGAGCTTCCGCACCCGCCGTATTTCCCAGACCTTGCCCCCTGTGACTACTTCCAGTTCCCAAGGCTCAAAAAGTACCTCACTGGACGAAAATACAAAACATGAAAAGATCTTGGTTCAGCCATCTTCCAGTGTCTCAAGGGTATACCCAGAAACGACTATGAAACTGCCTTTAAAAATTGGATCAAAAGGTTGAAACTGTGCATAGCTCACGGAGGTGAATACTTTGAAGGAATCTGATAGTTGGTTTGTGAAAATTAACAAATCCTTTCTAGATATGCTAGAAATTGCATTTCAATATGAACATCCCTTGTAAGACCCAATATAGATGGCATTATTTCCTTAGATGGCATTTTTTCCTTTTTCTTGCACCAAATATATTTTTTAATTCTAAAATCAAAATGTCAAACTTATAATCTCTTTTACCTGACCCTAACAAAATTTTCTGCTGTTTATTTCTAGATGAGGCTTAGAGTCTTTAATCATATTAGAAAAGAAATTTGGTAGTCTAAAACACTTAACATCAGCTCCAGCAAACAACAATCGATGGATTATGATCACAATATGCATGTAATTAGGTGATCAAACACATTGACGGAATTCTATTCAATGATACAGGTGTTTTGTTTTTTTTAACCACCAAAGTAGACCCACTTTATTCTGTCACTATATTTATAACAAAAACAAGTGCTGGTAGGACTGGTGGATGCTCCATAAACTGCGCTTTGTCACTTGATGGGTACTTTATTATATACTTTATGAGCTTCGGATAAAATTTAAGTATGAAAATTAACAAAGAGAATAACTCCTATATTAGATTATAGATAGTATCATACTTTAGTGGCAGATAGTTTTTGATTGAATATAATGCAGATTAGGGCCACTTTTTGACTTTTTGGTTAAAGTTTTGCATGCAAGCAACTATCCAGCTTATATCTCAGAAATTCTTTATGGAATTAACTAGAAAGTTTAGGAGTGTGTTCAGGGGCATTAGAAAACCAAGGAGGATAACTCTTGGACTGAATTTTATACAAATTATGGCCCTTTTTTAACTTGAATACTTGGTTAAAGTTTAGCATGCACAGTTTTATTATGCTTATGTCTCAGTAACAAGGCATGGGATTGATTTTAGACTTCATAAACATATTTAGGGGCATTAGACTATCAAATTATATCAAGGGCAAGAATTGAAATAGATTTCATTTGATTTACCAACAAGCATTTTGAATAATCGAGCTGTCCTCTGACTGCTCTTGTTAATATTGCACATATTGAACTGTTATAATTGTAATGATTGCATATTGAATAATTTCATTACAGCCTCAATGGGTGGACAATTTGCCATGACCAAAGATGATATGCTTGGCAACATTAAGGTATACTTAATGTTAATTTACACTATTACCAAACAAGTTTGGATGGTTTTATACAGGATTCCCAATATTCCTTTTGATGCCATTCTCAGACAATGTTTTATAATGTATAGATTTGTTCCGTAATGGAGCACCTATTAATGGGATTTGTGCTGTAATGGAGCACTTTTTTTATTGAGCTTTCTGCTGTACTGAAACTTTATATTGGATTTGTGCTGTAATGGACACTTTTATATTGAGCTTTCTGCTGCACTGTAACTTTATATAGGATTTGTGCTGTAATGGAACACTTATATTGAGCTTTCTGCTGTACTGAAACTTTATATTGGATTTGTGCTGCAATGGAACACTTTTTATATTGAGCTTTCTGCTGTACTGAAACTTTATATTGGATTTGTGCTGTAATGGAACACTTTTATATTGAGCTTTCTGCTGTACTGAAACTTTATATTGGATTTTTAGCTCACCTGAGCATAGCTCAGGGTGAGCTTTTGGGATACTTGATTGTCCGTCGTCCGTCGTCAGTCGTCCCTTGTCCGTCAACAATTTTGATGTTTACACACTAGAGTTCACAATTTTGATCCAATCTTCCTCAAACTTGGTCAGAATGTTTGTCTTGATGATATCTTGAACCCTTTCGAAAATGGGTCAGGTTGGATCAAAAAGTAGGTCAGTAGGTCAAATCTTAGAAAAATCTTGTTTACACACTAGAGGCCACAATTTTGATCCAATCTTCCTCAAACTTGGTCAGAATGTTTGTCTTGATGATATCTTGAACCCTTTCGAAAATGGGTCAGGTTGGATCAAAAAGTAGGTCAGAAGGTCAAATCTTAGAAAAATCTTGTTATCACACTAGAGGCCACAATTTTGATCCAATCTTCCTCAAACTTGGACAGAATGTTTGTCTTGATGATATCTTGAACCCTTTCGAAAATGGGTCAGGTTGGATCAAAAAGTAGGTCAGTAGGTCAAATCTTAGAAAAATCTTGTTTACACACTAGAGGCCACAATTTTGATCCAATCTTCTTCAAACTTGGTCAGAATGTTTGTGTTGATGATATCCGAACCTTAAAATGGGCGGTGGACAAAAAGTAGGTCATAGGTAAATCTTAGAAAAATCTTGTTTACACACTAGAGGCACAATTTTAATCCAATCTTCCTCAAACTTGGTCAGAATGTTTGTCTTGATGATATCTCGAACCAGTTCGAAAATGGGCCGGGCTGGACCAAAAAGTAGGTCAATAGGTCAAATCTTAGAAAAAACTTGTTTACACACTAAAGGCCACAGTTCAGGAGTTATGTCCCTTTTAATGTTTAAATTTGTGTGTTAAAGCCATACTATCTCTTAGTCAAGTATGACTTCAAATTTTAACCACAGGCACTATTTTGTTCATTGAACTGAAATGATGTCATAGGTTATGTATTCTGACAGTACAACTATGCTATAATTTAGTAACTTGTACAGGCAATGAAGGCAATTTTTTCAGGTGAGCGTCTTTAGGGCCATCTTGGCCCTCTTGTTGCTGTAATGGAACACTTTTTATATTGAGCTTTCTGCTGTACTGAAACTTTATAATGGATTTGTGCTGTAATGGAGCACTTTTTATATTGAGCTTTCTGCTGCACTGAAACTTTATATTGGATTTGTGCTGTAATGGAACACTTTTTATATTGAGCTCTCTGCTGCACTGTAACTTTATATAGGATTTGTGCTGTAATGGAACACTTTTTATATTGAGCTCTCTGCTGCACTGTAACTTTATATTGGATTTGTGCTGTAATGGAACACTTTTATATTGAGCTTTCTGCTGTACTGAAACTTTATATTGGATTTTTAGCTCACCTGAGCATAGCTCAGGGTGAGCTTTTGGGATACTTGATTGTCCGTCGTCAGTCGTCCCTTGTCCGTCAACAATTTTGATGTTTACACACTAGAGTTCACAATTTTGATCCAATCTTCCTCAAACTTGGTCAGAATGTTTGTCTTGATGATATCTTGAACCCTTTCGAAAATGGGTCAGGTTGGATCAAAAAGTAGGTCAGTAGGTCAAATCTTAGAAAAATCTTGTTTACACACTAGAGGCCACAATTTTGATCCAATCTTCCTCAAACTTGGTCAGAATGTGATGATATCTTGAACCCTTTTGAAAATGGGTCAGGTTGGATCAAGAAGTAGGTCAGTAGGTCAAATCTTAGAAAAATCTTGTTTACACACTAGAGGCCACAATTTTGATCCAATCTTCCTCAAACTTGGACAGAATGTTTGTCTTGATGATATCTTGAACCCTTTCGAAAATGGGTCAGGTTGGATCAAAAAGTAGGTCAGAAGGTCAAATCTTAGAAAAATCTTGTTTACACACTAGAGGCTACAATTTTAATCCAATCTTCCTCAAACTTGGTCAGAATGTTTGTCTTGATGATATCTCGAACCAGTTCGAAAATGGGCCGGGCCGGACCAAAAAGTAGGTCAATAGGTCAAATCTTAGAAAAAACTTGTTTACACACTAAAGGCCACAGTTCAGGAGTTATGTCCCTTTTAATGTTTAAATTTGTGTGTTAAAGCCATACTATCTCTCAGTCAAGTATGACTTCAAATTTTAACCACAGGCACTGTTTTGTTCATTGAACTGAAATAATGTCATAGATTATGTATTCTGACAGTACAACTATGCTATAATTTAGTAACTTGTACAGGCAATGAAGGCAATTTTTTCAGGTGAGCGTCTTTAGGGCCATCTTGGCCCTCTTGTTGCTGTAATGGAACACTTTTTATATTGAGCTTTCTGCTGTACTGAAACTTTATAATGGATTTGTGCTGTAATGGAGCACTTTTTATATTGAGCTTTCTGCTGCACTGAAACTTTATATTGGATTTGTGCTGTAATGGAGCACTTTTTATATTGAGCTTTCTGCTGCTCTGTAACTTTATATAGGATTTGTGCTGTAATGGAACACTTTTTATATTGAGCTCTCTGCTGCACTGTAACTTTATATTGGATTTGTGCTGTAATGGAGCACTTTTTATACGCCCATCTTAAGATGGGGCGTATTATGTGAACACTCACGGCGGGCGGGCGGGCGTGGAACATTTGTTGTCCGGGCTCTAACTTCAATACCGTTTGCCCAATCCTTTTCAAACTTTCCACACATGTGCATGGCCATAATATCTCGAATCAGTTCGATATCCAGTATTATCGCATGAATGACTTAGAAGTTATGGCCCTTGACGTACACAAAATACTTGAAATTGTGATTGTCCGGGCTCTAACTTCAATACCGTGTGCCCAATCCTTTTCAAACTTTCCACACATGTGCATGGCCATAATATCTTGGATGTGTTTGATATCCAGCATTATCACGTGAATGACTTAGAAGTTATGGCCCTTGATGTACACAAAATACTTGAAATTGTGATTGTCCGGGCTCTAACTTCAATACCGTTTGCCAAATCCTTTTCAAACTTTCCACACATGTGCATGGCCATAATATCTCAGATGAGTTCGATATCCAGCATTATCGCATGAATGACTTAGAAGTTATGGCCCTTGACGTACACAAAATTTAAATATCACGGATGAGTTCGATATCCAGCATTATCATGTGATGATGATGTGAATGACTTTGAAGTTATGGCCCTTGATGTACACAACGTACTTGAAAATTTGCTTGTCCCTAGTCCTTACACCCTATGAGGTGTTGTCAGATCTTGCAGTTAATTAATGGAAATGAATCAACAGTTTGTTTTTTTATGATTAACATTCATTAACTAATGGGATTTTGGAATTATTTTGCTTATTTATGGACAGTAGCTTGTTTCTCTGAGCTATTTCTGAGAGTCCCCATACTATGATGGGCGTATTTTGTGGCAGTCCTGACCCTTGTTATATATTGTTGTTGTATTGGTGTTTACCTTCGCTGCGATAGTATTTCAATCATATAGCCACGTCCAGCTAATTACAGGTGGAGGAAGACCCCGAGTACACAGAGGTACCCTGGTAGAACCACCGACCTACCGCAAGCCAGCTGGAAGGCTTCCTCACATGAAAAATCCGAATTCCCTACCGGGATTCGAACCCACAGCGGTGAGGGGCAGAGAGATTTGTAGTCCACAACTGTAACCGCTCGGCCACGGCGGCCCCCACTTTTTATATTGAGCTTTCTGCTGTGCTGTAACTTTATATAGGATTTGTGCTATAATGGAATTCTTTATATTAAGTTTTGTCCTGTAATGGGAAATTGTGCTGTAATGGAGTCCTTCATGTAGGAATTGTGCTGTTATGGAGCATTAAAATGATTTTTTGAGCTTTGTGCCATAATGGAGCACTTTATATTGGGTCTAAAACAGTAAATAATCATCATGGCTGTTGAAAAAAAGCCAAATGCAAATGAAGTAAGACATCATAAAACTTTTGGTTATTGAGAAAAGAAGATAATTTTTGAACGATTGGAAAACTTACACCTCTACACAATCTAATACATATAATAACTAGCTTTTTCTTGCAACAGAAAATCGAAACAAAGTATGAGACAGACAAAGAAAAGTTTGAAACATTTGAGGCCCTGCTGCAGGATGAAATTGAAAAGAAGGAGGATAAAAAGGACAAGTCAGGCACTGTTGGGGGTCTCTGGCTTAAAAGGTAGGACAGTCTGGTTTGTTTGTCAAAATATCATTGATTTTCTGCTATATGGAAAATGAGGCTCCCAAGGGGATACTTCCAAGTGTGACAATAAATAGTGAATAAATGGAATAATCCAAAGACAGTCCTTAATGTATTAATGCAGCTCTGTTTTATCATAATTTGACTTTATCAAAGCATGCAGTAGGTATAATTTAAGACAAAATTAAAGAATCCTAGCAAACTAACTTTTCGACAATAGTAAGGTATATATTGACCAAAACATCGATCTTGGAGCCCTGATAACTTCAAACTTAAAAATATGAAAAATTAAACAAAAAATTGAAAGAAACAGAAAATATAAGTTACTTAAAAAGTAAATATTTGTATTCCAAAAATAAATATTACTACGGTGCAAACTGTCCATAACGACACCTGCTTATAACAACATCCTGTATTATCCGACACCTTTTTTTGGTCCCAATTTCAAATATATGTTCCATAATGACCTGCTTTATCCGACAACTTGTCGTATCCGACATTGTCAGTTGGTCCCAGTGGGTGTCGGATAAGACAGGTTTTACTGTATCTTTATTCATGATTTTTCTATTTCCCTGCTTGTAAAATGATAACTTTAATGAAAATGACTCGAAGGAAGATTTTAACATAGATAGTAGAAACAAAACAATGACAAAACACAATTTCAAATGCAAAACCCTTTTTTATATCAAATTTGCCATTTTTTAAATGAAAGACTGAATACTGTGAAATCTTTTTATTTTGTGGGGATGAAATTTCGTGGATTTGGTTAATAAAACATGTTTGTGGGGACAAGAATTTGTGGATATGTTAATGACATGGCATTCAGTATATGTTAAGATCTTTTTTTAGTACTTACTTTCAGGGAGCGTTAATCAAACCAAAGTAAGATTAAACAAATCTAAGCTTGTGGCCATTTAATCTTCGTAACATTTCGGCCATATATTGCTTAGGATAAAAACCGAGGTCACCACAGTTGTGGCACAGCATGATCTCCCGGCCCCACTCGTCATCAACTGGGACTAGACAGGATGTCCTGTAGTGCCTGGGGGCAAGTGGACAACGGGGACACAGCAGGTGTCATTCAGTCGTCAAATCACTGTGTTATATTGGCCATAATACAGAGTGGATCTCTCCTACCCATGCAGCTTATCTATGCAGGAACTTGAAGACACTCGTGTCCTCTCAAAAATTATGACACAATTAGTAATGAAGCAAAACTTCACAAATGAAAGGATAAGACGAATAATATATATAAATGTACATATATCATGTATATATTATAAAACTATGTACCATATAACACGACTAGTACAGCGACCGCAGCATAAACAAAAGTGGGTGGAGTATTGTAAATTATGGTGGAAACCAACTCAAAATTAGTTGCTGTTGTACATTAAACACAATTAGTAACACAACTAACATTATGAAGTTTTATTTGGCGATTTGTTTTTTTGCTTTTTAATACATTATATTCCAGAACATAAACTTTATATATATTATTGAACTCAATTTTCTCACGAGTCTGTTGGGGTATGGGAGAAGGTTGTCATTATCGGCGAGCTGTTTGACATGATAAATGAAAACTTTTCGTGGGGACATAAATTCGTGGATAGCGGTGTCCATGAAATCAACGAAAATTAATCTCCCATGAAATATAATGATTTTACAGTATAATGTATTCATGTTCAATGTTTTGTCCAAAAAAATGGCTTATTAAAAAAAAAGGTGACCCAAATTTTGCACCATTTACTTGTGTCCAGTGTGAGCCCTGTAAGATAGGGATGGAAAATCATATCCTGCAAAAAGAAAAAAAAATATGGAAAATCATAATGCAATATTTAATTCACAGTTGCAACTAATAAAGTCTTTATTTTCATACATTTTGAATTCTCTGTATATTATTCAATAAATTTTTGAGTGAATCAAATCCAATTTTAAGAGCTATAGTATTTAATATTGGCTGGGACGTAGAGTAATGTTGTGCAAAAGTTACATAATTAAATGAGTGTTTTAGAGATTTAAATTGTCTTTTAACTACCCATTGATGTAAGAAAAATTAGTATTTGGCTATTTTTGACAGGGTAATTATGCAAAAACACTTTTTGTCTGTTTCTCTATTACCTACAGAGCATATTTCTTCTTTTTTTCTCTCTCTCTGAAAGCAATGGTAAGAATTAGGTTTAAATTTGCACATACATGTATAACCTCATTGCCCATTTATGAAAGTATACTTCTGGGAATGTCTTAATTAACTTTTGATGTATTGTCTGTGATATGTATTAACAATGACCCTCCCATACTTTTACAGGGGGCTGGAATATCTGTGTGAGGTATTCTGTGAGCTGGTGATGGAGCATAAAGAGAGCAAGGGGGCAGGAAAGAAGGGTAGCAGTTCTGCCGTATATACGGCTTGCAAGAATGCGTACCAAAAAACCCTGACAAAGCACCACAACATGGCTACAAGAATGATTGTAAAAGTAGGTGGATATATCGTTGTCCTATCTTTTGTAGTATGACCCAGTGCTGCACTAATGGATTAATTAGTTTGTCCACAAATCAATGACAAACACCGTACTGATTTTTGTTGGCTACAACATAACTAAGCTTATTTCTGATTGTATAGTACCATGCAATCTATCACAATGTTTTGCTCTACATTGCTACAGTAATACTTTGACATATAAACCGTGAAAATGATCAAATACAGTAGAACCTCGTTAATCCGAAGTCATAGGGACCGGGCTGAAAACTTCGAAATAATGATCCAATGATAAATTTAGGTTTGTGTGCATGTTTATGTAATCATTACCAGTGAGTATCGTGAAAATTGCTGCGTTGTAAAAACAACTACTGGTTCCCCCAGACACACCGGGTATTTCACTGGATTGTTCTGACATTGACAATTGTGAGGAATTATCTTTGGAGACAATAATTCTTTCGGATGTAAGTGTGCAGAGATGACAGAGATACAATTGATGATTAATCTCTGCTGACTAAATTTAAATTCACGTAAAAAACAAGTACTCAATATCTGACACCTGGGTTTATCTGCTGACGCGTGTCTGTTACTCAACCTGTCAGACATCAATTAGAAGTAATCAATAATTTCCGGTCAGACACATGCTGATAATCCCTACCTGTTAAAAAGTGGGAAAAACTTACCTGAGCCATCATTCCAGTGACACCGCAAACTAAACTGACCTGTGTACGATTGAAGTTAAGGGCGATATGTCTTCGAAAATGTACGAAAATTGACTTCGAAATAAAAATTGAAAAATAAGTATAAATATAAACTCGGGACCGGGATTTAACTTCGAAATAGCGAAATTCGGATTAAACATTTTATTATACCCCCACAAATGAAATTTGGGGGGGGTATATAGGAGTCACCCTGTCGGTCCGTCGGTCGGTCCGGCGGTTGGTCTACAAATATTTGTCCGGAGCATTTCTCCAAAACTACTGTACCTATGTTGATGAAACTTCATAGGTAGATAGACCTTGATGAGAGGAAGTGCAGTGCATAAGAACCATAACTCTCATGTTTTTAAAGGAGTTATTCCCTTTGTATTTTTTCTTTTAATTTTGTCCGGACCATAACTCCAATACTAAAGTAGCTAGGTTGATGAAACTTCATATGTAGATTGATCTTGATGAGAGGAAGTGCAGTGCATAAGAACCATAACTCTTCATGTTTTTTAAAGGAGTTATTCCCCTTTGTTAATTTTTGTCTTTTGATTTTGTCCCGAGCATTTCTCCAAAACTACTGTACTTATGTTGATCAAACTTCATATGTAGATAGACCTCATATGTAGATAGACCTTCATGAGAGGAAGTGCAGTGCCTAAGAACCATAACTGCGCATGTATTTTGAAAGGAGTTATTGCCCTTTGTCATTTTTAATCTTTTGATTTTGTCCGGAGCATAACTCCAATACTAAAGTAGCTAGGTTGATGAAACTTCATATGTAGATTGATCTTGATGAGAGGAAGTGCAGTGCACAAGAAAACTACAATGTAAATTCTTAAAGACAGGTTTTTGCAAACAATAAATATGGATGTGAACCATAATTAGACTGCATTTTTATTCTCCTCAGCTACTGTGCAGATCTTGGGGGCAAATTGTTTTCTTCTGTGTGTCTGTATGTGTGTCTCTCTGTCTATCTGTCTGTCTGTCAAAACTTTTTAGCATTGTCCAAAACTTTTGAACCATTGCTCACACTAACTTGAAACCTTACATACATGTAGTCTTTCACTCACGCAAACTTTTGAAACTGTATTCCTACACATGACAGACTTCCGGTGTGGGTATTGATCACCTTTAGTGATAATACTTTTTTTTGGTATGCTTATAAGCCCAAATCCTATTTGTGAACAATCATTTTATGTGTCATGTGAATACATCCTGTGTCAAAGATGGGGGTGGTGGTATGAATCACCTTCAGTGATAGTTCTAGTTTTTAGTTAAAATAAGAAGGGGAACAATCGGGACCAAAAGAAGACTTGGTGAGGAATTCGGTTTAATGATGTTCGGTTTGACGAGGTTCTACTGTAGTACATTAATATTTTTTGTTATGTTTTCATATTTATCATAAGATACACAAGCTATAAATTTTAACCCTTTCCCTCATAGAGGACACCATGAAAAGACCTATGCGAGCAGCATAAAACCAGATCAGCCTGCGAGTAACTCGCAGGCTGATCAGGTTTTATGCTGTTCGCTGCTCCTCAGTGGTCTGGAAATGAAGATTTTGTAATAAAATTTGGTAAGGTTTAACTGTGGTTTTCTGCAGATCAGGCTTTATATGATACCTATTGAGTGTGTCAAAATGAGTATATATGAGGGAAAGGGTTAAGCACAGTCTGTATAAGAAATAATAGTTTGAGCTCATTGCCTGGTCTCTTGATAATGTTTCACAATGTATGGTCAGGGCTTTATACCTGCTGCTCATATCACAAAACTCTTTAATTTTGAAAACAAAATTTAGAACAAGATTTGTTGTCCAAAATATGGCCTTTTTTAAGACTGGACAACTATGGGAAATTAAGTTATTAACAAAAACAATGTCAGTTGTCATTTTCTTGCAGTTTAATCATCTGTATTTCAATGGCTATTTAGAGTAAGTCCATAAATAAAACAAATGAGTGGTAGGGAATTCAAGACTTTCTTAAAGGTGTAAAGTATTAGGAAATAAACATTTTGCAGATGTTTGAGTTGTAAGATATACTAATAGTATTTGATTTTTAAATGGCATTTGAAAATATTTTTTAAACTGATCAGGTTCAAAATGGTTTGCATAGCTGAATCAGAGAGTCCTTTTGGCTTGCCACTCTTTCTATTATATTCATCGAGGTTTACATCAAACCTGTCATTGCAAACCAACTTTTCTACAGTTTCTGATATGCTGACCTTTTACTGTATTTGATTGTCTAAAATTTTAATGTAACCAAAAAGAAATGGTATTAAAATGTCCTCACATGTAAATTTTTTGTGTCACCTTCTGTTAGCAGATGTGAAACATAGGGATCACATATATCGTCTGTCAGTCAGTTTATCGACCGTTCGTCTGTCTGTCCATCCGTCCCTGTCACATTTTTTTTTAGCAAGTAACACATTTGTTATTTAGGGAAGGAATGGGGGCAAGACGGGAGACCTCTGTATTACATCAGAATGATGATTGGCTGTCTGGTCCTTCCATTTGGAAAATGATAAAGGGATGTTAATGAAATGTCTTGTAAATGAAAAGTGTTCAATATATTTTTTCCTGATTCAGCCATAGAGGAGCTTACATGCCTATGATTTTTGACAAAGTCAATTTGTGCATGCAACTCAGCAGTTTTCCAATGTAAATTCATAGAAATACTTGTTATGAAATGTTAATGAGGGCAACTTCTTTTTCACATTAGTTGGTCTGATAAAATATTCTGAAACTTCCAGGGAAGCTGTATTACTTTGATGACTCATATTTTCATCATATTATTCTAGTCTTGTTATGGCCCGTTGCTGTTTTCTCTACATCAAACTTCTTGTCGGAACTATTTCTTTGAAGCCACTGGCTTGAATTCTATGAAAAGATTCACTGTCAAGAGATCTGCTTATTATCAGCCTTACTGGTATTCTGGTTGGTCATTTTTAGCTCGACTTTTCAAAGAAAATAAGAGCTTATACTGTCACTCGGGCGTCGGCGTCGGCGTTGCAACACAAGGTTAAAGTTTTTTTCAAACATCAATAACTTAAAATACTTATTCACCATCATCACTTCTACCTTACTTCTAAGGCCCACAACCCCGGCTACCCTATTTTTTGGAGTTATGCCCCTTTCATACTTACAAAACAGCCAAAATCAAGGTTAAAGTTTTTACAAAGTTGTATATCTTCTATACTATCTAAGGTATTCAACTGAAACTTCAAGTACATATTCACCATCATTACCTCTACCTTACTAACAAGGCCCATAACTCTTGCTGTACTACTTCTTAAGTTATGCCACTTTCATACTTAGAAAACAGCCAAAATCATGGTAATTTTTTTACATAGTTGTACTGTCACATGTATTTGACTGAAACTTCAAGTACTTTTTCACCATCACTACCTCTGCCTTACTAGCAAGGCCCATAACCCTGGCTGTACTACTTCTTGAATTATGCCCCTTTCATACTTAGAAAACAGCCGAAATCATGGTTATTTTTTTTTACAAAGTTGTATATTTTCAATACTATCACAGGTATTCCACCATAACTTGGAATATTACAATTTCAGATTTTAGCACTGGAGTTGGCGGATCAGCACACCACATTCTCAAATTGATTCTGCATGTTTATTTCACCAATTAAAAATGTCATATTTGTTTATTGGAGGTGATAGAATAATTTCTACTATAACTAGAACATATCATCATTGATATGTACCATACTATTAAAATCCATAAAACTGTGTCTTAGCAACTGAGAAAAGTCGAGCGCTGTCTTATGGACAGCTCTTGTTCTTCTAATCAAATACCATAGTGGGATACAGTACTTTGCCACATGTTCCAACATGCTTATTAAACCCCAACCTAGTAACTGTTCTAGGGAGGTAACTGTGCATGTACTTTACTTTAAATGGAATGGTACATTTTTTGACAACTAAAAGGAATTATACCCTGAACAATACTCTTTATTACAACAGGCTGCTTTGATGACTTCCCCCTACAAGGAGACCTTGATGACCAATCTTGCAAATGGGAACAAAGACCAGGATGATGTGGTAAATCTCTACAAGTATTAACTACAGGCAGCAGTAACTAGTGTTGGACTCATTATCAGTTTGTTGATGGATCTTTGACTAAGACTACGCTGATTAATCATCAATGATTTTTTTTACCATTTTTTAGCTTGACTATTCTAAGAATACGGGAGCTATTCTACTCACCCGAGCGTCGGCGTCTGCATCCTGTAACAGTTAAATTTTTTGTACTACCTCACTTAATTACTGAACCCCTTAAGCCTTTTTTTTCAACTAAGAATCTTAGTTAAGTTGTTTGTACCACCTCTCTTTTTCACTGAACTCCTTAAGGTATTGTTTTGATACTTGGAATACTTGTATATGACCACAGCCCCAACCTGTAAGCAAGAGGAGATAACTCTGTCATGGATTTTGACCAAATTATGGCCCTTTTTCAACTTTTTTAGTTTTTGTATCACCTCACTTTTTCACTGAACCCCTTAAGGTGTTGTTTTGATACTTGAAATACTTGTATGTGACCACCGCTCCAACCTGTAGGCAAGAAGCGATAACTCTGTCATGGATTTTGACCAAATTATGGCCCTTTTTTGACTGAGAATCTTAGTTAAGGTTATTGTACCACATTATTTTTTTCACTGAACCCCTTAATGTATTGTTTTGATACTTGAAATTCTTGTATATGACCACCACCCCAACTTGTATGATATGCAAGAGGGGATAACTCTGTCATGGATTTTGACTAAATTATGTCATTTTTAGTTTGACTATTCGAAGAATATGAGAGCTATTGTAGTCGCCTGGCGTCGGCGTCACCATTGGCATTGCAGCTTTTAGTTAAAGTTTTGCATGTAAGTTGATATCAATCTTATATCTCAATAACCATTTATGGTTTTGACTTGAAAGTGTATAATTATGTTCAGGGGCATCAGTTAACCAAGGTAGATAACTCTTGACTGAATTTAATATGAATTATGGCCCCTTTTTAACTTTGAAATTTTGGTTAAAGTTTTGCAAGCAATAGAAAATTTGGTTAAAGTTTTGCGTGCAAGCTACTATCTAGTTTGTATCTCAATAACCATTCATGGTATTGACTTGAAAATTTATGAATATGTTAAGGGGCATCAGACAACCAAGATAGATAACTCTTGACTGAATTTAATATGAATTATGGCTCCTTTTTAACTTAGAGATTTTGGTTAAAGTTTTGCATGCAAGATACTCTCATGCTTATATCTCAGTATCCAGGCATGCAATTGATTTGAAACATATTTAATATGTTTACGGGTATCATACTTACCTGGTAGATAACTCTTGATAGAATATGTTACAAATTATTGCCCCTTTTTAACTTAGAAATTTTGGTTAAAGTTTTGCATGCAAGGTACTTTCATGCTAATATCTCAGTATTCAGGCTTGGGATTGATTTGAAACATCTTTAATATGTTTAGGGGTATCATACTATAAAGGAAGATAACACTTGATGTAATATATTAAAGATTATGACCCTTTAACTTAGAATTTTGGTTTAATTTTTGCATTCAAGCTTCTATCCAGCATATATCTCAGAAATTGCTTGTGGAATTGACTAGAAAGTTAAGGATTGTCTTCAGGGGCATCAGAAAACTAAGGAGGATAACTTTTGGACTGAATATTTTGCAAAACATGGCCCTTTTCTAACTTGGATTTTTGGTTAATGTTTTGCATGCACAGTGTTATTGTGCTTATGTCTCAGTAACTAGGCATGGGATTGATTTTAGACATCATAAAAATATTAAGGGGTATCAGACTATCAAGGTTTACTGGATATTTAATAAAAAATTAGCCATTAGAAGTGTTTTACTATGAAAGCTACATTTGATAATGTGGTTTTGCATCTTGCTTGTTTTACATTTAACCCTTTCCCTCATAGAGGATACCATGAAAAGACCTATACGAACAGCATAAAACCAGATCAGCCTGCGAGTAACTCGCAGGCTGATCAGGTTTTATGCTGTTCACTGCTCCTCAGTGGTCTGGTAATGAGGATTTTAGACTTAAATTTGGTAAGGTTTGAGTTTGGCTTTCTCCAGATCAGGCTTTATGTGGTACCTATTGAGTGTGTCAAAATGAGTCTATATGAGGGAAAGGGTTAAAGATTTATGTCTGCTTTTCTTTCAGGTAATTGAGGAGATGGCCGAATATGAGGAGCACCTTAGACAGTATATGATAATTGTGGGGCAGTTATACAAGGATGACCCTTGTCTCCAATCTTCATAGAGGGACTGAATATTTCGTACTCTCTGGTGTTGTAACATCGTGTAAATTGGTGTAAAGGAGCAGTTAAGGATTTAGGCCAGCTTCCTGATTAGCTTATCATATCTTACAGGATTTTAATGGACGAGAGAAAAAAGCTTTTGAGTTAAAAGATTGCATACAGATACCCAAGGCACACACTAGCACACAGATTATTAGAATTTATGTGATACAGAAGGGAACAACAAGAGAACCAACACACAGACTCCCATGGCAGCACAAGAATTTGACTTACTGTGACATACAGATGGCCCTTAGTTTAGTTTGTGCATGATGGGGAGTTCCATTGTATGTGAGTGTTGCTATACAAATATATTATGAGTACCATACTTGTGTTAAATTCATGCAATATCCCATCAATTCATTTCCTTAATATTTGGTTGTTCTTGTACAGGACGGAGAGGTTTTTTATGTGATGTTTTTAAAATTTAACTGGAGAAAAAGCATAATTTGATAATTTTGTTGTTTTAAATTTGTGTTTATATTTTTAAGAATAGAAGATACTTACTTTTGAAAGTACAATGAATATTGAAATACTGACATGACTGATATAATAATATTGCTTAAATCATATTGTAGTTATTCATTTAGATAAAGTTCATATCTTATTTTTATTCCTTTTTATATACCAATCCATTGATGGATTACCTGCAACTGGCTTTGGGCAGGTTTGCGTAGCTCACTTAGTTTGGCTGCTCTCTAAATTGGACAACTATATTCTGATCTTTATCAGACTTGGTTACAATGATTATTGGCACAATATCTCTCCAGAGTTATTGCCCATGACCTGATTAAGAAATTGTAAAATAAATAATGTACATCTTCTGAAAATCCCCAAACTTTGTCAAAAATTTGATAGCCATTTTAGCTTGTTTTGATAACCAGTCAAAAGTTCTAACTGGGAAGTACTGACCAGGCATCCCCAAACTTGGTCAAAATTTCAATCGCAACAATATCTTAATAAAGTTTAAGATAACCAGCAGAGAAATCCTGGCCATATCAGAGTTATGGCCCTTCTTGAATCGAATTGCAGGAAGGGTGTATTTTGCAATAATCATACAATTAATCAATCAATAATCACTCTTATTTGTAAATATTATCATTTTATTTTTAACAAGACTGATTTTTTTACTCTCTTGATTAAGGATAAATGATTGTGTGTAAAAATAAAGTATAATTAAATTGTACTTTTTTATTTATCTATAATTTATTTTGGGAGTTGTGGAATTTGACTTTCGACCTTCATATCAGAAAAGAAATTATATCTTGTATATTTACATCAGGTCTTTTGATTATTTTATGATATTTTAAGTTGTTGATATAACTCACACAAATTAGGAGAAAAACAATAAAATCTTCCTTTTTGACCAGGGTTTATAAACAATAGGTGAATTAGCTATTATTGATATTAAGGGTTGCTATGAACATTTCTTCAAGTATTGGTTTTTCAAACAAACAACAAAATGGTAAAAGTAACTAAAAATAAATTCTTATTTTTGATGTATCATTCTTATAACTTGACCAATTTCAGTAATCTAGGTGCCAAAACAAATGTCTTGAAAATCCCTACAATTCAGTTGTCATATATTTGGGTCTAACTTTATGTGTGTGTATATATATATATATATATATATATATATATATATATAAATATAAGCCATTAAACCTCAAGAAATAGGCAAAATCTCTTAAATATTTGATGCCAAAATTCTTATTTTCCATGCAACTTTCTTAAACTTGATCAATTACAAATACAAGGTACCAAAATATAAAGGTCTTGGATTTCTCTATATTTCACTTGCTGATTTTATCGACTTATCTCCAATGATTATAACGATATAAGCCTTGAGACTGTAGCACAATTGCTAAAATTCTACATGTTTAAATTCTTGTTTTTTATGTAACTTGCTTATACTTTAACCCTTTCCCTCACAGAGGACACCATGAAAAGACCTATGCGAACAGCATAAAACCAGATCAGCCTGCGAGGTACTCGCAGGCTGATCAGGTTTTATGCTGTTCGCTGCTCCTCAGTGGTATGGAAATGAGTATTTTGTAATTAAATTTGGTAAGGTTTAACTGTGGTTTTCTGCAGATCAGGCTTTATGTGATACCTATTGAGGGTGTCAAAATGAGTATATATGAGGGAAAGGGTTAATCAGTTTCAAAGTTTAAGTACCAAACATGTAACTTAAATGAGGTAATACTAATCTCAGATCTTTTGTCATAATATATTGATACAATGATGTTGTTGGTTTTAGGAGGTTGTAATTTTCTACATACATATTCCAGATCATGACATTTTTGTGTAGCATTTTTTTTTTTTTTCGATGTTATCATCTTTGAAAGAGATACCTATTTTTTTATATGCTTTGCACACTTACATGTATGATCTCAAGGATAAATTTATGATTTAGATCTGTCTAAATAGGATTGCAGTGTGCAATATTCTAATAGAAGTGTTTATTATTATTATTTATATAATAATGAGATTTAATTGTAATTTACCATTCATATTTTATAGAGAATTAACAGAATTCTAATGTATAAAATGAAGTATTTAGAATGTGAATATTTTTGCAGATGGTAATGAAAATGACTTTATCAAGTAAATTTAGGTCTTTTAGGTTTGTTTTTTTTGTGTATGTGTGTTTAAGTGTGTTAGAAATTCTGCTCCTCTTGCATTTGTAATATGGCATACATGTATATCAAAGAAGTAGACATCAGACAAGTCTTATAAAGTAAAGCATTTATTTAATTTATACAATATTTGAATAAAATTAATTTTTTTGTAATATATGAGTTGCTGTGATTTAGATATAACATAAGTTTTATTTTTGTTTTCATAATTATAACCTGTTGGTGTATGAGAAATAGGGCATATGAAATTAACTCTCAGTTAACAAGTTGTAAAAATAGAATCTGTGTGATCACAATAAATTGTAATGGTCATACCACAGGGCTGAAAAACTCTTGTCAGAACCTGTAACACTTATATTTAGGCATGTGAAAATCTTTACCAGGTCATGTGACTGGCAAGTGTATTTTAAAAAAGGACGTCCATAATACCTTGATTCTGTCATATTTTTTTTCTGTGTGTATCATGAATGTCTTGATTGTGCTGCATCATAAATAAAATTGATAAATATTAAATTCTCTGAAAATACAAAATGTATACATGTATAATTTAATATTAAACCAGTGGTCACAGTATACATGTTTATTGACATTTCTTATCTGTTTAACTGTCTAAAATCTTGTCAATTCATTTCAGAAATTAAAAAATCAACTCAGCTTAATACATTTGATTGAAATAATAACTTACTGACCTGCAGCAATGTCAAATATGGACAGTGCAAAGGAAAATTTTGCAGAAAAAAAAATGAGTTGAATTTATTAAATAAAAATAAGGGCAGGGTTTGATAAAATGTTGATTTCTAATGATGCTTGAGGATTTACTTATATATATATATATATATATGAATTTTCTGACAGGGTATTCATTAAATTAAAGATGGTCCCAGCATCTATGTATTTATATTACTGGTATGCAAATTACAGCTAGTTTACAACAAAAATCCTACATGAACAGTATTTATATATGTCAAGCATAGAATGTTATATGTTTAGAAAGGCAGGTAAAATTGAATTGGTATTCCTCCAGAATGACAAGGAAGCTTCCAAAATACTCTCCAGCCCTGTAATTTATGGCTTAGAAATCAGTGTGTTACAGAATTCTAATATATTTTTTTGAGTTGTGAAAAAACTCTGAACATTCCACTAAACAATTCAGTGAAATATTTGATGAATGTAAGGGATGTAGTGCCATGCCTTCAACAATTTGACTTTTCCATGCATGTAAGTAAGTGCTCTTTCATTTTCCTTATGATAACTGCATAAGATTGAAATGAGATGAGCAATTTGGATCAATTCCCAAGAAGATTTGGATGTTTATCCTTATGCCTACCACTGGGGGAGAGGGGGTATATATGTTTGCCCTGGTCATTCCATCCATCTCTCCTTTTCTTTGTCTGTCCTTTGTAAAATCTTAAGTTGTGCACATCTCCAAAACTAAGTCAGCTAGAGTCATGCCCCTTATCCACTGATGCTTAAAGCAGCTCATTCACATATGGTCATTGACTAAGAATTTGATTTTTAATTATATATGTGTATTACATCTATGAATACCCATCTACAGATGCAATGTCACCCAATGCAACCATGTGCGATCATAAAAAAAATGGGTGGTTTCCCCATCACAGGCAGTACCGTCACAGACGGTATTGAAACATATTTAGAATGATAAAACCTATATTTAGATTCATTCACTTTTCCCACATGCGCTAACTTCATAGGATAAACTTAAAAAATCGCTACCTTGAGCTGGTGAAGACACCATTTTGCAAAACATGTCCTTGTGGATATTGTATTCTAAAATTAACCAATTTCATCAAAGTTGCGTTTACGAAAATAGTGTTTTCCTGTGCAATGTGACCTACACTTTCCAAGTTTAATACAAGATACAAGATACAAGAAGCTTTATTTAACGTCGGTCTAGTGTAACAAAAAACATCAGCATGTAGCTATTTGCCGACAAAGTAAAACAAAGCATCAGTTTAAAATAACAAACAACAGACATATTTGTCATGAAGCAAAGACTTCACCAACATGAAAGAGGGAGAGTAGAAATTGAATGAGCTGCTTTAAAAGACAGGATTGACTACGTGTTCCCTAACCAAATGTTCTAAGTCCACAGTTTTAATATGGTGAACATTTTACTATCTTCTAGATAATTCAATGAAATTAGTTTATATTATAGAAAGATCAAATATTTAAGGCATACACTTACTAGTTTATTTATCTAGCAGATACAATCTGTTTAACCCTCCAGAAGAACAAAGGCAAATTTTTTAGTTCCATATCCCGTATGAGCCTGCCTATGGCATTAATGATGATTGACCATAAGGACTTGTGGAACACGGTGCCATGTTTGTACAAGAGCATTTTCTAGTCCTTGAAGTATGCACTTCTTTTCCTGTAGTTCACCCCTTATGGGATCAAGATGGCAGGCATTTGAACATTACTAGCTATTAGACAATATTCTTATTTCAAAAGTGTGGACTTGAAAGTTTTGTTAAGTATATTTGTTAAACTATATTTTGAAAGGGGATGAGTTACTGGGCATTATAACACCTAAATATCATCACATGTATATCACTGTTTGCCTTCTACATGGATTACACTGCTGATTTTAGTCTTACACTATGTCTTGTTTTTATTTCTTTCCTATTACTATATTAATTTTGTAGCCCGAGTGGTTAGTTATCCTTAAGAAGTAGGGCAGTCTTAGGACTGACTGCTTTGTTAGTCCATCCTGCTTCTGGATTCCTCAGTAACAGCAGGTCCGGTAGAAAATTGCCTGTATCCAGGTACTAAATTATTACCTGTTAACAGATGTCGGCCTCTTATATCAGGATACCTTATGCATTTTGTGTCACATGCAGTAAGCAGAGATTACACATTCCGCTGTTTGTCCCTCCGTCTGTCTGTCACATTTTTTCTGACACATGCTTCAGCAGTTGACACCTGTGTTTCAAAGAACACTCTTGTCTTTATATCATTATGATATGTCAGTAGCAAGTAAGTAATGATATTCATTGATATATCCTCACTACCAAGAAATTATCTTCATATGCATTAAAGATGGACTTATTTTGATTATTTTGCTCTTATTGGAATGTGTTAACCCTTTCCCTCATAGAGGACACCATGAAAAGACCTGTGCGAACAGCATGAAACCAGATCAGCCTGCGAGTAACCTGCAGGATGATCAGGTTTTATGCTGTTCGCTGCTCCTCAGTGGTCTGGAAATGAGGATTTTGTAATTAAATTTGGTAAGGTTTAATTGTGGTTTTCTGCAGATTAGGCTTTATGTGATACCTATTGAGGGCGTCAAAATGAGTCTATATGAGGGAAAGGGTTAAATAACTTTGACTTCAGTGGTTAGTTACAACATGTGGAAAATTGTTGTTTTTTTTGCAGTGATTACATCTGCACGGGTACCCGAGTTAAAGAAATGGACTTGTTTCAGTCCTAATCCTCAACAATTTAATTAAACTTGATGGGAAGGTTCACTATCAAGACTTGTGTATCTTATGAGATGTTCTAGTCTGAAGATTGGATTTTTTTAAGCTCACCCTAGCAAGAAATCACTCAAGGTGAGCTACTGTGATCATCCTCTAGGCTGTCGACAATTTAATTGAAATCTTTATACCCTACAAATGAATTTTTGAAGGGGTATACTGGAATCAGTGTTGGTTTGTTGTTGGTCCCCAAAAAGAAATTTCTGTTATACCACTAACGTTTGTCATAAGTAACATATCTGAACCAAATTTGGGATATGTGTTCCTTTTGTGGAAATAGACCTTAGATGTGGTGTTTGGCTCTGATGGGTTAAGGTCACTGTTACTAAAACTAGACCTTTGTTACTATTTAATGTCCCCAAAATTGAATTTTCTTATTACTTTTTTTCAGGAATGTGATATAATCAAGTTTTGTTTTTGTATACTTTGTATAGAGATAATTTTTTATGTGCTGTTCGGGTTTGATAGGTTAAGGACATGGACACTAAAAATAGATTGTCCCAAACAATGAATTTATTTTTTTTATTAGGATAAGATATCATTATCAAGTTTGGAATATAAATAGGTTGTGTGAAGATAAAGCTTTGATTACCTGTTTATTGGGGGGGTCTGATGGGTCAAGGTCATTCTTACTTAAAAACAGATTTTTGTTACTGCTGTCCCCAAAATGGATTTTTCTTAAAAACTTTTTTCAGGAATAAAATATCACAACAATTTGCAACATATTTAGCTGGTGTGATGATGATATACTTTGAAAAACTGTTTAAGTGTGATAGGTCAAGGTCAGTCACTTTTACTAAAAATAAACTTCCATTACTGTTAACAAGGTCTAATTGGAATTCAATACTTAAACATCGATTTTACATATTTATCTCTTGTATGAAAAGTAAATAGTAGTAAAGGTTCAAGTTTTGCATGCAAGGCTATGTTTTGATGACTTGAGTGTAAAATAGATGAAGTTTTACATGTATCTATCCAACACTGTTATGTACTATCCTGTATAAGTATTGGTTGGAAGAAATGGTTGAATAATTACTGTTCATTTAGATAAAAACTTCCATGCAGTGACAAGCAGTATGCGGGGGTATAAGTCATCTCTGTGACAATTCTGTTTAATACTATGTTTTGTATAAAATAAGAATCGGCATGCTTTGACCAAGTACTTCCTGAAAATTTGTTAATTTTGATAAAGTTTGATAAAGGAGTTTGTTGGTTCAATCCCTAGCTGCAACATTTCAAAGTCATAGAAAAGGTTGGCACTCAGCATATTAAGTTAGTTCCAGGACTGGTTGGCCCAGTGTCAGGATAATGTGACTGGGTGTGGTATCATGCTACATGTTTAGGGTGTTTTACAGCAAAGTGTCAGCACTATATCTGTCTTAACTAGACATTGTCTTCAAATGACTGAAATATTGTCAGTGGGATGTTAAACCCAATAAATGAACAAACATAATACAGTTGTCTGCATTGTATAAACTAAGAACCAACATGATTTGTTTCACCAAGATTTGACCTACAAAAAACAATTCGATCATGAAAAGAAATGTATTCAGAATTTGTTAAAAGTTTCAACTACAAGCCTGTGGGAATTATATTCTATCCAGGTAATATATAAAATGCAATTCAAGGCTGATACAGAATGAACGGAATCTGTTTCTTCCATATTTATTGACAAGATAATTTGGTAAATGAATCACATTTAATTTACAGTGAACCAAACATTTAGATATGTTTAAGTGAGTATAATGTATCCATGTCCGACAAGCTTATACATGACAGAGAGACAGTAGAAAAATGAGAACGCAGAATAATGAACTCCTGGATCAATATATCATTATTTTATGTAAAGGTTGACAGTAAAAACTGCTTTGTAATCAGGCTTTTTTTTAAATACAGTATGTAAATCAATAAAAAATCTTTTATAATGATTTAATTTCTACGTGTTAAATGAGTTTTCATTGAGAGTGATTTGTTGGGGACATATGTTTTCTTATTATCAAACAAACATATTCTTATTCAATAACATTGTATGCAGTATATGGGTAAAAATAATAAAAAGAAAGCTTAACAAAAACTAAAACAGTAAACAAAGTAACAATATTGCACTACTACTGAAGGTTATCATAAAATAATCATGAAACAATCAAAAGCTATGTTTTCTACACTCTGGAATATATAAATTTATGAGATTACTCAATAATGCAACTTAACAACTATTTGCCACAGGCAGAAGTTACTCAAGTGTAAGACACATAGAGATGAGGCTCTCTGTCAATATTTACAAAATCCTAAGTTTCATGTTGAGATAGACAATATTTTGCTAATGTGTACTTTAATCTACCTTTCATGTACAGTCAACTCTCAAAACATTGGTATTCGATACAATGGCATACTCAGGTTCTGGGACTAAAAGTCATGTGACGGATTTATTAATCTCTTACTAAAAACAGCAAATTTGGCTGCCGGCAGTAATTCTCGATACATCGGCGAAAACGAGACTTACAAACACTGCTGATGTATCAAGGATTGACTCCATGTGAACACAAAATATAATAAATGTCTATAAATTAATTAAATTAATAAATCAAAGATTTGAAGTACACAATCATGTGGATTCAATTTAATACAGTAATATCTTTTCATATTGGCACTTAATATGTAACAGTGACTTAAGATCAACACAATCATAAAATGATTTAAACCATTCCTCTTTCTATTATTAATTTGTGGATCCTTTGAATTTTACTGTGTAGCTTTTCGTTTCTAGAGTTTGTATTTTTTCCATTTGTCACCCATGGCGATCTGACAATCTTCCAGAGACTGATACAGGGTCTACAAGTTGCCATGTCCAGATAACCATTTCAATAAAGGTGAGAATTTACCTTGAAGGACCATGAAAAAATGTGAAGATGAAAAAATAGCAATGTTGCAAAATGTTAATAAAAACTGAGTTTTATATATACCGATAGTTCAATAGAATAAACTGGGATTTTATGGGATAATTATGTCGATATAATGAAAAGTTGAGATTGATGATAATGCCATAATGAGTCTCACCTGTGCTATAAAAACAACATGCCTACAGTTGGCAATGCATAATGTTATGCAGAAAATTAAAACACAGAAATATATTATTTACTTTACGCTTTACCTCATATAGACCAAAGGGGTTTGGCATAAGTGGGGTGTGTGTGGGGGGAGGGGGTGGGGTGGCATTAAATTACTACAATGTATATATAATAGTATTATATATAGTGATTTTATGCTCACCTTTTGTGCCAAATCCCTTTGATATGGACAGGAGCTGTCTGATCAGGGTCTCCTGTCTTTGCTTATACAAAACTGTAGCTAAAATTAAGAAATTTAATGATTCATAGACCATGTTTTAAAGTTCAGTTAATTTAAATTATTATAGTCAAAGAATATGTGTCACTGTGAATATTCATGAGATAAAGGTTAAATATTGTTCATACTAGAAGCATAGTTAGAAAATAGTATCTAAACAAAGTAATAACAAGACAGGGAATATTTTACATGCATAAGTCTAGAATTGTTCATACTTCACCATGAAATAGAAGCATTATGCTGTAATACACGCATACAATAGCCTGGTTTTGTTCTGATTCTGACCCTGTGTTTGTAAGATAAAAAAAAAATACTGCTCATAGAATAATCATAATGTAATTACGTTTTATCACAAACAGAAATGCAGCGCTACATTTTATCTAATTATGTTTCACATGAAGCCCCAACCAGTCAAATTTAAAAGAATGACAACTTGTACAGACGTGAAACTCCTCGTCGCACCATGTCACAGTCCGCAGTTTGTTTTCGTCATGGGCACCCTCTGACCTCTGAACACATGCATATCCCAGCTGGAGCAGGTCATACTTCAGACATGCTGCTATATTGTTCATCACTTCATCGGGATGACCTATTAAATTTTCTGAGGGAATATGAACGTAGTATTTACCATAACACTTCTCAAATGAGTCATAAGTTTTAAACTTGCGATAATATTGCTTATAAGCATGTTTGGAGAACTGTAAGTCCCGTGGAATGGGCTGGTTTTTTGTTGTCACTAATTTCACAAACGAGACCACTGCTTCATCTTCTTCGGCCTCTAGTCTTGCCATTCGTATTAACTCATCCCTAACATAATTATAACAGAGTAATTTTTTACGAATATTTTCACGTACAACCATCTCTGCAAACAATGTTGGCGAGGCCTTCAATGTATAAATGAGCTCCTCAATCCCATAATACTGGGCCTCTCGGAGGACTTCCTCGGCACAATCAACAGGCGGAAGAACATCATCTCGCAAATAATTTAAAATGTGAGAAAAGTATGCACCGTCTCTGAAAATATAAAATCAAAATTATTAGGAGCACAATAAATCAAAGCTCTAATAGTGCTGAGAGAATGTTTGTTTTAATGTAATTATGTTACATTTATTTTGTATATGATAGTGAATTTAATAAAGAAGGATCAAATTTTCAAGAGGTAAAGGGTAAATATGTATACTTATAGGTAAGTAAACTAAAAGCTGAAAATGGTTAAATTATCTCAGAATTAACTGCAATTGATTTGCTTGTACATATCCTTTTTTTACAGTTTATGAAACATGTTATCTCCAGCATCAACTATTTACACATTTGAATTCAGTTCCAACTTCCATATGCAATCAGATTTAAATAAACGAAATGACTATCATCAATAAGTGATAAAACAGAAAACAAAATATGGATCTATATCTATGCATAGCAAAAAGTATGCAAGTGTTACAAAAAAATGTTGTTCAATGCAGAATTGTGTGCTACCATAGAACAGAGTTGGCAGCAACCCTGTTTTAAAAATCAGAAAGTAATGAAATTGTATCAAAAGTCAGGGTTTTTTCTCACCATTTTGGGAACATGACCCAACCCCCAGAATTTGGATTTTTTTGTGTCATTTTAGACAAGATTGGGAAAAACTCACACTATATAATATGTATCAAATAAAACAAAACAAAAATCAAATATTAAGTTGATTCAACCCTTGTATCATTTGGATTCAATACTTTCAAACCACATTGTAAAAATGGCGATATTTTGTTGTTGTTGTTCCTTCTATCGTAAATTTTCTCCTTGAAATTGGGGGGCAAAAAAACCTTTTATGATTGGGAACATGACCCAATATTGGTCTTCAAAATGGGCCAAAATCCCTGATAGTATTTTAGTAATAAAATTGTGTCAATAGTATTTTACAATGATTCATAATTATGTTTACATTTTTGATTTCTTGAAAATAATAAAAGAAAATTACATCAAATTCAAATACCGGTACATGAGATGCCTGTAACTGCTACATAAATTTGATATACGGACACCGTAAAGTAAGTTGTCACTCGGGTGTGGAAGGTTTTTAGTTAAAAAAAAATGTATGAGAAGAGTATCTTGTTTACAAGGTAAATGATCTACACGTACAGAAAGATAAGGGAAAGAATGGTTTCACCTGTCAATAAAATAGTTGCCATCGTTGTCTTGGTCAATCTTATGTCGTCCACTGAACATCACCGCCAGCATTGAGTCTGCAAATCTTCTTAGGGTTGAAAGTCTTGTGGCAAACAATTTTCCACCAACGTTCAAATTCACAACATTTGGAAACTGTATGGAAACAATTAAGTTTAGTTTGTTATTGATTTATATCGACTGAAGACCCATATGAGTCATATGAAATTGGTGAAGTGCAGCCAGATCTTCAACGCAAATCTCCTAATTTACAGGGTAATTGCTTGAATAAATTTCTCCAGTACCAATTTGTAATTTTCAATTTGCTGAACAATACGTTTTTGATAAACCCACGGAAGGTACTTATTTGAGTATTATACAGAAAAGTTTCTGAGTCCAAATGAGATGCTGAATGTAAGGTAATTTTTTCCCTCCTAAAATAAAATAAATAAAAAAATTTTTTTTTTTATTTGTTCATTAAGCAAGAAAATGTTTAACCAAAATAATAATGCATTACTGACAAGCAACCTTCTGAAATTGAAATTGTAATATTTTGGAGTATAAAGTCTGCAATGTTCATACCATGGATGAGCAAATGGTGTAGATCTTATGCTGTCATAAAAGGGATGGTCGAGCCAAACCCCCTGGGAGTCTCATTTTTAAGGAATCAGCCATATTTTAGCAAATATGGTAAAAGACCATAAGGTTTCCATTTATGTTGTTCAAGCAGATTTAGATTTTGACCATTCATTTTTGCAGGGTCTCTCTATCTACATATTTAGAGACCCTGATTTTAGAGAAGATTTTTTAAACATTCGTTATAAACTAGAAATGTGTCCATAGGACACGGATGCCCCCGCCATTTTGTTTATTAGATGATATTTTTGTCAGTAAATATGATGAAAAACTAGAAATATGTGACCTTGACCTTTAAGCTAGCAACCTTGTTCTTTTGTGACACATTATTTTGTCCTAAGGATACCTTATGTCAAGTTATTTCAAAACTTGACTATACAAAACAAAGATAAAGCTCAGTTGGGAAATTTTGAAGCTAGCAACTTGGTTCTTGTTTGTGTTTCATCATATCTACGGATCTTTTTTGCCAAGTTATTTCAAAACACCACCATTCACAACAAAGTTACAGCCGAGACAAGATTTTAAAGTCAACCTAGTGTTGTGATCTTGACCTTCAAGCTAGCAACCTTGTTCATGTTCGCGACACATCGTCTTGTCTTAAGGATCACTTGTGCCAAGTTATTTTAAAAAGCAACCATACATAACAAAATTACAGCCGGGACACAAATTCTTGCACACACACACATACACACACACACACACATGGACAGATGTAACACATACTATATGCCCGTTGTCATTTCTTGGCAGGGGCACAAAAATTACTCTTGTATAAATTAAGTTTACTTTGGGGCATTCTAAGAACAATCTCTCATTTCCAGCCATGTATCATCTATATCTGCAGGTGATTTGATTTTCAGAGGAGATGTCATTTCAAGCAAACTGTTGGCGATCCAAATTAAGGCGAACAGGGACGTTTGATTACCTGTCGATTAAGATACACCACTGATGTGCAGTATGTGTATAAAGATGAGACTCAAAAGATAATGAAACAAAGAACAGAATAAAAGACAATGAAACAAAGAACGGAATGGAGATCTAACTATATTCTTCTATTTTGGAATACAAATTATATTTTAAAACTCTTATTCTTTTAACATTTTCCACCTAAAGAAGAAATCTCTAATGAACTGATATCTACATGTCATTGTTATATTATACATAACCCATCTGTTTTGGAATAAACAATTCCTATAAACAGATAAAACATACTGCATTTATCAAAGTTTCATCAAGGTTACAACATTTATTCAAGGCTTTGTAATGACAAAAGTATCAATGAACCTAAATGTAACTAAAACAGGTCATAGTCGTCAATAAAAAGAAAATGTAATCTTTAATTTTTTTGGGCGTATTAAATTTTTAATTGAAAATACAATAACAAACTTATCAATATCATTCTTTGTGTTTAAAACAGTGTCAACTTCAGGACCTTTAATAAATATAACATTTCTGATATCTTTTCGTTTTGAATACGTAATTCGATTGGTAATAAAATGCTAAGATTTGATTGGTCGAGGACTCGTTCCTGATTGGTTGAAAAGGGAGGTTTCTGATTGGTTGAATTTCAATCCGCTAAATACAATAGACAATAGTTAAAACCCGAAGCCTAAAAACCCGGGAGAAATAGATAACAAACGAAATAGTATGTTAAATAAGTACAAAAACGTAAGAAAATATTAAATTAAACATATAAGAGTAGTAAGCAGATAAGTAATGAGGAGACCGGGAAAATAAAATACAACAATTTCCTCTAAGTACATAATAACTCTATTGAAGTATGGGAGGAGAATACACATGGTAATACGCCTCACCCAAGTATGAGCCTCAAAGGAGGACAGACCCATATGAGCCCTTGATAAAAGGGACAACCCAAACAAAAGGCCTATCCCCTCCCTTGCCAAAAACCCCATATGAGCCCTACAAAAGGGACACTCACCCTATCTCATTACAAGGATGAGATATACCTTACCACACATGCCAACTAAACACTATTATGAGCTCTAGTTCACCTAGAGACAGGCTAATATCTCCTCTCATACCTCAAAAAAAAAAAAGAGGAAAAATTATATAAAAAACTTTTTCAGTAAATCCGTAAATACCATTTATTATAATAAAACACACCCGGTCTCTCAAACCAAACAGAAAGGGCTTCTGGCAAGATCTACATGAATTTTATCTATTTTTTCTCCTTTTTTTTTTTGTTTTTTCTTTTTTTCTTTTTTTTTTTCTCTTTGGCAAAAAAACCACTTTTGGCAAATAGACATCATAAACTAATTTATATACCACTTTCGGCTTTTTCTCATAATCAAAAACAAATAATATCCTCTCCTTCTTTTAATTTTTATATTTGGCTCAAATTATTATACAAGGTTGAAAATATCCTTGCTAGCCGAAATTGGCTATTAAAATTCAAAATTACCCTAATAAGGGGCCGTTGTTGTAGCAGTAAAAAGGTGAAAAGGCTATTTGTTTGAGGGCCTTAAAAATCCTTCTCCTCTTCGAACATCTCAAGCATACTCATGATTCAAAGTCTAATTTGGTCGGCACTGATGAGACGGTACAACGGTCTCAAGGGGAACCATCGTGGCACCTCAAGTGCGCGGTTTCTTCCCGGCGAGACAGAAAAAGAAGGAAGGCACAGTACACCTCCAACCCACATGCCGACCAACATTACAGGCCACATGAGCAACAAGCAAACCCTTCCACATCCCAATTCCAGGGTAATTAACACCTCCAGCTCAAATTAGCTAGTTAATTACCAACCTTTTCGGACAACAAAAATTTGACTTTAGGCAAAAAAAATAAAATCTGTGAATTACAGATTTAATTCCAAATCTGACCCATTTCAGGCCACAAAATTTTATTTTATAGGGGTGATGGGTCACACTCCGGGGTCCGCCCACAAAGCCGAACAGGCAGATGGACCCTAATTAAACAACGTTATCAGTCAGTCAGTCAATTGTGAACAAAAGCTATTGTTCGCATTTCCGTCCCTGAATCAACACACGCCAGACAGAGTGGCGACTTTAAAGGGATTGACTTTTGACAACTGAATAGGCCATTGTTCGCATTTCCGTCCCTGAATCAACACACACCAGACACTGGGGCCACTTTAAAAGGATTAACTTTTGACACATGAATAGGCCATTGTTCACACATCCGCTCCTAAATCAACACACGCCAGACACTGGGGCGACTTTAAAGGGATTAACTTTAGACAGTTGAATAGCCCATTGTTCGCATTTCCGTCCCTAAATCAACACCGCTATTGTTCCATTGCTAAAAATAGATCGTCTATTGTTAACGCAGGTTGGGACCGCGGGGACCTCCTCCGATGATCGGCGATGGTGCCCCGGAGTTTCAGTGAGTTTGTAACATCATCGGGGGAATATCCCCGTAGATTAGGGGATCTTGCAAACCATCGTAGGTGTCTCGGGGAAGATTATTGAGATTCTGAGAATTTGATGGTGGAATTAAGCGACAAAATCAAAAGAAGACTTTTTGGGGTTTAAGGGGATGCCCTAAGCAATGTCCAATGGCCTTTTTGACCGTCTCAGTCTAAGACTGGCCAAAACAGAAACATATTTCTGAGTGCGCTTTTAAACCCCTGCAGATTTTTTCTTCTTCAAATATTCTGAGATTCAACCATAAGATCGGAAATGTGTCACAGAAAGGCCGCCAAATACCCCCTGATACTTCGGCGAGACATCACAGAAGCATCGGGGATTCATCGGAGGAAAAAAAATTGCGAAAGCTCAGTGAATGCTGACCAGAGCTTCTTTGTAGATATTTCCCCGGCCTGTTTTTCCGATAAAACATCGGGAACACATCGGGAAAATTTCAATGAATTCTTTTTGCAGTTCACCTGAGGCCTCCTGATGACTCCATATGGCTCACGACGCTATTTCCATACTTCTTCCGGGTAAGAAATATGGGCTTATCTTGTATTTTCATTCACAAACTGGCATAAAATATTTAAGAAGGACTTCCTGGACCCCTACAAACTTGTGTATACTATCAAGATCATCAGTTTTGGACTCAACAGTGTAAAAGACAGTTTTGTTAAAGACTGAGAAAAAATCAATTTTCATGTTAAACATAATTATTTTGTCAAAAATGTGGCAGGGAATAGGTTCGACCTTCATGTCAAATTTTTGATCTAGAAGTAGTCTTCACACAGAAATTCTCAGAATAATTTAGGCGCACGTTTTGGGGTAGGTGTGGGTCCCTTTCGTGTGTCAATTTTTATTTTTTTTTTTGGTACATTTTTTGTTTTAATTGACATATTTTGGTTTTTCTAAGTGTTTAATCAGTGACAAAACAAACAATAGATGTTGATAATTAATATAAAACCTTTAATATCTGTTTTATTTTGCACATAAATTTTACATTATGTGCATTAGTATTCTTTGACTTATCAGTAACATTGACCAATAACGGATTACCTGGATTTGATTTGAATTTTTATTATTATTATATTCGTAAATAATAAGAAAAGGGAACAGATTTAAATAGTGAATAGATCGACCTACTTTTTGTATTTTATATATAGAGAGAGTCAGTTAAGAAGATTTAACTGTTTCGTTAAAATAATACTTAACAAGTTATGTAAAAATAGTAAAGCTGATGACATTTAGAAACACAACCCATTTCTGATAAAGTTTAATTTACATGGCTAGCGATAGGTATGCATCTTCCCTGCAGAATACCTTTTTTCACTTTTTTTCCAAAACAAAATTGGCAATTTTTCATACCTGACAGTTCATCAACCTGGCAGTTAATTACCCCGCTTTTAATTCAAGATTTAAAATTTTATACATGTAGAGAAAAGTAAATTTAAAATTTCGTTGATTAGATTTAGTTTTTTTTTAAATCAATAATTCCTTTGGGCTCTAGTGAAAATATTTCGATAACAATTACATTTTAATGTCCAACTTAGTTGTTGTTTTTAGTGGCTAAATTTATACTTATCAATTTTTTATACAATTTCCTAAACATCACCTGTCTAGAATAGTTTTACTGATATAAAGTTTTTGTAATTGCCTATTTTTCTACAATCATTAGATCACTCGGCAGACGAGACGTCCTTAGGTATCACTCGACAGTAGTCTGTGAGTCAGTGAAGGTGTCATTCAATTTGTATACACAGTACCTTAAACATATGCTTATCACTCAGTCATGGATGACTGCCGATTCGGATTACCTACACATTAACAGCAGAGGGCCATAAGACAATAGGAGTCTGGCTGGTCAGGTGGTTATGTGGATGGTTCAGTATGGGGGCCCACAATGGGGATTTTTCCTCTAGACGGCTCAAACATTATGTAATCAATGGATTTTATAGCCTAGAAAAAAATGTATAACCAGGGAAGCTGGGGGTTGCAAGGCCCCCTCGGCCCCCTGCTGAATCCGGGCCTGCTTACTATAGTGATTTTTCACTAATGCTTCCATAAAATAATTATTAATTAATCAATGTTTATATTCTGTTCAGATCTGTAAAACACAATTCTTTAATTTTTTTGTAACGTTTTTAAATAAGTTACATATATTTGTAAATATCACGCAACATTTATATGATGCAGTTGCATGATTTCAATGTAGTTCTACATGTTGTAAATATCAAATGACTCGGCATAAAATGTAGCTCACAATTTCAATCCTAATTAAACAATAAAAAATGCAACATGACGCACAATATTTTATTGTTGTATTGGGGTTTACCGTCACTGCGATAGTATTTCAATCATATAGCGATGTCCAGCTAATTACAGGTGGAGGAAGACCCCGAGTACACAGAGGTACCCGGGTAGAACCACCAACCTACCGCAAGCCAGCTGGAAGGCTTCCTCACATGAAAAATCTGAAGTCCCTACCGGGATTCGAACCCACAGCGGTGAGGGGCTGAGAGATTTGTAGTCCACGACTGTAACCGCTCGGCCACGGCGGCCCCACAATATTTTAAGTGACTGTTCTATTGTCATGTTGTGATCTTGTATCGTACCCTCACGATGTTGTATCCTAATGTCATGATCTTATATCATGCTGTCGTGTGTCAGCTGCAACCAATATGAGATCACGATATTACATTATTAGACCATGACTGTAAAATATGAGATCACAATGGTATGATAAGAAATCACAACGATACGATATGAATCGCGATGATATGATACGACACCATGATAATATGATCAGAGACACAATGGTACGATACAAAATTCGCTTAAAACTTCATATGAAGCATTTATAAGTTGATGCACAACACTAGTTTCATGGTGTCAAATATTATATAATACCGTTGTGATCTTGTGTCGTACTGTCGTGCATTGTATCGTGCCGACATGGTCTCGTATCATACAGTCTTATTGTCAACTAACAGAAAACTGCAATATTTCAAAGTGGTCCTAACAGTATGCCGCATGTTTAACAAATTCAGGGCACCTTTTTCTTCAAGTCATTTGTAAAGAAATAATAACAAATCTACATAACAATCTGCTTTACACATGCATTTAGGTTGATATACCAGAGATTGAATTACCTAATGTAGCTTCGTTGATATAAATAGCATAGGTATCAATTTACCAAAACGTCCAAACCAATTACTATATAAACTGGTCATTTACCGAACGACCGGTACCCGGTAGAAATGCAGATGGAATCAGGGGCTCTTAACACTGTATATAACAGACCCTGATGGAATACAGTAACTGAATAATTTTCTTTAAAAAAGAGGTTAACGTGGGAGATGAGGAATCAACTTGAACTATAATATGCCGTTGCTTTATGATATTTTCAATTTTGCCCAAACTATCACAAAGTGCTAGACTATAGTATAGGACCATGTTTATACCAGCATATCCGGACTATCACATTCATTCCAGCTGCGTCGATACTGATCCAAATTTTCGGTCATCTCTTTCCTTAAAAAACAATAGCTGAAGTTCGTCGAATAAAGGACTATTTTTTCCCCTTTTCATTTAATGTTGGACAAATCCTTGTCCAAAAAGGTAAACAAATGTGAAAAAATAACATCGACACCGTTTCCTTTCACTTCCGGGTCAGCAGGTCACGTCAAAGACGGTGCTATATTTGTGTTTATTAGTTAAATGTAACAAGCAATTAACAGCATACAAATGGAACGACAACGCGTGAAGAAACAAGATAATTTGGCGATTGTAAGATAAAAAAAATTAAATTATTTCATCCCAATATTCACGTAGTTCATAAACATCATGTATGCATGTCCTTAATTAAAGGTGGCTTACGAACATTATCGGCCTAGTTCATGTCGGCCCAGTCTATTTCGGCCCACTATGATGGCTGATGAAAACACTTGGAAATGATAGATACACATTTAAACATTCCTTATGAATAGTAACTATGACTAAAATTGTAATGTTTTTAACTTTGATATTTAAGCCATTTAGTTTGCTGATATAATTGATAATCCACATTTGTGATAGCATGCTACTTTCGTTTTGGTGTTTTCCCCAACGGGGTGACAACCATTATCAAAATAGCATGCTTTTTGACAGCACTAACATAATTGATAATTTGATAGGCAGTGTTGTTTTTTTTGGTCAAAATATACTGAGAATATATGTAGCATTCCCCCCTACCTGGAATATATTTCCCCCCCCCATTTTTTTTTCAATTTTTCCCCTCCATAATTATGAGTTTATATATGATGGTCTAACAAGTTTTCGGGGTACTAACGAGATCGATCCATATTGCATATCAAATATCATTAAAATTTTCATTTAATTAGAATAAAGGGGTGCAACAATAAATTTTGTCACTCCCTGTACACCCTGTGCGATCTTAAATTCATTTCAATCAAAACAGAGCAGCATTCATTCCAATGTAGGTCAACAAGTGATGAAATACAAAGTTACTAACAAGTTTTCGGGGTATTTTCAAATTAAGTTAAACATACTCTGTTAGTTAAATATGCATCAAAATTCCATTTCAGGGAATTAATGCTGCTATGATTTGATATTTATAGAGCCTTTATTTCGTCTGAGATGCTGATCTGATTTTTTTTTTTCTGATTGGCATCCACGGTCGGAAAAAAGTTGCAACTTTATCCGGGAAAACTGCTGACCTTACACCCACCCCCTTCGACGATCATTTTTTCATTTTAAACTTAATGACAGTTACCATTGATGACACATATGGATAATTAAAACATTTTTACACATATTCATCACAAAACATATACTTTACACACCTTAAAAAGCTTCTCGCACAAGCTATTTTCCAACCCCTTAAAATTCATAACAAATATCCACCATTTTTTTATTCAAATAAAGCCATCATGTGACTTATTATCTGGGTAATTGATAACATTTAGTTTGCTGTCTGCGCAAAATACTAAACCTGTAAGTTGTATTAACTTAAATAAAAAATATAAATGGATTTTTGTTTGAAAATATGTAAATTTAAATAATTCAGATGAGTTTGATCTACAAAATAGCTAATCAAATACTAGTTCAAGATTTTAATAAAATGGACGTGCATCTTAGACATTGTCTAGAATTTACACAAGAAGTCACATGATGTCTTAATTTGAATATTAAAGCATGGCTGACATTTGTTTTGATCATATGGGACAGCGAAAACAACTCGTCATATCACGTTCTCACGCGCAAACTTTGTAAAAGTAAAATACCCCGAAAACTTGTTATACCCCGAAAACTGGTATATTGTGTACATGGACTCACTGTTGTAGTTAAATGTTATATGCTTGATAAAATTGTGCAAACATGTAATATCATTGTTTTTATTATTCTTTTAAGCAAGAGTAAAATACAACAAAATGCCTACATTATACATTTATAAGAAAAATTCCCCAATTAGCTTGTTCACGCAATTCCCCCCCCCCCCCCCCCCCTTTGGGCCTGGACCCCTTTACCCCACCAAGTGAAAAAAAACAAAAACTGTAGTGGATTAAGTTTCAAAGGAAAGCGTTGAATACTTGACATTGAAATATTTGGTACCTCAAAGTTGGGTGCATACTGTTGTTCAACGTTATATTCAAATGAAGATTAAAAAAAAAAAAAAAATAAACTAGTGGATAAACATTGGATATATTTTATTCAACTAACAGATGAAATTTAATGGTATATGTATAATTAGATTGGGTAAAGACTCATATATGCCTACTCGGGGAGGATAGAACCAGTAGTCTTATATAATACTGGGGTGTTCAGAAGAATATAGGTGTAAGCAGATGAGAAAAATATGCAGCCAGACAGGGGTTCAAACCTGGGACCCCTTGTTTAGAGGGGGAGTGCTCTACCGACTGAGCTACCGGACAGCTTATACAAATCTCTCACTGATAAGGGCTACTTTTAGGCTGTTTCATAATCCCTTGCCAATTTGGAATTTGTCCCCATATTTACAGTACAAAGAACAAACTGCTATGTTACTGATGAACCCAAAGGCAGAATATACTGGAGAACTATACTGTAACTGCCCCACGTTTCACAAATAATCACCATATGACCATCTTAGTACCATAAATGCTAAAATAAAGTTGATCCTTTGAAGATTGAGGCTCCTAGGACTCCTTATAATTGTTATACATGACTGTCCTCCTCTCTGAATTCAACAGTCTAAATTTATTTAAATTTGCATGAAAAATTATCCAATGACCCTATGCTGTACGGTATTTGTTAAAACAGAGTTGATCCATTAAAATACATCACTCTTAGATTGTTGGCTAGTTTTCTGGTCATAGTAATTTTTTAAATTATCTAAGTCAGATGGTCAAATCTTGAATCCTCGGTAGCAGGAGGTCATGGGTTCTGTCCCTAGCCACGACATACCAAAGTCTTATAAAATGGTACTGTTAAAGCACCCTTGCTTGACACTCAGCATGTAAGGGTAGTTGCAGGACTGGTTGGCCCGGTGTCAGGATAATGTGACTGGGTGTGGTATCATGCCACATGTCTACAGTGTGATACTGCAGTGTGGCAGCACAATATCTGTCTCAAGTAGACATCGTCTCCAAATGACTGAAGTACTGTTGGTAGGACTAAACCCAACAAACAAACAAGTCTTGAATCTCATTGCTGTTGAACATAAGACCTTAATTGATTAGGTCCTTTTGTTTATATATATTATTGTGTCTATTTGTTAGTATCTAGAGGTTCCACTGGACTAGCGAGTGGCTGGTTCCCATCTAGAAGGTTCCACTGGACTAGCTGAAAGGTGCGAGTGGCTGGTTCCCATTTAGAGGTTCCACTGGACTAGCTGTAAGGTGCGAGTGGTTGGTTCCCACCTGGAGGTTCCACTGGACTAGTTGCAAGGTGTGAGTGGCTGGTTCCCAGATATGCTGGTCTACCTGAGGAGAGCCTGCCGGTCCTTGGTCCAGAGACAATGGCTTAATACAGCCAGGTACCATTCCACTGGGAATGCTTCTCTCCATAAGGTGTGTTTGGTTATTTTTTTGGGTTACTTATTATTTTGCTTATAAGAATGTCTTCCAAGTTATTGTTATAATAACCCCTCAAAAATTGGGGGAGAGTGGAGGGTAGGTTAGGGTATATACCAGTAAGAGTTAACTAGTCAGTTGGATGTTCAGTGTGTTGGCTTTATCTGATCCATAACTCATGAATGAGTGGAAGTATTTATATATTTTTAGGTGCACTTATTTATCCTAATAAGATTAAGGCCATGTTCAGTTTTCGGCAAAATTCATAATATTTTGACACAGTTATTGCACCTTTTTGATATAGAATTTGCCAATAATACATTGTCTGATGGATAACTCACCATAAGGCTCAACGGCTTTAGATTAATATTGGTATACATCTATGTCGCAATAAAATGAAGGTTAAGTTCTACTTTTGGAAAGATCCATAAATGTTTATAAAGTTATGCCCCGTTTCAACTTAATATTTGATAAAATATATGTACATGTATATGACTATCATATACAATCATGTAATAAATTTTTAAAATTTCAGGTGTTAGTGTCAACATCAGTTAATATATATGAGAACTTGGCATTGGAACAATGGTTGTTTGAGAAGACAGACTTGAAGAAGGATTCAGTGTTGTTGATGTGGAAGGATGCGCCAGCTGTAGTGTTTGGGCGTCATCAGAACCCCTGGGTCGAGTGTTCTGTCCCAGTGGCTCAAAAACAAGGGGTCAGGCTTGCTCGAAGGAACAGTGGAGGTACTTCTGCTGATTTTATTCTTCCTGCCCTAGATAAGAAAGAGCATTTAAACATTTAGTATACATGTACATAACATTATCAGTGTGTTATACAATAATATATCATATGTAGTGAATGTCAGGCAGTACAGTGTAGAGAAAGATGTTAACATGCTCATGTCATTTTTATTTTCTCACCCATGCACAACAAACTTAAGGTGAGCTATTGTGATCACCCTTTGTCTATCGCTGTGCGTCATCAACAATTTGCTTTAAAAGACATCTCCTCTGAAATTACTCAATAAAAATTGATGAATTGATTAAACTTTGCAAGAATGATTCTTGAGTGGACCTCCACAAAAGTTGCTAAAATAAACTTGATCCTTGCAGAACTATAGTTGCCATGCCAGCCAGCAGAATTTATTAAAAAATGCATGTATGGCTCTACCCCCGACCATACTTCTATTAGACCAATGGTCAGAATTTCATTTCATTGGACACAATTGGCCACCTTATGACCCTAAGTGCTAAAATCTAAAATAAAGTTGACCCCTTGTTAATGAGGGCCCTAGTGGGGTCATCAAATATCCTTATAATTATGCTTATTATTTTCTAGGTAATTTTAAAATTCTTCTCCTTTGAAACCAATGGTTGTAAGATATAAATTTTTGTTTTGCACAAACGATAGTGGTTTTGTACTGTAAATACTTAAGCGTTGTTGATCCCTTAAAAAATGATGCCTCACAATGGCTTATTATACTCTAGTGAGTATTCTAGGGTTGCTTTGGCCCTCTTGTTGAATCTGAACCACACTATTGTATGAACCAACAGAGGAGGCTCCTTCCAGGAGCTGTGTGATCTGGGTCAAACTGTCTCAATACGAGACAAAGGATTAATGTCACACCCAGGCCACAGCCTGAATAGGTGCTGTCATTTTTCCTCTACGTCATTGATTTGAGCAACAACTATTCCAGTTCTTGTGTACAGCTAGTTTCATATCATAATCAATATAGAACATTTAGAAATTCATATCTTCTGAAATAACTTGTAAATGTAAAATAGTAGATGGCACAAAATTTATCTGTTATTAGATAATAGTTATTGGTATCTATTCAAATAGCAAATTTCTTAGATACTGCATATTGGGTGATAGTTTGTCACCAGAATGTTGCAGCTACATATGTGACCATCCAGGGGTGTAAAATTTCACTTGCCCATCCACCCTGGCCAATAAAGATTACTGCAGGGCTATAAAAGATAAAATAAATTCTTAGCAATTCTTGATTTTACCATCTGAAACTGGAAGGGCTAGACAGGGCGGGTGATAATTTTAGGAATTTTACACTCCTGGTGACCAGCATTGTACACCACTTAACTTACTCTGCAGGTGGCACAGTGTACCATGATGAAGGTAACCTGAATTGTTCCTTCCTGACCCACATCTCGCAATACGACCGCAAAAAGAACCTACAGTTGGTGGTGGATGCCATCAAATCACGCTGGGAGGTCAACTTGTCCATCAACAGCCGCGAGGATATCATATTGGACAATCAGTACAAAGTATGGGGTTTGTTGGAAAGTAATTTTTTCATCCCCCCCTCCACACATACACATGAAGGTGTTGTTTTGTCTGTTTGTCTATTCTTTCACCTTCCCATTTGTCTATTACAATTTCAGACGAACTCAAAGACCTAGGTTCTTTCTTTTCTCTCTTCTTTAATTGTAATGGCTAGCAATCATTTTCTGATTATTATGGCCATTTAAGACCTTGCGGTAAGGATTTCCCATGTGTGTGTCCTTTTTTTTGCTGAAGAGACATCATCGGATGAGACAGTAGTTTGATACAAGTGAGTCCGGGTGAATACCTAGTTTTAAATAGACCCTTGGTTTTTTCCCGGGAGACAGTACCTGGGTAGAACGAGTACTAGTATATCAAAATCACTGCATATATGGATAAATCTCATTAAGGAGAAGTGCAATAGGTACATAAGAACCATAACTCTGTTTCTAATATTTTATATTCACTCAAGAATTTATTTCCCTTTATGTATCGTGATAGTTAAATCTCCTGGCTAAAACTTGATGACCATTCAAACTTTAACCTGTTTTTGTTTCATTAGGGACAAGAATCATAAATTCTGTCATTTTTTAAGAGCTATTACTATTTCTTATTCCTGTCTTTTTCTGAAAAAAGTGACAATAGTTTGCAAGATATTCACTTCAAATATATTTTGCATGACAGTTGGGAAAAAATCTTGGAAAAAACTTCTAAGATTTCCTTTTCTTCAAAATTACTGGCCAGATTTCAAAATAAACAGGTACTCTTTTTGTAATTCCATCAACCATATTTGGATTTGTATCAAAGTATGGCCATTGTTGGAGCCAGTTTTCGATATATATTGTGGAAAAAATCTTCTTTTCCAGATCTGGCAATCTCTGATATTACTGATCATCATCTCCAATCAATTGACAAACCAGTACAGGAGGTTGATAAAACCTTTAAATTCCAAAATTCATACCCTTTGGTTGTTGTTGTTGTTGTTTTGTTCAATGTTTTGTTGTTGTTTTTTTTGTCCGCAGTTTTCTTAGAAACATGAAACTGTGTTGATTGCACCTTGGATTCAAGATTCTCATATGTCTAGTTTCCCCTTCTCATCTTAAAAGAATTTACAATTAGTGGACAGTGTACAACTTATCACTGGCAGAGTATTGGTTGCATTGATAGTTTTCTTGATAGCTAAAATGTACTTAGTACAGGGTTAAACATTGAATTCATCTCTGATGTAGAGTAGAGCTTTTAATTTGTGTTTCAGATCTCCGGGACGGCTTCACGGTTGACTCGTGATCGAGCCTACCACCATTTCACACTCCTGTTTAATGTTGACAAGGAAAGTCTGAAGAGTGTTCTCTGTTCCAACATGGTAAGTCAGGGTTACCTGTAGACATCCTCAGTGTAACGCAGGACTTCATGTAAGCCACTGAGTAAGAAACTGTTAACTGTTAAATACGAAAGTTACTTCCTTTGAAAAGACTTTTTATGCTCCCCGATGGGAGAGCATATAGTTGCCGCTTTGTCCATCCATCCGTTACAATTTTGTCTAGAGCATAACACAAAAACCATAAGAAATGTCAAAATGAAACTTCATAGGTAGGTAGGTCTCAGTGAGGAGGAGTGCAGTGTACAAGAACCATAACTCTGTTTTGCATAATTAAGGAGTTATTAGGTTTTCGCACAACTGCGAAGTGCGAAAACCTATTGTTCTCGTTGTGTTTATTTGTCATTTTTTTTTTTATTTTTCTTCTTCTGTCAAAAATTTGTCCCGAGCCTACAGTAACGTAGGATTAAGCTACGACCATGAAATTTTTAACACTTATTCACATTGTCCTGACTTAGATCCTTAGGAGCCATTTTTTCAGATTTGTCTCCCATTGTGCCGCTAGGTGGCGTTTATTATGTAATTGATTGTATTGAAAAATCTCCAAAATCCAAAGTCGGATTTAGATACGTTTTTTTTTTATTCTGTTCCTTATTGGCACCCCAACAAAATATATAGGTCTAGAAGTTCAAAAAAGATATCATTTCCTGTTCAGGAGGGGACCAAAGTTCGAATCTTGGAAATAACGCGTTTTTTAAGAGAAAATATGGTAGGTCCCTTTAAACAGAAATATTGGCCGACTTTGATAAGATAGAAAAAATTTTGTTTGTTTAAACAGATTCGCAAGACCTAGCCGCACAAAATATATAGTGTGGCAATTTCAGGAAATGCACCGTTTATCCGCTAGAGGCGTTCAAAGATCACTGAATACGGAA
>CM037785.1:63523931-63573931 GCA_021229015.1 Solen grandis
TTCCTAAGTTTAACCCCCATCCCAATGTCCGATGAATTTTAAAGTTGGATTGGTATGGTAATTTTTATAATTGGCCAACATATTCCTGTTGACACCCCATCCCCTTGAGTTTAATGGCTTGATCAGCGCATGAAACACATATACGCACACACTGAATGGGAGAGCACAAGATGGTAATTAAGAGATGTGTGGGAAATGCATTGGCCTATTATTTCTCTTGTCAAGAGTATCTTTTTGGTCAAAATGCAGTTCAGTTCTTGGTGGTTTATGGTGATAGAACACTCTCTTACTGATATGTTGTTGTTGTTGTATTGGGGTATTTCAATCATATAGCGACGTCCAGCTAATTACAGGTGGAGGAAGAACCCGAGTACACAGAGGCACCCGGGTAGAACCACCGACCTACCGCATTAACCAGCTGGAAGGCTTCCTCACATGAAAAATCCGAAGTCCCTACCGGGATCTTACTGATATGAATATAAAGCATGTTTTTACATTTAAAAGAAATAATACACATTTCTCGTTGGAATATTGATATGCCAGATGTTCAGAAAGTGCTCTCCAGGAAGGGCTGAGAAAAAAGTACAACCACACTGTCTACAGAGCTTGCTTTTTAGTTTCACAAATCAAATTGCAGTCAGTGGAATGCATTGTTGATCTAACATTGTGAATCAAGACAATACATGAAAAGAATAAGACATCAATAGCTGAGAGATGATTACATTTGAAATATAGATTGTATGTAACAAAAGCAGAAAAAATAATTAGTGAAATAGAATTTTGACCATCATTGTTCCAGTAACTATTTATTCATGCTGCAATGAACACCTCATAAATAATCCAATTGTTTATTTTACAATTAAAACCCAGTCAGCTGGCAAGTATTGAAAAAAATTAAAAAGAAGAATTTAAAACCCCGCAAGTATTGACAGTATAAAACCAGATCAGACTGTAAGTATAGAGCAATAACAAAACAGATCTGTCAGCAGGTTTCAGCAGTATAAAACCAGGTCAGCCAGCAAGTATTAACGCCAGCAAGTACATATTGATCAGTATAAATCCAGTTCAGTATATAAGAAAAGAGCCATTAAAAAAAATAGATCACCAGGTATCAAGCAGTATGAAACATTACAAACGAACATTTAAAACTAGTCAGAAAAACTAAACAGCATTAAACAAGGTCAGCAAGCAAGTATTGAGCAGTATAAAACCAGATCAGTCAGTATGTATTGAGCAGTATAAAACCAGATCAGTCAGCAAGTAATGAGCAGTATAAAACCAGATCAGTCAGTATGTATTGAGCAGTATAAAACCAGATCAGTCAGCAAGTATTGAGCAGTATAAAACCAGATCAGTCAGTATGTATTGAGTAGTATAAAACCAGATCAGTCAGCAAGTATTGAGAATATAAAACCAGATCAGCAGCAAGTATTGAGCAGTATAAAACCAGATCAGTCAGTATGTATTGAGCAGTATAAAACCAGATCAGTCAGTATATTGAGCAGTATAAAACCAGATCAGGTATGTATTGAGCAGTATAAAACCAGATCAGTCAGTATATATTGAGCAGTATAAAACCAGATCAGTCAGATGTATTGAGCAGTATAAAACCAGATCAGTCAGATGTATTGAGTAGTATAAAACCAGATCAGTCAGCAAGTATTGAGCAATATAAAACCAGGTCAGCAAGCAAACTAAAAAGCACAAAAACAGATAATCCAGCAAGTGTTAAGCAGTATACAACCAGATCTGTCAGCAATATTTGAGCAATATAAAACCAGATCAGTCGGCAAGTATTGAGCAGTATAAAACCAGATCATTCAGCAAGTGTTGAGCAGTATAAAACCAGATCAGTCAGCAAGTATTGAGCAGTATAAAACCAGATCAGTCAGCATGTATTGAGCAGTATAAAACCAGATCAGTCAGCAAGTATTGAGCAGTATAAAACCAGATCAGTCAGTATGTATTGAGCAGTATAAAACCAGTTCAGCCAGTAAAAACTAAGCAGCATGAATCAAGGTCAGCCTGCAAGTATTTAGCAGTATAAAGTTAGATCAGCCAGCAAGCATTTAGCAGTATAAAGCTAGATCAGCCAGCAAGCATTTATCAGTATAAAGCTAGATCAGCAAGCAAGCATTTATCAGTTTAAAACTAGATCAGCCAGCAAGCATTTAGCAGTATAAAGCTATATCAGCCAGCAAGCATTTATCAGTATAAAGCTAGATCAGCCAGCAAGCATTTATCAGTATAAAACTAGATCAGCCAGCAAGCATTTATCAGTATAAAGCTAGATCAGCCAGCAATCATTTATCTGTATAAAGCTAGATCAGCCAGCAAGCATTTAGCAGTATAAAGCTAGATCAGCCAGCAAGCATTTATCAGTATAAAGCTAGATCAGCCGGCAAGCATTTATCAGTATAAAGCTAGATCAGCCAGCAATCATTTAGCAGTATAAAACTAAGCAGCCAGCAAGCATTTATCAGTATAAAGCTAGATCAGCCAGCAAGTATTTATCAGTATAAAGCTAGATCAGCCAGCAAGCATTTATCAGTATAAAGCAAATCCCGGTATATAAAAAAAAAGTAATGAGCATTATAAAATCAGATCAGGCAGCAAGTACTGAGTAGTATAAAACTAGATCCTTTTAAGGAGATGTGACAAAAAAGAGGGTAATAGTCAATTACTTTTTCATTACATGCCCTTAATTATCTCGGTATTGAGGGAATCCATGATTGTTTTGTCCTTAAAACCAATGTTTCCATACCTAAATTTACCTTCTGATCACTGTATTTGTGTTAAAATGTCCACTTTTTGACCAAATATAAGGCATAAAGCAGGTGTATAGGATCAAGTCACCCATATACTGTACAACACAGAATATACTTAAATTCATATTCTTGAACATTTCAACTTTGGAAGTATACAAAAGTGAGATATTTTCTCTATGTACATGTATTGTTTTTTCTAATTATAATGAGTGTATTCTCATTTGACATTTCAATTTACAAACTCACTTTCTCTCTGCCGGTGCTCTGTCTCTCCTCTTTCTTAAAGTTATCTAGTAGTCTCAAAATATCATTATTATATTTCATTTTTTATATAAAAGTGTTCTATTAACTCATAAAAGTATATTCACTGTACAGCCCTGTCAATTTATAGATAAGAATATCATTAGCATTTGCCAGACAGATTGGACTTAGTGATTTAAACTTTGAGACTTTGATGGTGATTAAATTTAATCAAGGGGCCTCCGTGGTTGAGAGGGTCAGTCACTGACTAACACTCACGCAACCCCTCACCGCGTGGGTTCAAATCCCAGCAGGGTCATTTGGCTTTTCTGGCTTGCAGTTGGTTGGTGGTTCTACCCGGTTGCCTCCGTGCATTCGGGGTCTTCCTCCACCTGTAATTAGCTGGACGTCGCTATATGACTGAAATACTGTCAAAGCGATGGTAAACTCAAATAGTCAAGTCATATTTATTCAAACAACAGAGATGTTTTATCAAAAAATTTACAATAACATGTATCGATATACATTTACAGGTACAATGTAATGAATAAGAATTTACTCCGTGAACTGGCCTGTGACAAATTTTAGAAAAAAAGTACATGTATTGATAAATTTGCTTTAAACATTCTTAAATATTTATATATAAGATAATGCATTTTCTTCAAAATTGATGTTATGGTAACGAGATAAACTGCAATGGCAAGTATTTGACCGAATTCATATAACCAAGATGAATCATGGATTAGATGTTTGTTAGGTTTAATGTCACACTGACCGTATTTGTCATTTGGAGCTACTTGTGATGGATATAGTGCTGCCATACTATAGTATCACACCCCAAGACATGTGACATGATACCACACCCAGTCGCATTATCCTGACACCAGGCTAACCAGTCCTGGAACTACCGGTACCTTTATATGCTGAGCGCCAAGCAAGGGAGCTATACCATTACCATTTTTACCACTATGGTATGTCACAGCCAGGGATTGAACCCACTCTTCTGCTCTCAAGGTGAATGTTCTTATCCCTCGGCCAACGGGGACAGTATCAGATTAAATTATTTTTCATAGGACTGTTATGTCGAGTGGTGTAAATGGCAGGATGCATTTCTATTGAAAGCATTTCATGACTTTGCAAATGAAAAGAAATAATAAGAAAGTATTTAAGTATTGTATTTATTTAGACTGGATAACATGTCTGTACAACAGTCAAAAACAACAATGTAACAGCATCCAAATACAATATGCCATTAAAAATGACCTGTTACAAGAGAATGTCATTTTTTTATATCTTTTCTGTGAAAATAGTAGATTTATCACAAAACAAGAGGGCCATGATGGCCCTGAAACACTCAGCTGAGTACAATTGCTACAACTGATTACAAGGTTTTTAAACAGACAAGAATTCTGATATAACTCAATCTTAAACATTTTAGCCCTGACAATACTACACACCAAATATATAAGCACTGGGCCTTATGGTTTCAGAGGAGAAGATTTTTTTTAAAGATTTTCCTATATAACTCTATGTAAAACAAGTGATCCCTGGTGCAGGGGCATTTATCACCATAAGGTCATGATTTGTACAATTTTGGTAAAGAACTATAAGATGATGCTACATACCAAAAATCTAAGCTATAGGCCTTATGGATTCATAGAAGATTTTTTTAAAGATTTTCCTATATAACTCTATGTAAAACAAGTGACCCCTGGTGCGGGGGCATTTATCACCATAAAGTCATGATTTATACAATCTTGGTAATGAACCATAAGATGATGCTACATACCAAATATCTAATCTCTAGGCCTTATGGATTCATAGAAGAAGATTTTTAAAGATTTTCCTATATAACTCTATGTAAAACAAGTGACCCCTGGTGCGGGGGCATTTATCACCATAGGGTCATGATTTGTACAATCTTGGTAATGAACCATAAGATGATGCTACATACCAAATATCTAATGAAGAAGATTTTTAAAGATTTTCCTATATAACTATGTAAACCAAGTGACCCCTGGTGCGGGGGCATTTATCACCGTAGGACTATGATTTGTACAATCTTGGTAATGGCCCATAAGATGATGCTACATACCAAATATCTAAGTCTAGGCCTTACAGTTTTGCAGAAGAAGATTTTCAAAGTTTGCATTTTTAAAATCTATTTTTAGCTCCTGTGACCTATTTTTTTAACCAATCTGAATAATTTGTACAACTTTGATAGAGGGCATCATAAGGATGATTCCTGTGAAGTTTGGTCAAAATCCCTTCAGCGGTTCATGAGGAGATGTTTAAAGCAAATTGTTGACGACGGACGGACGCACGCACGGACGACGGACAACGGACAAAAGGCGATCACAAAAATGGGTTACAAAAAATGCAGAACACTTTTACTCCTAACAGCTGTTAAAAATAGTCAGATGGACCAATTCCTTTATTTTTGTCAAACAGGTTCAAAATTAATGGGTCAGATCCATTGGACCAGCAAATTTCACAATGTCTGTAGTAGCATTTCTTATCAAGGTTAACAATGTGGTCAAATCGCCCAGGAAAAACCAGGATAAATTATATTCTGGAAACCTGTGCCCATTTGTCTTTATTTCGAGTTACTTCACAAGGTAATACCACTTGGATGTTGGGCCTCATCCTCGCAAACCTGTCCATCTTAAGCTATCTTATCAGTTGATGAATACCCCTGCTCAATTGATTTGACTGGAACACAACGCAACAGACTTGATTCCTTATATCGCCTCCACTTCACTTTTGTGTTTACATAAAAAAAAAAAAAAAAAAATTATGTGGGTATACCCATATAGTTTTACAACTTGTCATCTGTGGTACAGTAAAAGATGTATTCTGTTCACATTCATATATTTACATACACATAGTCAATATAAGTTCATTATGATCTTAATACTACTACAGTAAAATCTCAATAATAAGACCACCCTTGGGACTGCTGTTAACTGATCTTAATAATGAGGTGGTCTGGTAATCAAGTTTCAATTAACATGAAATATGGAAAAAAGGACGTGAAAATAGTGGTCCTTATAATGGAGGTGGTCTTTATATGAGGTTTTACTGTTTTGTGAATACATATTCTGAAAACCTGTGCCCATTTAATTGTCTTCACTTTTCAATGATTTTGAGTTACTTCACAAAGTAATACCACTTGGGCCTCATCCTCGCAAACCTGTCCATCTTAAGCTATATCTTATCAGTTGATGAATACCCCTGCTCAATTGATTTGACTGGAACACAACGCAACAGACTTGATTCCTTATATCGCCTCCACTTAACTTTTGTGAATGGAAGTTTGCTTGTTTACATAAAAAAATAAATAAATAAATAAAAATTATGTGGGTATACCCTTATAGTTTTACATCTTGTCATCTGTGGTACAGATAAAAGATGTATTCTGTTCACATTTATATATTTACATACATAGTCAATATAAGTTCATTATGATCTTAATACTACTACAGTAAAATCTCAATAATAAGACCACCCTAGGGACTGCTGTTAACTGATCTTAATAATGAGGTGGTCTGGTAATCAAGTTTCAATTAACATGAAATATGGAAAAAAGGACGTGAAAATAGTGGTCCTTATAATGAGGTGGTCTTTATATAAGGTTTTACTGTTTTGTGAATACATATTCTGAAAACCTGTGCCCATTTAATTGTCTTCACTTTTCAATGATTTTGAGTTACTTCACAAAGTAATACCACTTGGATGTTGGGCCTCATCCTCGCAAACCTGTCCATCTTAAGCTATCTTATCAATTAACATTAAAGTTTTTCACTTTTGTGAATGGAAGTTTGCTTGTTTACATAAAAAAAAATTTTTAAAAAATAAAAAAATTATGTGGGTATACCCTTATAGTTTTACATCTTGTCATCTGTGGTACAGATAAAAGATGTATTCTGTTCACATTCATATATTTACATACACATAGTCAATATAAGTTCATTATGATCTTAATACTACTACAGTAAAATATCAATATAGACCACCCTTGGGACTGCTGTTAACTGATCTTAATAATGAGGTGGTCTGGTAATCAAGTTTCAATTAACATGAAATATGGAAAAAAGGACGTGAAAATAGTGGTCCTTATAATGAGGTGGTCTTTATATGAGGTTTTACTGTTTTGTGAATATATATTCTGGAAACCTGTGCCCATTTAATTGTCTTCACTTTTCAATGATTTTGAGTTACTTCACAAAGTAATACCACTTGGATGTTGGGCCTCATCCTCGCAAACCTGTCCATCTTAAGCTATCTTATCAGTTGATGAATAACCCTGCTCAATTGATTTGACTGGAACACAACGCAACAGACTTGATTCCTTATATCGCCTCCACTTCACTTTTGTGAATGGAAGTTTGGTTGTTTACATAAAAAAAAAAAAAAAAAAATTATGTGGGTATACCCATATAGTTTTACAACTTGTCATCTGTGGTACAGATAAAAGATGTATTCTGTTCACATTCATATATTTACATACATAGTCAATATGAGTTCATTATGATCTTAATACTACTACAGTAAAATCTCAATAATAAGACCACCCTTGGGACTGCTGTTAACTGATCTTAATAATGAGGTGGTCTGGTAATCAAGTTTCAATTAACATGAAATATGGAAAAAAGGACGTGAAAATAGTGGTCCTTATAATGAGGTGGTCTTTATATGAGGTTTTACTGTTTTGTGAATACATATTCTGGAAACCTGTGCCCATTTAATTGTCTTCACTTTTCAGTGATTTCAAGTTACTTCACAAAGTAATACCACTTTGATGTTGGGCCTCATCCTCGCAAACCTGTCCATCTTAAGCTATCTTATCAGTTGATGAATACCCCTGCTCAATTGATTTGAATGGAACACAACGCAACAGACTTGATTCCTTATATCGCCTCCACTTACTTTTGTGAATGGAAGTTTGCTTGTTTACATAAAAAAATAAATAAATAAAAATTATGTGGGTATACCCTTATAGTTTTACATCTTGTCATCTGTGGTACAGATAAAAGATGTGTTCTGTTCACATTCATATATTTACATATACATAGTGTATTTAAGTCCATTAGGATTTATCACTACTATTTGCAACCTTTGAATCATTATGTAACTCCATTCCCCATCATCCATCCACTTACCAGTTTGACAGTTTAGTTTTTCCCAGGTAGCTCTTCCCCCTGAGAGTCCATTGCACCCGGGTCTATGATACAGTGTGAAAAACCCTGGCAAGACCCAGAAGATCCCCAACTTCATGAGCAGAAAATGAAGCAGTCCAACTTGTTACCCCCTACCTCAAAGACTGCCCATAAAGGTGAGACCAATCTGGATTAGACCAGTTATCTCCACTCTGTCTCTTAGATGGTCCGGAAAAAACAACAGAAAAGTTTCCCTGGGGAAATAACTCGACTGGGAAGAATTTGCTGTTTCACTGGGGCAAATGTTTTCAGGAGACTGGAGTAACAGTCCGATCCTACAACTTGTTTAACTAGAGTTTGATAATAACCACAACGTTGCTGAATTATGTTGCACCATTACAGTCACTGGGTTCCTTACACAGGCTGGGTTCCTTCAAGTTGCACTATTACAGTCCACACACGCTGGGTTCCTTCACACAGGGCCTGGGTGGTAACAGTTGCACTATTACAGTCCACACAGCTGGGTTCCTTCCCTGGGTGGTAACAGTTGCACTATCACAGTCACATTCATCCACACGCTGGGTTCCTTCATATTGCACCAATGCGCAGTATACACACAGAGTACTGGCTCCAAACATGGATGAATCTTAAAAAAAGAAAAAAACATTTAATGACTCTTCAGGAAAAATGATATTATACAGTGGTAATCATACAATAACCATACACAGGACTGGTAAAAAGTTCCAGATTAAAGTTGATGTCGGATAAATGCTGCTTGATTAGCTAACTGCTTCTAGGTCTTTATTGTTAAGTTTTATTAGGGTTTTCTGCCTCAAGCAGAAAGACCTGTTGGGTTTGTTATGTTTTTTCTTCTTCTTATTATTATTATTCTACTCTTTTCTTCCTTTTGAGGTTCAAATTAAAACAGGTTGCCGATGTAAGCACAGTGACTTTGGCGCTATTGATCGTCATATTTCTTTTCTTCATGTGACGTCACATGACATCAGGGCTGAAAAAAGCTACAAAAGCTCGTATGCGCTCTACAGCCGTCATGTCTGGACCGATTTACTTGATTCTTTTACAGAATGTATATATTAATTTCTTGTTGTGCAGGATTATATACATTCTGCAATATTTGAAAAGATCAAGGATCTATGGCTGAACCAAGTTTCGAACTTTGGACCAGAAAATGTATTGAAGTATTACGAAGCACTCAGATAAGCTAGAAATATGAAATTTGGACAGAATATGTGTCCTATTGATTTCTTTCCGCTCTTAGAAGACTGACGTCGTATGACGTAAAATGACGTTAAATGACATCATGACGCGCGTTATCAAATTTTTTATCCAAAATATACGTTTTTTTAGCACTGGAAGACAAAGTTTTTGACCGATTTGCATAAAATTTTCACTGAAGGTGAAACATAGCCTCTTATTGTCATCAGTCACTTCCACTTCCGGAAAATAGCTAAGGTCAAGGTCACATGTCAATTATCGTTTTTTTTCTTCGGCCTTAAATATGTCAAAAACGAAAAATATTTTATTGAGACACTATGCGTATAATTTGTAGTGCTTTGCAAGGACATTCAGATGATATATAGTTTTTGAAGATTGGGGTTGAATCAGTTGAGTTATTGCAGAAAAACAAAGATGTTGCAACACTAAGCGCACTTTACTACTTATATCTGGATAATTATTGATTTTGGTTGATAAGAGTATGAATATAATTTGTAGATCAATGCCTGGCTGTTCTTTTGGTGTTTAAATTTTAAAGATTGACCTAATATTCATTAAGTTTTTGGGAAAAACAAAACGATATGAACATATTTATCCCCGATTTTTGCCGTATGCTCAAGGTTTAAATGCCCGTATCTACAAAGTGTTTAAAGATACATACAATTATGAAGCAAGGGAATTGTGGGAAATCAAAAGACCTTTCTAATGGTACCTAGCTTTTTAAAATTGGACTTCACATAAGGAAGTTACATGAAAACTAAGAATGCAGTAAAACCGTTCTTTCATGCACTCCCGCAGTAAGTCCCGATCACTTGATTCCTTTTTTCAAAGAAACTAATATTTTTTTTTTAAAATAACATAAAGAACACTTTTTTTTTGCATGATGTAATGTGGTTCTAATGATATGCAGATTTTAATGATCGGACCATATATTATAAAGTTATTTGTCGAAAGGCAATAATAGACATGAACATCTTTTTGTCGATTTTTGCCGTTTTCTTGAAAAATAACTTTCTATATCTCAAAACCCGTAATAGAAAAGTTGAAACACGAAACACAAGAAATGTTGGAAATTTAAAGGCCTTTCTAATGGTACCTAGCGTTTTAAAATTGGACATCGGATATCCTAAAAGGAAGTCGTTTTGCAGATTTTTTTGCCATTTCTTTGAAAAATAACTTTCTATATCTCAGAGCACATAACAGAAAGGTTGAAACATGAAACGCGTGAAATGTTGGAAATATAAAGGCCTTTCTTTTTTAAAATTGGACATCATATAAGGAAGTTAGATGAGGAATAAAAATTAATCTATACCGTTCTTTCATGCACTTCTGCAGTTAGTCCTAATCACTTGATTGCTTTTTTCTAAGAAGCTATTAATTCTTAGCTCACCTGAGCACATGTGCTCAAGATGAGCTATAAGAATCGATGAATGTCCATTGTCTGTCCGTCAATCTGCCGTCCGTCCGTCGTCCACAATTAGTTTGTTTGCACTCTAGCATCTTCATTTCTTAAGTAATCATCTTCAAACTTTGTAAGAATGTTTATTACCATAAAATCTTGGTCAGGTTAGATTATGGCTGATATCGGCCTATTAGGTCAGGAGTTATGCTCCTTTTAAGAGTGAAAAAAACTAGATTTCACATTGTCATTGTCACTTTGCACTCTAGCATCTTCATTTCTTAAGCAACCATCTTCAAACTTTATGACAATGTTTATTACCATCAAAATCTCGGAACTAATTTAATTATGGTGATATCGCCCATAAAAGTTTCATTGGTTTCATTGCATCCTTTAAATATTTAAACATGCCAATTTTTTAAAGGTTTGATTTTGGCAACCCAAGGTCATGGTTATTCCCCTTAAAAATCATCACCTCTTCATCAAACTCTATGACAATGTTTATAGCCATATTCTTTTGGCCAAGTTCAATTATGGCTGATATCTGTCAATTAGGTCAGGAGTAATGCCCATTTTGATATAAGAAAATGTAATATTTCACTTTATCTTCATTTCTGAAGTAATCATCTTCAATCTTTAGAACAATGTTTATAGCCATATTCTTTCTGCCAAGTTCAATAATGGCTGACATCTGCCAATTAGGTTAGGAGTTACGCCCCTTTTGATGTTTAAATTTGTGTGTTTTAAGCCATAATTTTTCAGTCAAACTTCAAATTTCAACAACAGGCTCTCTTTAGTTCGTGGAATTATAAATAATCTGATGGATAATGTCTTCAGTACAACTACGCTATAATTTCGTAACTTGTACAGGCAATGAAAGCAGTTTTTCTAAGGTGAAAATTCTTTAGGGCCACCTTGGCCCTCTTTGAAAATATCATAAAGAACAATATTTTTTATCATGATGCAATGTGGTTCTAATGCTATGCAGATTTTAATGATCAGTCTATTAATTATTAAGTTATTTGTTGAATGGTAGTAGTTGACATGAATATCTTTTTGCCGATTTTTCCTTTTTGGGGGGAGGAATAACTTTATATATCGCAAAAATTTTTAACCGGGTTTTTAAAAAATTGAAAAAAATTTAAAAAAAAAAAAAAAAAATTCCTTGTGCTTCTTCAGTTGATCCAACATATTCTAAATTTTATTTGTTACATTAAAGGTAAAATGTGAAACAGTAATTTATTTTAATGCTCTGTGCCCCCTTCAATTGAACAAGAAACTTCAATGAAGATATGAGAAATGAATAGTTTGTAGAAAAGGAATCTTGTATACCTTTTTAGCATGTTAAGGACTAGTGATACTTCATTCCCTTGCAAAACATGAAGATTGAGTAATATTGTATGGTAGTTATCTTAAAGATGGTTCTGGAAAAATTAGCATTATGAAATTATAACTGAAAATAAACCCGCATATTCCCTTTTGAATGCAATGAAAATTTAAATTATGTTATGACATCACAGATTTACTCTGCTATTTATTTATGTTTGCACTCTACAGCTGTCAATTTGGGATGGTTTTCTTCATTTTTTGAAGATGGTGTATTTCATAAAACTAAATAAGTATGATCAGGTTTGACATGGTTTGCAGTGCAGAAAGCCCTTTCTTTTGTCCAGAACAAAAGAAGTCTAGTTTAAGTTTATTTTTATAATACATGTAAGCCATAGGCAAGAGCAAAGCAAGGGAGCTACAAGTATACGAGTACCATTTTTTACGGCTGTCTCGGCTAGGGATCTAAGACCTCCCAGTTCCAGGCTGGATGCTTACCATACAGCAACCATCCTATCATGTTTATAGTTTATTGTTACATTTTGTTGTGAATTTAATAATAGTTTCTAGTTCAAGTGCATACCATGTAATTATCATTTGTTGATTATACTCTTTAGCCATACTTTTTTTATTATCTTAACCTATTGTTTCATATCTTATGTTTATGTCCTGAACTAGCTGTCCATATATATAACTTGCAAAATGAACATCAGGTTTCTTAGCTATTACTTAAATATTGTAAATTTGTCATTTTGTGTCATCGTCAACATGGGTGCTGTGACCTATATCTTGTAGCAAATTTACAGTTTTTCCTTTCTTTTTGTTTAATGAGAAAGATGTGAGTTGTGTTAGAAAAGATCAGTTTAGCTGACTAAAGGCATTTTATTATTTTTATTCGGTCGTCAACAATTTGCTTTAAACGACATCTCCTCCAAACTACTGGACAGATTTTGATTAAATTGGCAGGGATGATCCTTGGGTGAACCTTCACAAAATTTGCTAACCGTGTATCCACAATAAGTGTGCTGTTATCTGGATAACTGCATGTTTTTTCATCAGTTATTGCATGGAGGTGGAAACTCCGTCCACTAAAAGTGTGTGGTATCGAATTAAACACGAGTACTTTTCAACAGAAAAATACCCAGATTGTATTACAAATAAACATGATCCATGTCATGGCAACAGTAAGAATAAAATTATGAAACTTTAAAAATCATCTTCAAAACTACTGTCCAGATTTCAAAATGTTTTAGTACAGATTTTTCTTGGGTAAACCTCTACCAAGATTGCTCAAATTTATTCCGATCCGTTAAAAAACATGGCCGCTAGAGGTGGGGCCAATTTGCCTTATATTTTAAACAACATGTCTATAATTTTCACATTTTTTGTAATGTGCTGAGAAAATACTTCGAAATGATTGAAACATGAACAAGTAAAACAGTACTGACTTGAACACTCGTCTGCTTCAGCATTTGCCCCAGGATGGCTGTAATGAACTCCACCGGACACAGTTGGCAGTCCTCAAATCATCTACAGGATCACCCAGAATGGCAGCATGCTGTAATAAAGCAAGTCATAGCTGTCAAAAGTAAAACAAACCAACATGACTCAAAACTAGGACTTTCACCATGTTCCAGTGGTAACATACGTAATTTCATTTAAAACCATATCCTAACTGATGCTCGCTTGATAGGTTCTAATGAAATTGCATTAAAGGTAGACACAAACTAATCATTTACTAGCAAAGGGTACAGAAATCCTTATTTTGCGGATATCACCACAAGATTTTCAAATTCAAATGGTTTTGAAACCCCTATATAGAAAATTTCAATATTATTTCCTAATTAATAGTCGGGACTTGAAGGTCAATTTCAGTTGACCTTCTTAGGGATGTTAGTATAGAAGCGAAAATGAAGAGCTAATCTTAATGAGATTGTAACAAACAACTGGATCCAAAGGTTGTGGGGTCCAACCCCATTGGGAGCAAAGATTTTTCATGACCTTTCAAGATGCAAAGTACTGGTCCAACTCAGGAACTGTTAAGAGAGATTTGTGTTAGTTTCAAGAATTTGTTTCCCATTTGAAATGGTAAGGTCACCCTGAATTCTAGACCTTTAGAGAATATGGAAGAGAATCTATCAATTGTGAGTTAACTTGTGATTAGAAAAGATTACACATCTATGGTCAAACATGAAACCTAACAATTATTAGCATGAATTCATATCAATGAAGTTCCAACTGGGTATTTCCAAGCTGCTTCCCTTATTGCACATACTGTCATACCAGACAATCAATAAATGTAAGCTAGAAATAGCCTGCAATATAAAGAGAACCATCAAATAAAACATTTTAAAATTTAGAAATATTTTGTGTAATAAAATCAAACATTTTATTCAATCTTAAAATCTATAATAAGCCAAACAAAGTTCTTAAGTTAAGATTATTTTTCATTGATTATGAAACAAGTTGGGGGGCCTAATGGTATTATGGGGGAAACCAAAAAAACCCAAAACATCTCCAAAGGTTGTGGGTTAAAACCACATCGGGAACAGGTATTTTTCATGACCTTCCTTGGCGCAAAGTACTGATCTATTGAGACAGATGTTGCTGTCACTCTGCAATATCACCCTGTAGACACGTGGCATACTAACACACCCAGTCATATCCTGACACCAGGCCAACCAGTCCTGGAACTACCGTTGTATGCTTAGTGCCAAGCAAAGGAGCTATATCAGTACTATTTTTAAAAACTTAACATTTTAAATCTGAAAAACAAGAGTGTTTGACTGTACTTGCAGCAAGAGTGCTTAAAATGGAAGGGATAAAAACATACCTGTCCATGACAACCTAAAACAGGAAAAACCCTCACACACAGAGGCAGGAAACCACCAGGCCACAGGTTGCTGTCATCGTCACTGCATCAGATGGGGACACGGCTGAAACTAAATGAGTAAAAATCATTGGATCTGGACATTGAAAGGACAACAAGATAAAGGAAAATGAAAGGAAAAACAACAGACTGAAGACTGGCTTTCGGGAACCAACAAGGACTTAAAAGTGGTGTGAAGGGGCTTGGTCCTCTGAGAGCACCCTCCACACTCTTTACTGTCTCTCCTTGTGAGGTCGGAGGTTGACCCTGGTGATGACAACCCCAAAACACAACCCTTCTCCTCACAATCTCCAAGGTGACTCCAACAGAGCCAGGGAAATGGTCATCCCTGAATTTCACAACCAGGTCTTCACTAATCAAACAAAAGTGCTTAGAAGTGACCAGACCTTCCCTAACCAAAGGGAAGTGCTGATAAGTAACCAGGTCTTCACTAATCAAACAAAAGTGCTTTGAAGTGACCAGACCTTCCCCTACTAAAGGGAAGTGCCAATAAATAACCAGGTCTTTCCTAATCAAACAAAAGTGCTTTGAAGTGACCAGGCCTTCCCTATCCAAAGGGAAGTGCAGATAATAACCAGGGCTTCACTAATCAAACAAGTGCTTTGAAGTGACCAGCTTCCTACCGGGAAGCGCTGATAAGTAACCAGGTCTTCACTAATCAAACAAAAGTGCACTGAAGTGACCAGACCTTCCCTTACTAAAGGGAAGTGCCAATAAGTAACCAGGTCTTTCCTAATCAAACAAAAGTGCTTTGAAGTGACCAGGCCTTCCCTACCCAAAGGGAAGTGCCAGTAAGTAACCAGGTCTCAAATGGATATGCCAACCTACCTACAACCAAAATTTGAAAGTTGTGCCTGCTAAAAAAATAAAAAATCCAACCTGAAGGACATACAAAAATATTACTAAACGTCCTCCTTTATTTATACCACATTTCAAAGGGGAAAGCAAAAGTGGCCAGGTTTTGCTCTCACCCCTCAAAATATTTTTCATTTAAATTTAATCTAGTTACTTTAAAAAAAAAAGAAGATTTTAAGTATATTTTCACCCTAAAGTGCTGCATATTAGACTTTCTTGAGCAGAGCACACATTTTTCAGCAGTTTTTTTTTTCTTTCCAAAAAACCAAACTTAAGAGAAACAATATAAACAAAGAATTAAAAATCTACCTCATTATTAAGAAAAATAAGTTCAGAACAATGCCAGACTTCACAGATCAGTCTAAACTATGGCAAGATTTTGGAAATAAATTACGGGAAAAATGATTCAAATTTGCCACCCTTTACAGGTGGTTTCCCCTAGCCAAAAAATAAATGTATTTTACTTATAATGTTAATGATGACTTGAAACTTTCTATGACATAAATTATACTACCAATAATAAGGTCATTGTTCAGTTAAGGAGCCATGTACTGGCCAGCTGGCTGCAGGAATTAAACCTAGGGAGGTCTCCCTAAATCTACTGAAATCTCCTTGGAGACCATAGGAAGAGAAGTGTGCATGCCATCATCATCACATGGATGCCTCAGACACACACCGGAGAGACAGCGGGGCTCTCTGTAGACTCAAGCTTACCTCTACACCAACTATGCCTGGCCCTAGTAGCTCTGTACAGTCTGCCCCAACCTACTTTTACCCAAACAATCCTAACACATAAACAAGAAACAATAAAGATAAGCTGCAATCTGTAAAAGAAAGAAAAATTCAGATGTTAAGGACAGGATGAGGAAGGTCAAAGGAGGAGAGATGAAAAGGTATTGATGGGAATGAGATAGTAAACTATTATATCAAAATCACTTATCTCTGATGCAGTCATATTGTAATTAGGTCCCGGTCCACTTCCTGGAGTGAGTGGACATCTGCAACAAAAAGAGAAATAAACAAGATATACAATAACATTTTCTACACTAGAACTGCAGATAACCAGTAATTATGTACTGAATAATAATCAGCTATTTTATTTGATATGTAAAAAGTTTGAGCGATGTTGCAGACAAACATATTAAAATCAAAGCGCTGAGAAACGGCAGCGGGATTAACAGGGAAAAAGCTATAATTCTTAACTATTGAAAAAGAACAAAGACAAAAAGCACATGACACAAACAAGAGGCCCATGATGGCCCTTTAAAACGCTCACCTGAGATAAATTGGTTGACCCCAAGGAAACATCTGTACCAATTTATTTAAAATCTGGCCCCTAGTTTTTATGAAGATGATTTTTAAAGGGTTTTTATATTTTTTTTCTTTTTGTTGCCCTTTGCAACCAGAGTTCTATATGGATCAAGTTTATTTTAGCAACTTTTGTGAAGGTGGACCCAAGGATCATCCCTGCCAAGTTTAATCGAATTTGTCCAGTGGTTTCAGAGGAAATGTTGATTAAAGTTTTTCCCCATATACATATAAGGCAAATAAGCCCCGCCCCTGGCGGCCATGATTTTTACGGATCGGGAAAAATTTTAGCAACTTTGGTAGAGGTTGACCCAAGGAACATCTGTACCAATTTATTTTAAAATCTGGCCATTAGTTTTGAAAGGAGATGATTTTTAAAGTTTTTTTTTTTAATTATTTTTTTTTTGCCATGGCAACCAGAGTTCTAACATGGATCAAGTTTATTTTAGAACTTTTGTGAAGGTTGACCCAAGGATCATCCCCGCCAAGTTTAATCAAATTCTGTTTCCAGTGGTTTTAGAGGAGATGTTGTTTAAAGGTTTCTCTACATACATATAAGGCAAATAAGCCCCGCCCCTGGCGGCCATGTTTTTTTACGAATCAGAATAATTTTAGCAACTTTGGTAGAGGGTTTACCCAAGGAAATCTGTACCCAAATTTTTTTTAAAATTGGCCATAGTTTTGAAGAAGATGATTTTTAAAGTTTTATTTTTTTTTTTTTTTGTTGCCATGGCAACCCCGAGTTTTTACATGGATCAAGTTTATTTTAGCAACTTTTGTGAAGGTTGACCCCAAAGGGTCATCCCCGCCAAGTTTAATCAAATTCTGTCCCGTGGTTTTAGGAATGTTTTTTTAAAGGTTTCTTATATACATATAAGGCAAATAAGCTCCGACCCCCGGGGGCCAGTTTTTTTGGATCGCGAATAATATATAGGCAGCTCTGGTAATAGGTTGACCCAAGGAATATCTGTACCAATTTATTTCAAAATCTGGCCAGTAGTTTTGAAGAAAATGATTTTAAAGTTTTCATTTTTTTTTCTTTTTGTTGCCATGGCAACCAGAGTTCTATATGGATCAAGTTTATTTTAGCAACTTTGTGAAGGTTGACAAAGGATCATCCCTGCCAAGTTTAATCAAATTCTGTCCAGTGGTTTCAGAGGAGATGTTGTTTAAAGGTTTCTCTATATACATATAAGGCAAATAAGCCCCGCCCCTGGCGGCCATTGTTTTTTTACGGATCAGAATAATTTTAGCAACTTGGTAGAGGTTGACCCAAGGAATATCTGTACCAATTTATTTTAAAATCTGGCCAGTAGTTTTGAAGGAGATGATTTTTAAAGTTTTCAAATTATTTTTCTATTTGTAGCCATGGCAACCAGAGTTCTTCATGGATCAACTTTATTTTAGCAACTTTTGTAGAGCCTCACCCAAGGAACATTCCTGCCAAGTTTCATTAAATTCTGTCCAGCGGTTTCAGAGGAGATGTCGTTTAAAGAAAATTGTTGATGACGCACGATGAAGGGTGATCCTAAAAGCTCACTTGAGCACAAAGTGCTCAAGTGAGCTAAAAAAACACACACACAAAAAAAAGCACACACACACACTTTCCTGCTATAGTGCTTAGAAAAAAAGCCACATGACACAAAAAACAACACAAAACAAGAGGGCCATGATGGCCCTTAATCGCTCACCTGAGAAATTTTTGCTTTCAATGGTTTATAACATGAACATACTTAAAGTGGGACCAATTTTGACACAGGGCCATGATTTGAAAAAAAACTTGATAGAGATGTACTAAACAATGCTACACACTAAATATCTTAACTCTTGACCTTGTGGTTTCTGAGAAGAAGTTTTCCTTTCTCCTCTTTATAAGCCTATGTAAAATCAAGTGACACCTGGGGCGGACCCAATTTGGACCAAGGCCATGATTTAACAATTTGGTAGAGATCCACTAACAATGGACAAGCCCTATATCTAAGCTCTAGGCCATGTGGTGTCTGATAAGAAGATTTTTCTAGTTTTTCCCTATATAAGCCTTTGTAAAATAAAATGAGCCCTGGAGCGAGGGCAATTTTGACCCAGGTCATTATTTTAACAACTTTTGCCAAGGGCCATGATTTGAACAACTTAAGTAGAGATCCACCAGACGATACTACATACCCAATATCTTAACACCAGGCCATGTGGTTTCTGATGAGAAGATTTTTCTAGGTTTTCCCTATATAAGCCTATGTAAAATAAAGTGGACCCCTGGGGCAGGGCAAATTTTGACCCTAGGGCCATGATTTGAACAATTTTTGTAAAGGTTTATAAGACAATTCTACATGCTGTAGAGGCCTTACAGTTTTGCATGAGAAGATTTTCTAAGATTGCATTTTAAAATCTATTTTTAGCTCCTGTGACCTACTTTTTCAACCAATCATAATAATTTGTAAAATTTTGTTTGAGGACATCATAAGGATGATTCCTGTGAAATTTTGTCAAAATCCCTTCAGCAGATTAGGAGGAGATGTTGTTTAATGGAAAAAGTTGATGCAAGACGCACGCACGGACAGATGGACGGACGACAGACGCCAGACAAAAGGCAATCATAAAATCTCACCATGAGCATGTTGTGCTCAGGTGAGCTAATTATCTAAGCTCTAGGCCTTATGGATTCATAAAAGAAGATTTTTAAGATTTTCCTATATAACTATGTAAAACAAGTAGTGATTGGAATCAGTCGAAAAAATATTTGTCGATTAATCAGAGACAAAAGTCACTGATTAATTGATTAATCATGATTAAATACCAAATATACCATGTTTGGAGTAAATGCCTATTAAAACTCTCTTACTGTACAACATGAAAATAAAGTATTCTGTACTATATAGATTATAAAGATATGTATTAGGTATAGATGTTAATTTCTCAAATATTCAAATACATGTATAAACATTGAACCGAGATAAAGTATAAGAGGTTACAACCAGAGGCCAACGATGTGCAAAGTGCAACTTGGCAAGTATCAATTTATCAAATTAATGAAATTACCCAATCAGATGCGCGTTGAAATATTAACAACACCCCCTTTTTTGGTCAATAATTCGTCAACGAATTATTTTCGTCGTCATCGTCACGTCAACCAGTAGCTCGTCACTGATTCGTTGACTTTATGATTAATCAGCTCACCACTAAAAACAAGTAACCCCTGGTGCGGGGTCATTTATCACCATAGGGCTATGATTTGAACAATCTTGGTAATGAACCATTAGATGATGCTACATACCAAATATCTTAGCTCTAGGCCTTATGGTTTCATAGGAGAAGATTTTTAAAGTTTTTCCTATATAATACTTCGAAATGATTGAAACATGAACAATTAAAACAGTACTGACTTGAACACTCGTCTGCTTCAGCATTTGCCCCAGGATGGCTGTAATGAACTCCACCGGACACAGCTGGCAGTCCTCAAATCATCTACAGGATCACCCAGATTGGCGGCATGCTGTAATAAAGCAAGTCATAGCTGTCAAAAGTAAATCAAACCAACATGACTAAAAACTAGGACTTTCACCATGTTCCAGTGGTAACATACGTAATTTCATTTAAAACCATATCCTAACTGATGCTCGCTTGGTAGGTTCTAATGAAATTGCATTAAAGGTAGACATAAACTAATCATTGACTAGCAAAGGGTACAGAAATCCTTATTTTGCGGATTCACCACAAATTTTCAAATTCAAATGTTTTAAAGGTAACATACGTAATTTCATTTAATAGTCGGGACTTGAAGGTCAATTTCAGTTGACCTTCTTAGGGGTGTTAGTATAGAAGCGAAAATGAAGAGCTAATCTTAATGAGATTGTAACAAACAACTGGATCAACAGGTTGTGGGGTCCAACCCCATTGGGAGCAAGGATTTTTCATGACCTTTCAAGATGCAAAGTATGATCCAACTCAGGAACTGTTAAGAGAGATTTGTGTTAGTTTCAAGAATTTGTTTCATTTGAAATGGTAAGGTCACCCTGAATTCTAGACTTTAGGTCTATCGATTGTGAGTTAACTTGTGATTAGAAAAGATTTTCACATCCATGGTCAACATGAAAACCTAACAATTATTAGCATGAATTCATATCAATGTAAAATAAGTTCCAATGGGTATTTCCAAGCTGCTTCCCTTATTGCACATACTGTCATACCAGACAATCAATAAATGTAAGCTAGAAATAGCCTGCAATATAAAGAGAACCCATCAAATAAAATATTTTAAAATTTAGAAAATTTTGTGTAATAAAATCAAACATTTTATCTCAATCTTAAAATTATAATAAGCCAAACAAAAATTGCTTGAAGCTTAAGATTATTTTTCATTGATTATGAAACAAGTTATCACAATTTATATTAATCACTCTTAATAGCTCTGGTGGTGGCCTAATGGTATTATGGGAGGAAACCAGAAAAAAACCCATGTGTATTGATGAGCAACCAAAACTAGATCCAAAGGTTGTGGGTTAAAACCACATCGGGAACAGGTATTTTTCATGACCTTCCTTGGCGCAAAGTACTGATCTACTTGAGACAGATGTTGCTGTCACTCTGCAATATCACCCTGTAGACACGTGGCATACTAACACACCCAGTCATATCCTGACACCAGGCCAACCAGTCCTGGAACTACCATTGTATGCTAAGTGCCAAGCAAAGGAGCTATATCAGTACTATTTTTAAAAACTTAACATTTTAAATCTGAAAACAAGAGTGTTTGACTGTACTTGCAGCAAGAGTGCTTAAAATGGAAGGGATAAAAACATACCTGTCCATGACAACCTAAAACCGGAAAAAACCCTCACACACAGAGGCAGGAAACCACCAGGCCACAGGTTGCTGTCATCGTCACTGCATCAGATGGGGACACGGCTGAAACTAAATGAGAAAAAATCATTAGATCTGGACATTGAAAGGACAACAAGATATGGAAAATGAGAAAATGGAAGGACAACAAGATATGGAAAAAGAGATAGTGAAAGGACAACAAGATCTGGACAATGGGAAAATGAAAGGACAACAAGATCTGGACCTACAAGAAAAAGATACAGGTTCTTCTCCGTCTTTGATGGGGGACCTACAAGGAAAAAGATACAGGTTCTCCTCCGTCTTCCATGGTGGACCTACAAGGAAAACCAACATGACCACCCCATGAACCCACCCCAGACTGAAGACTGGCTTTCGGGAACCAACAAGGACTTAAAAGTGGTGTCAGGGGCTTGGTCCTCTGAGAGCACCCTCCACACTCTTTACTGTCTCTCCTTGTGAGGTATGAGCTTGACCCTGGTGATGACAACACCAAAACACAACCCTTCTCCTCACGATCTCCAAGATGACTCCAACAGAGCCAGGGAAATGGTCATCCCTGAATTTAACAACCAGGTCTTCACTAAAACAAGATAACAACCGGAGTTCCAAACCAAACCAGGTCTTCACTAATCAAACAAAAGTGCTTAGAAGTGACCAGGCCTTCCCTAACCAAAGGGAAGTGCAGATAAGTAACCAGGTCTTCACTAATCAATCAAACAAGTGCTTAGAAGTGACCAGGCCTTCCCTAACAAAGGGAAGTGCAGTAAGTAACCAGGTCTCCTAATCAAAGAAAGTGCTGAGAAGTAACCGTTCAGTCTGGCAACTAGCTCTGGTAGCATCTTCAATGTCCAAAGTACCAATCACCTACAACCAAAATTTGAAAGTTGTGCCTGCTAAAAAGATAAAAAAATCCAACTTGAAGGACATACAAAAATATTACTAAACGTCCTCCTTTATTTATACCACATTTCAAAGGGAAAAGCAAAAGTGGCCAGGTTTTGCTCTCACCCCTCAAAATATTTTTCATTTAAATTTAATCTAGTTACTTTAAAAAAAAAGAAGAAGTTTTTAAGTATATTTTCAACTTAAGAGAAACAATATAAACAAAGAATTAAAAATCTACCTCATAATTAAGAAAAATAAGTTCAGAACAATGCCAGACTTCACAGACCAGTCTAATCTATGACAAGATTTTGGAAAGAAATTACGGGAAAAATGATTCAAATTTGCCACCTATTACAAGTGGTTTCCCCTAGCCAAAAAATAAATGTGTTTTACTTACAATGTTAATGATGACTTGAAACTTTCTATGACATAAATTATACAACCAATAATAAGGTCATTGTTCAGTTAAGGAGCCATGTACTGGCCAGCTGCAGGAATGAAACCCAGGGAGGTCTCCCTAAATCTACTGAAATCTCCTTGGAGACCATAGGAAGAGAAGTGTGCATGCCATCATCATCACATGGATGCCTCAGACGCACACCTGAGAGACAGCGGGGCTCTCTGCAGACTCAAGCTTACCTCTACACCAACTATGCCTGGCCCTAGTAGCTCTGTACAGTCTGCCCCAACCTACTTTTACCCAAACAATCCTAACACATAAACAAGAAACAATAAAGATAAGCTGCAATCTGTAAAAGAAAGAAAAATTCGGATGTTAGGGACAGAATGAGAAAGGTCAAAGGAGAGAGATGAAAAAGGCATTGATGGGAATGAGATAGTAAACTATTATATCAAAATCACTTATCTCTGATGCAGTCATATTGTAATTAGGTCCAGGTCCAACTTCCTGGAGTGAGTGGACATCTGAAACAAAAGAGAAATCAACAAGATATACAATAACATTTTTTCACTAGAACTGCAGATAACCAGTAATTATGTACTGAATAACAATCAGCTATTTCATTTGATATGTAAAAAGTTTGAGCGATGTTGCAGACAAACATATTAAAATCAAAGCGCTGAGAAACAACAGCGGGCTTAACAGGAAAAAGCTATAATTCTTAACTATTGAAAGAACAAAGACAAAAGCCACATGACACAAAAAAAACACACACAAAAAAAAAGCACACACACTTTCCTGCTATAGTCGCTTAGAAAGAAAGCCACATGACACAAAAAACAACACAAAAAAAAGCACACACACACACTTTCCTGCTATAGTCACTTAGAAAGAAAATCGAATCCGCTCTTCGCTTGTATCATAATAATCCGGAATCCGGTCGTTCAAAAGTAGGTAATTCACCAAGACCTGATTTATGTATTCTCTGTTGATACTTAAGTGTAGAAATTGACAAGGTACTTGATTGTTGAAATTACGTGAATGCTTGCCTACTTATTTCAAAGTTAAGAAATGCTCTTGGAGAAACCTTACTTGCCATCATACAAAATTACGCATGAACTACTTTAGACTATTTACAAACATGCAAAGCACAACTTTTCTTTCTTTTTACAGGAGTAGATCTTTTTGGTTTCTTTTCTGATTTATAAATCTCATGGATATATTGTTTATGCTTAAAATGGATGTTTACAGAGTAAAAGGTAAAAGTAAACATGTTAACAAACAAGAACACATAAAAAGCAGATACGGTTATGATTAAACGTCTCTGTAGAATATTCTACTCGTATTCATTAGTGCAGAATCCGCACTAAGCGCGGAGATGTACAGTTAACTTGTCGTATCAAAATGCAAATCAGCAAGGCATCTTAAGCATTTGTGGCTACTAAAAAACAGGCGGCAAGCCGCCATTTAACTAGGCAAACAAGTAATAGAAGTACCCTACTGGAGAAGGCATTGTCACACTAAATAGAATTAATGTTCAAATAAAGAAGTTATTAACTCAAATCATTAACTTGTAGTTATTAATACACAAAGGTATGTTTTATACAACAATACAATGAAACCACCCCTTGAAGTTTCCTTTTTGATAGGGAAAAACAATTGGGCACAAAAGGGACATACATTTTTCCAATACCAAGGACAGATTTATGAATTTAACTTGCTGTGTGATCTGTAAGGCTTGACTAAAGTTTTATAGGTTCTTCAGAGAACAGGATTCTGTAGTTTTCACTACTATATACATATAAGGCAAATTAGCCCTGCCCCCAGATCTGTTTTTTACGAATCAAAATAATTTTAGCAACTTTGGTTACCCATAGAACATCTGTACTAAAACATTTTGAAATCTAGACAGTAGTTTTGAAGGAGATGATTTTTAAGGTTTTCTTTTTTTTTCTTTCCATTGCCATCATCAGGAGTTCTACATGCATGGATCAAGTTAATTTTAGCAATTTTTGTGAAGGTTCACCCAAGAATCATTATTGCCAAATATTATCAAATTTTGTCCAGTGGTTTTAGAGAAAATGTTAATAAATCATAGCATTTTTGGACAATAAAATGATGATTTGAAAATTAAATCAAAGATGATTTCTTTTATTTTTAATCAACCAAGTTTTTTTTAGCAACATTTTAATACGGAATGTCATTGGCAGACGCCATGTTGACAGCCATGCAAATGGATATAAATAAACAAAGGGAAGCAACCTTGATTAACTTCAGTTACTACATACCCGATACTGGAACTACTCCAGATTGCGTAGTCATATTACTAAGGTTAAAGTGCAGTTTCAGTATTAACAAAATATGTCTGCAATCATACTTTGTATCGATGTGCATGTATATGTGGTAATGTGTGCTATAATTCATGTACAGTAAACTTAATGCTGCAAAAATGATATAATTTTGTACCTACTGTATGATTATTTTTTGACTATGAATTACTGTGCATAAAAATTTATGTATTGAGTTAGAATTGGGCATATAACCATAATATGTTGTTTTATAAGATTGAAACACATTTTGCATACATTTTGGCAATGAAAATTACCTCATAACCTTAGTAATATAACTTTAAGCTTAATTTTTCAGTGAAATGTCTACAAAAAAGAGTCTTCGATTCAATCAATTTCAAATATTTTTCTTATCTTACATCTGAAATCGAAATATTTCGGTCTGTACCCGGGTTAGGCATCGATTTTTATTGCAGTTCTGGCACTTTTTGATTTTCGATTTTCTGGACGAAGTATACGCAACTGCGTATTTGCGTAAGCCTAGGCACGCGCCTGGTTAGTTGAAATTCGAAACTAATCTATAATCTCATCGTCTAAACGAAGGATCTTGGGTTGAGATGGATATTTTTTCTCTTTTTTGTGTGTCTCAGCCTCGGAAAAAAAGGGTCGGGGGTAACCAGAAACAAACCATTTTTACGCCCAAGTACTAGTCGAACCGTCAGGTGGGATTTGGAACCATGAAAGTTGTTTCCATATCGACATAAAATAAAACGATTACTCACCGAGACTTCTTCCATCCCACGCATGAGTCTTCTTTATTCTCCAAGGGCACAACTTGAACTGATGGGCTCGGCGCAATCTTCCCGCTCCATACCGCTTCTCACCGCGTTTCACTCAACCTATCAGTGATCGTCAAGGATGACTAGTTTCCTCTTGCATCGTCCAATCGTTGCTTCGTACGTTCAGAACGTGCGCAAAGAAAAAAAATACTCAACGAGAAATGCTCAGTCGAATAGATGTTTGCACTGATGTCGCTTAGATATCAATTTCCTTTTTTTATAAAGTTAAAACATAAAGATGTGAATAAGGATTTCTTTCACATTGTCCATCGCTATAATTTATTATTTTTTCCCAACTTATCAAGCTAAAATTGGCCGTGCATGATATTATTTCAAGAAACGTGACATTATTCTTGTTTAGCTTATAATCTCTACACATAACGTTTTCAAGTTCTACCTGAACGGAGGATGCTAAATAGTGAAATTTACAACTTATAATATAATAGAGTTCTGTTGTTTAAAGCTAAAATAAACGATGAGTTGTTTCAGGGTCTCTTCATACTCAGTCTCATTAAAATTATATCTTAATATGCGCTCCGGTGATTAAAATCTGACAGCATCGTATTAGGGGTCACGTCAGATTGACCTTTTAAGTAATTTATATGCATAAACAAGTGCTCGATTTTAAACCAGTCAAATAGCGCGTTCAAACCCTTCTCACTGAACTTGTAATCAAAATCTCCCGAAAAGAAAATCCACTCACTCGAATAAGAATTAAAAGAACTCGTGCACGGTCTTTCTAACGATAACACGTTTTTGTTATTGTTTTGAATAGTGGGTGACAGGTATTGAAATCACAAACCGTGACTAAACTCCGCTGTGCTGTAGTGTGTATACAAGGTTAGCTTTTTAAAAAAAAAAAGCAAGCAAACGGTTCGAATGGTATTTTCTCTTAAAGTTGAGATGTGCATGCAGTTGGTGTGTGTCGTTTTCTTAATTTCTTTTTTAATTTAACATGGTTCTATAAAATAATGATCATAACGCTATGATACAAGTTTTAGCCTACCAAAAGTTCCTTCCAGAGCATTTTCTAAACCATGAAGTATGAAGTGAACGCTGTTTTTCAGCATTTGCATATGGAAGGGATAACCTTAGAAAACGAAAAGGACAAACTGTATTGGTGGTTGAACATTCCTCTCCAAGTCAAAACTTTCTTAAGTTCATTTTTTTCTTTAAATCATGGTAGCACAGGAAATGAAGTAAAAATTCAAGGACTTTTTTATCGGGACAACACGTAGCCTGCTTATTTGCCACTGATTCGTTGTAAACTTAACAGAAAATCTGTACTTCATCAAAATAGCTAAATTGGCCGATAAAATGGCGGACTTCGATATTATGTGACTTCAGACTGGATCCCGTCTCATATCTAAGACTCATGAAGCACATACATTACTGAGCGGACAAACATCTCACCAGGTGCTAATCTTATATACGACAAAATTATAGGATTTTTCTATGCTGATGAGTAAATATTTTTATCATAATTCTTCCTTAAAATTTTACCGAATGTCGTCCGATATCGCACCGATACAGGTTCTTTGCTAAATTATTGCGTATATCTAAACGACTCTAGTATCCGGATACGTCATGCTAGTCAACACCATGCTAGCCAATCAAGTCCAAGCCCTTTTTGGTATATAATTTTACCAAATGCATTAAAGAGACTATGGTTGTATGAAAATTTCATACCCAAATTTATTGTGTTTATTGAAACTTACAAGAATTACAGTAAAAATAACCTAAATGTGTGCACATATCATGCTGAAATTTGCATTATATGTGAATGAACAGAGTTTCAAACAAAGCCCCTAAAAACGAATTTTAAGATGTTGAACCCCAGAAAATGCGCGCCAACTGTATTTGATAAAGCCACATTTGTTTTAAAAACACATAAGAAATTTAAAGAGAATACGATATAAAATATGTGTAAATTTTATGCGAAAAATTCAGTGTGTTTTCTTGTAATTGTGATTGTTAAAATTGACATCGATACCACGTCTGTAAGGCTTTTTTCTTTAGTAATGTATACAACCCCAGTATCTGCGTGCCTACTGTAAGATAAATACACACGCACACTTTGATGTTTTGGATAAAGAGATACAAGCTTACCTGATAAGAGCGGTATCGCCTCGGGCATGGATCCCCGTTGTAGCCCAACAATGCAATGAACACAAATCACAAAACGAATAAAATATCACATCCCCGATCACGTGAGTCAGGAAACACGCACCACATACCACCCAGCCCCAACCTCCTTAAATAACATTTCGTTCACATGCTCAATATCACGATGATATGTAACGTAGTTATACTTCGGTGTGGCCAGCGCCAAGCTGACATTATCTCAAAGTGACTGAAATAATGGCCCTTTGGACTTTTTTGAAGATTAAAAACAAACAACAACAACAAAACCGCCAAGGGAGTTCGGAATATGCTAGATTAACATTTATTAGCCTCTCGTATATTAAAAATTAAGATAAACAAGAACGCTGGTTATCGCAAAATACGACAGTTCTGCAATTTTATCAGTTCAAGGGCTGCATCTCTCGATTGTTTGGGACATTCTGATTTGTTATCAAATTCGCAAGAGATACTGAGGCAATACACATAGTGACAAAGTTTGGTAAAATCGGTTCACGTTTGTCAGAGTAAGACAGCGGACACTGTTAATTAAGGATTGAAATTCATTTCGGGTGCATTCAAACTATCTTGAAAGCACAGGTCAAACTTGCAATTCCATGAATTGCGTCAAGATCACTGGAATGCACCCGAAAGGAGTTTCAATCCTTATATTGCATATTTTGTGTACACTTTGAAGCATGTGAGGAAGCCTTCCAGCTGGCTTGCGGTAGGTTGGTGGTTCTACCCGGATGTCTCCGTGCATTCGGGGTCTTCCTCCACTTGTAATTAGCTGGACGCTGCCATATGACTGAACTACTGTCGAAGCGACGGTAAACTCAAATAGTCAAGTCAAGACACTTTGTAGCACTTTCTAAGATGAAATTCGGCTGGTACATAATTGATGTTTTAATGGAAACAATTCAATCATTGAGTGTAACAGCCAAGTACCACCCCCTTTTTAACCGAATTTCATTTTTTTTCCATATTGCGGAGTCGAAATAGTTCCGGAAGGACGGTATTGTTTTTCTCCGAGTACGCCATTTTTTGCTAATACAAAATTGTGTGGAATCCCCGATGCTTCTGTGATGTCTGGCCGAAGTATCAGGGGATATTCGGCGACCTTTCTGTGACACATTCCCGATCTTGTGGTTGAATCTCAGAATATTTGAAGAAAAAAAAATGGCAAGGGTTGAAAAGCGCACTCAGAAATGTGTTTCTGTTTTGGTCAATCTTTGACCGAGACGGTCAAAAAAGTCATTGGACATTGCTTAGGGCATCCCTTAAAACACCCAAAAGTCTTCTTTTGACTTTGTCGCTTTATTCCACCATCAGATTTTCATAATCTCCATAATCTTCCCCGAGACACCTAGGATGGTTCGCAAGATTCCCTAATCTACAGGGATATTCCCCCGATGATGTTTCAAACTCGACGAAACCCTGGAGCATCTTCGCCGATCATCGGAGAAGGCCCCCCGGTGCTTTTCCGAACATCGGGATTCAAGGCCATTGTACCATAGCCGAAACATCAGGGAACGTTCCACGGACCAATCCCAAAGCACAATCATTATTTTTTGGTCAAACATCGGGAGCCATGGAGAAAAAATTGTGTATTTCCACATCGCCGATTATTTTTCTCCGGTGGGACATAGGCATTTGATCCGTGGCCTTCAAGTTTCAAAAATATATATCGGATTAAAAAAAAGGGGAAAAAATCACTTTTATCCTCAGATAGCCCAGAATGCATCATCTCCATCATACTAAAAACATTTTTTTTTCCGGTGGGAGAAAAAACATTTTTTACCGGGGGAGCATGCCCCCGAAACCACCTAGCACTCACATCAAATTCATATTTTGCCCCCAGCAGAAACATTCTGCGGGGCCTCCATGGCCGAGAGGGTAAAGTCGCTGATTTTAAAGGTCAACCACAAAGATTTCATTTTCATTATTATCTGTTAGAATGCATGAGTGTAAGACCTTCTGTACGAAAAATATGTTGAAATTATTTGTAGTTTGTATGATATCGGTTATTGAAAGTTGCAAAAATGTCTCCGGTGAGAAAATATTGACTGACTTCTCTCCCTTTGCTATGACGTCATCAAAAGACAAAACTCTGCCAGCACTATATATCTTATTAAAATTTCACAGTTACTGTAACTAATTTCAAGCTAAATCCAAGATGACAATGAACGAATAAAGGTGAAAATGTGTAGCTCAATTAATTAATTTACATTCGTATAAAAATATTAAGATATTATATTTCTCATTCGGACTTACTGGTGACTATATGTAATGAATAGTGATTGGGGGGGGGGGGGGGGGGGCATTATGAAAAAATGTCATATCAGGATGTATTCTAAAAACAATATTTGATGATATTGACATAAAAGTCCTGGTCATATAAAAAATATGAGTAACGTTAATAAACGTTTTACATACCTTCATATAAAGATCCCTCTTATTTTCCATTAAAATCCTGTATCTGCATTGGGTTTCCACAAAGACCATGTTTCTAAATTAGTAAAATCTCTAACATATCTACTGATGAGAATTAACTTTTTGGTTTGGTATGATTATGTAATTTCCTGTTTAGGGTCAATCAGGGGGTAATAAAAGGGTTACCCGAGTTAATTGATCCGTGTGTGTGTGTCGGAATAGAACAGAACAGAACATAAATTTTATTTAGAACAGAACAGAATTTTATTTTTTGACTTATGCATACAGCATCTCGTCTAAAATACAATTCGTTGCAAACATATATACATGGTCACATAAAACAAGGCAAAACAAAAAGTAAATTAATAGAATCACAAAAATGTACAAATAAATAATTAAGAAAGTCAGCATATGGAGAATGTGTAAATTGATTATTTAAAGGTAGCCTTACGTGCATTGGAATAATATTTATATGCGGGATGAATTATTTGTAACATAGAACCCTATAATAAAATGCGGAGAATAATTTAACTAACAAATAAGTGAGCAAATATATATATATCATATCTAAACATTTGTGTTGAATTGTAATAATGCTTGTTTACGTCTTTCACTTGCATACTTAAGAAATCTACAGACATTATTAAGTATTGATTTTACATTACAACATAATAATTCAATAAGTTTTTAAAAGAAAACTACATTTTAGAACAAAATGATATTAATCTTCAATTTCTAAAGAATTACAAAGTAAACACAGTCTTTCATTTCGAGGTATTCTATTATTTCCATATCTGCCAGTTTCAATTCTTAAATCATGAGCAGAGATTCGAAGTTTAGTAATATATTTTCTGTTGCTCTTACAAATTAAAACATACAGATAGTTTGAAAATTCAAAAGTATTATGCAAATTAGAATATAGTACACTAAGAACAGGACTGTTATTAATGTAAGACCGCCATTTCTGTATAAAGTTGTCAATTAAACCTGCTTAAATATAGATATAAATGATCTTTCGTTAAAATTATCTGAATGAAACCAAATTTCACCAAACCCATGCTGCTCAAGTAAGCATCTTACATTATATACCCAGTTTTTTACACCATTATTGCTGTCTTCTTCTAGTTTATGATAAAGTTTTAAAAGTATAATATTTTTAGAATGTTTTAATTTAAACCAGTATTTAATAATGTGTACAAATCGGTTTATGTATAATGGGTACCGACCTAATTCGCCATACACTGCTACAGTACAAGCACTTTGTTTTACACCGAGAATTAACTTGCAAAATTTTAAATGGATATTTTCTAATTCTTTTGATTTAGTAAAGCCCCAAACAGGACAAGCATAATTCAGGATAGAGCCAACAAATGCGTCAAAAAGCTGAAGAGAAATCTTTGGATTAACCCCGTATTTATTAATATTTTTCACTAATATATTCATAGCCTTTAAGGCTTTTCCAACTATGAAGTTATTATTTAAAACAAAAGAGCCGGTATAATTAAAAACCACACCTAGATAATTGAAATTATAAACCACCTCCAGCATTTGATTATTATAAAACCATATTTCTTCTGATCTTATTTTTCCTTTTTTTTCGGAATACCATGATTTTTGTTTTTTCTACATTTACATTTAACCCCCAAGTTTGACAGTACTCATGTAATCGGTTGATGCTGCTTTGTAAGTCTTCCACGGAATTGCCAAAAATAACCATATCATCAGCATATAATAGAATAATAAGAGATAAGTCATATATATATATGCCACAGTTTACTCTGTCTTGCAGGTTTAGTTCAAGGTCATCTAAAAATAATGAGAATAATATCGGGGAATTATTTTGACCCTGCCTAAGGCCGATAGATATATAAAAAAAAAATTTGAAACAGAATTGCATTGGTTTACACACGACTTAACAACAGAATACATAGATTTAAACGTTTTCAAAATTTTGCCGTTTAATCCCATTTTAAAAACTTTGAACCACAGAGCATTTCTATAGACTGAGTCAAAGGCTTAACTTAGGTCTATAAAAGCACAGTATAATCTTTTATTAGAAGTAAGGCCACAATTAATAATATTTTTAAGACTAAAATTTGCATCAACTGTACTTAAGCCTTTGCGGAAACCAAATTGAGCATCCGATATAATATTATTATCTTCAACCCATGATTCAACTCTTTTTGTGAGGATGCTCGTAAATAATTTTCCAAGATTACTTAAAATTGTTATGCCTCTATAATTGTTAACGTTGTGTGGATCACCCTTTTTATGTATTGGAACAATGAATCCATGAGACTAAGCTAGAGGGAAGCATCCGGATAAGAAAACAATATTGAAAAGATCTGTTAAATGACCAAGAATAATATCTAATGTGTCTATCAAGAAATCATTTAAAATATTGTCTACAGGACATGCGGCTTTATTTCGCTTTAATCCTTTTACTGCGACTCGCACTTCCTCTGGTGTTATAGGAGAATCTAAGCATTCAAAAGAAGGATTCACAGAGATGCAACCCATGCAATAGAAAGTGAGAAATAACTCTAAGGCTAATTGTCTCATCACATTAAATATCACAAAAGACATAAATCCAAACAAACAAGAGTATTCTACATGCACAACACACTCAATGATGACGTTAAACCATCTTTTATAAGTCCAAAATCCTTTTAAAGCGATTATGTTATTCAATATAAGTCGAAATTATCGGACACAACAAAACACCTGTCTAGCCCGCCATTACACATTTATATTGTTTTAGTGCAAATCAAGTCTAAATACATGACTGATCCGATATTGATTATTTATCGATTTTTGTTATATCATACAAAAAAATTTTTTTGAGCATACAAATAGTAAGAAGCTTCAAAATAAATCTGTTATTTTGATTTATAATCAAATTATTGTCAGTTATCGATTTTATTGATTTCCCCCAGCCCCCTTTTTAAAGGTAAATGTTGAAAGGTAATATCTCCCTTAGTTATAAACCGATTTGAATCATTTTCATAGCAATGAACAGCTCAAAGTGAGATCTTTACTTTGAACTCTCTTAACCGGAAGTCCATGATGAATAAAAACCGGAAATGACGTCATCAAATGTAAAAATGACTCTATCTTCCTTAGTTGTTAACCAATTTGAATCATTTTCATAGCTATGAAAAGCTCAAAAGGAGGTCTTTACTTTGAACTCTCTAACCGGAAGTCATGATGAATAAAAACGGAAATGAGTCTAAATGTTAAAATCGACTCTTTCTTCCATAGTTGTTATCCGATTTGAATATTTTCATAGCTATGAAAAGCTCTAACCAACCCTAGTTTTATTTATATTTTATCTTTAAGCTCTAAGTGAAATTATACTTTGAACTCTTTAACCGGAAGTCCATGATAAATAAGGAACCGGAAATGAAGTCATCACATGTTATCACATGTTAAAAGCGACGCTATTTCCCTTAGTTTTCCATTGATTTAATTTTTTTATTACTTTGGTAAGATCTAAGTGAGATCTATACTTTGAACTCTCTAAACCAGAAGTCCATGGGCCTTAAGAACCGGAAATGACGTCATCAAATGTTAAAATCGACCCTATTTCCCTTAGTTTCCATCGATTTATATATTTTTTAATAGCTATGAAAAGATATAAGTAAAATCTTTACTTTGAACTTCTAACCGGAAGTCCATGATAAACAAACAAAAAACAACCGGAAATGACGTCATTCTATGTAAAAATGACTCTTATCTTCATTAGTGTGAACTTCGAGGGTATAAAAAAACATACGAAAATCTTGTCCTATAAGATGGACAATTTCATGAACATTTACGAGGGATTTTCAGAGCTGGATCTAGAGATGTGTGAAGACTGTTTAATATAAGAACAAGCAGGATCAAAGTCCAAAAACGTATAAGGGGAAGTGCCTCCTTTTTCAGTTCATAAAACATGTTTTCTATAAAGTGTTTAGGGTGTGAACAAGTATTTACAAGAAGGGACAATATGTTAAGACATTGTACATTTAAACATGGAAATGAAAAGACAGTCAATGAAACGCCTTCTCCTCCGGAATTGACTTCTCCTCCTCCTCCTAAGGAGGAGGAATTCATCCTCTTTCTCTTCCTCAAGGAGGAGGTTCGATATTTCAGGGAGTACAGACACAAAAGAAAGTTAGGGAAATACCTCCTTCAACATTAACTAATGGACAGGAATTTGTTTTTCAACATCCCTTTACGTGTATGGTCAGCGGACCGACCTCTTGCGGTAAAACTAACTTCGTCCCGCTCCACAACGTATTATCTGGTTATACAAGAGATGGCAACCGTTATATGACGAAATACAAAGAAACGTTTTTCCGGAAGTAGAATTCAAAAAAGGAGTACCTTTTAATCTGGAAATCAATGAGTTTTTGGACCCTAAAGTCAGAAATGTGATCATATTAGACGACATGGCTTCGGAAGCGGTGAAAGACCAACGAGTGACCGATTTATTCACGGAAGGTAGCCACCATCGAAATCTGTCTGTCATCGCTCTCAATCAAAACCTGTATTTCAGCAAAGATCCTACCCAGAACGAAATTGCCATTATCTGGTATTATTTAACAACCCTGTAGACAGACAACAGGTTATGGCCCTTGCCCGACAAATGTACCCCAGTAACCCCCAAGAACTGTTAAGACCTTTTGAAAAGGCTGTTAGTCATCCCTATGGCTATTTACTCGTATATTTAATGCCACTTACACCAGCTTCACTGCGCATGGGCACAAATGAGATGGAATTTATAAGAGAAACAGATTGTAGAATGGAACCACCAAACGATATACAGAGACAGGATACTGTTCCAGTCGAGACTTTGCAAAACATCATGATTTCTTGCGACGACTGCGGTTCTATGTTTTCGGACATTAGTAACTTACAAAAACATGTCAAAGCATGGTGTCCAGCGGTGTTGAAAAGAAAAGCTGAACATACTAGTAATGAAGATGAGCCTACGAGTAAAGTAGACCGTCGAGATTGGATCACCTGCGTTGATGGTTCTGATAATGAAAGTTCTATGAACGAACAAGACTTCATTGAAGACATAAATGAATATTTCGAATCTTTAGCCAAAAAAGCTGGTGAGAAAACGGAAACAATTTGGGATGAAAAATATTACGAATATAGAAATGAAGGAAACTCAGAACAGAAAGCCCGTTCAAAAGCCTACGATTTTGTCTTTGAAGACGATAAAAAAGAATTCATGCGAATGTATACAGACTTTTTGAGTACAGCGGCTCAACTAGAGGGAAGCGTCGTTCATCAGAAAATTCTTCGAGAAATTTTGGATTCAGACAATAAAAAGAACGTGATTAAACGAGTACTGAAAAAGTACAATCATTGGTTCGATGAGGTCATTTGTCACGGAGAAATAGTTTCGGAATCTAGTGATGATGATGATGATGATGATGATGATGAATAAGTTTATAAGGGGAGAAGACTAATAGACATACATGTAAATAAAAAACTAATAATGAACACTGACAGATGGTCACAACATTTTCGCCTTATGGCCGAGGGAAAACTACGTCCTAATCATAAAGGACACTACGTTGTAGAAAAAATACAGACTGGTGGCACGTCTAAAGAACCGACCATTCAATATGTTACCCCTGTGGCACAAGCGGTAGAAATGGCCAAGTCAGAACTCAAGAGACAAGACTCTCCACCAAGGGAAAGAAAGTCTTCCATGAAACGTCAGAATATGAGTTCCCCTGTAAAATCAAACACAAGATTTGGACCACCAGGAAATCCGGCCGATTCAACCTTCTATGTTTGAGACTAAGGACAATATAATTGTAGAACAGAAAATGTGAACATGTTAAAACGATTTGTATTGCAAAATAAAATAAGTAACAGATTTAAATTGTATAATTGTAGAACGGAAAATGTGTGCATATGAAAGCGAATTGTATTGCAAAATAAAATAAGTAACAGATTAATTGATTTTTGAATTTAAACAAAAAAATCGATAAATAATCAATATCGGATCAATTATCTATGTGTTTAGACTTAATTTGCACTAAAACAATATCAATAAACTGATTTCTAAGATCAAAATAAAAAAATTCCTATACTCAAATGAATAAATGTTTGAGCAGAAAAAAGGCCATGCATTTAATAACTTACACAGCTGGATGCCACTTCATGTTCATACCGAAGATCCGGTGTTGGGGAAAAGTTAATAACTTTCACAGCAGGGTTCCCATGATCACAGAGTACATGTTCAGACATGATTCTCATTTAATGACTTTCACAGCTTGATGCCACTTCATGTTCTTACCGGAGATCCGGTGTTGAGGAAAAGTTCATAACTTTCACAGCAGGGTTCCCATGATCACAGAGTACATGTTCAGACATGATTCTTCCATTTAATGACTTTCACAGCTGATCCACTTATGTTCTTACCGGAGATCCGGTGTTGGGGAAAAGTTCATAACTTTCACAGCAGGGTTCCCATGAACACAGACTACATTTTCACGCTTTGGACTAAGAATAGAAACCGGAAACACTTTGACCACAAATGGAAAACACATTAGAGTAGTTACCGGAAATGTATTCATTCTCTTGGAAGGTGGGGAACTGTTCACATCGTAAGTGTTTCTCTTTGAAAATAATGATCATATCATTTTGACTTATGTATTTATTGAGTTTTTCTTTTTTTCTATATTACATATTTATACATTTATTATTACTTATTTTAATGTATTTTGTTCCTTTTTATTTTTAAAGTATTGATTTTACCAATTGTATTTTCTACTTATTGCTGTCATTTTTTTCTCATACGGTGATTGAATTGTCCATTGTACATCATGAGTCTCCGCCTAGGGCTAAGGACTTGACCCTCAATGCCCGTGATCAAGCCTAGGTCGAATGTACAAGTCAGCTCTGTACATCAATGAGACAAACATGAGGTCATTCTCCCGATAAGGTCATTCTAACTATAGATCATGATGTCATTCTAAATATAGTCCGTGATGTCATACTATAATCCAAAATGGCCACCACGCATGCGCAATACACACATTAGAAATAAAATGGCCGCCTACAACATGGCCACTACGTGTCATACCCTAAAATGCTTATATGTAAATGAGTTTCTATAAAAAGTAACAAAGATTACTAAAAATATGTCAACAAAATGGCGCCCGTTTGTTTAAATGCAAAGAGGCCCATTTACTACTCACCTGCGTACTGGTGTTCGGTAAGTGCTCGTTGATTTACGTAGGCTAACGTCTTATTTCGGAGTAAAATTGTCTCCATGTAGATGGCTGCAAAAATGTGTCTTATCAGTGCATATGACATGTATTGACACATTACCATTGCTATGCTTCAGCAAACAAAAGCGAAGTAGTCCAAAACAATATTTGGAAGAAGAAGACGAAAAATAAATCAACAGCCCTTTCCCAATACTAAGAAAAATGGTGTTAGCAGTGATAAAGGGAGGTTACTGGATAACATTTGCATGGAGATCTGAAGACAGTTACGTAACATTAAATTTATATATACCCCAATGTACACACACACGCGCGTTGGAAAGTCTGTAAGCCATCTGGACGTGTCATTAATTAGGACAATCCTCATTTATGCTCTTGGTTCTTGATTTTCAAGAGTTGTTGTAAATTTATGTATAGTTAGAATGAAGGAAGGACCATTAAGGACTGGGAGATAGTTGGTATATGTTGGCACAGGAGAAAGTTTCAGGAGGAAATATGAAAAGAAGTAACTTGTTAAATTAAAAATCTGACATCAAGGACAACGCTTATTTTAGCTTTTTTTTTTCAATAATAAAGGGCAATAACTCCATTTCAGCTGAATGAATTTTGCTGACAATGAAACTGATTAGGGATGTCCCCTTAAATAGTATATTCAAGTTTTATGCAGTTCTGTAATTCTTTTTTCAAGATGGAAATTGGACAAGTTTTGATGCCCTGGATGATGACAACCACAAACAAAGCGATCCCCATGTGTCTGCTATTTGAGACAAAAATAAAGCCGAATATAACAAAACTAGACAATATACTAAATTGTCAATGTACGAGGGGTATTCAAATATGAATGCAACTAGGTCAATTTTCAGAAGTGTTTAACAAACAATAGCAAAATAATTATCTCAATCCTTCAAAATACCCACCACCATGTGATATACAATTCTTAAGTCTTTAAATCAAAATGTTAAAGGCGCTTTCATATTTCCGAGGTAAACAGTTCAGACACTAGAAAATAGCCGAACTGAGATTTCTGCGCGTTTGATATTTTCTTCCAACAAGGTGTTTTTTGAGTCTCGGAAAAAGGAAAAAAAGTCACAACGGGCAAGATCTGGTGAATAAGGGCGTAAGGAAGCTTGACAACCTTTTCCTGTTTCAGATATTCACGTCCAATGGCCACTTTGTGTGACGAAGCATTGTCATGCAACAACCTGACACCACGGAAACTAGTTGCTGGTTGACGGTTTGCAAAATATTTCATTAGTTTATGAAGGGCCTTGCCTTTGTAAAACTTAACATTTACAGATTTATCCTTTGGTACGGCAATTTCAATAGCAGGCCCTTGATTTGTAAAGAAAATTACATACATTACCTTTTAGACGCTCATGGTGCGTTTTGCTATGCAATGTCTTTGGCTTCCTTTGGATACCCATATTTTGTTCTGTATCTTTCGCTTGGGCTCATAAAAATGAACCCACGTCTCATCGACAGTGATGATGTTTGCAAAAGATGGTTTGTTGTATTTAGGGAAATGTTTCAACAGTTGTTTGGTATTCTTACCCTAGCAAGTTTTTGCTCTTCTGTAAGGAGATGGGGTATCCATCTTTCACTTATCCTTCTCAATTCTTAATCACATCTTAGAATTGTATGAGCAGCTTCTACTGAAATGCAAACGCATTGAGCTATATGCCTAGTTGTAAATCTTGCATCGGTAGCAATCAAATCCTTTACTTTTTCAACTATTTTTGGCGAATTTGCAGTTTTCGGACGGCGTACATGAGGCGTACATGAGGCGCATCTTTTACTGAAATTACACTTTTAAATTTCTTACACCACCGTGTGACAGATGGAAAAGAAAGTTCATTGTTCCCATAAACACGACAGATTTCATTAAGTATGTATTTCGCCTGTATACCAAGAATACAGCAGTTCTTGATATAGGACCGAATTTGTTCAGTAAAAATAGACCTTTTCCCAACCATTTTAGCTTTAGTGTACACGAGTAAGCTATTGTCAACGCAATACTGAACATACATGTATGGTATCAATGGAGAGCTTACACAACCCTCTAAGCGATACATGTGTCTATTTCGTGGAAATCGTGGTTTAAAGCGAGATCTTAGCCTAGTTGTATTCACATTTGAACACCCCTGGTATACAGTTCAGTTTTGCATTTCAGTTCACGTTTCTTAAATGTTTTCATATTTCTCTTATTATCATTCATTATTAACCTGTCATATGCAAATCCTTAGAAATGATGTCACAAACTCACCTTGAGAAAAAGGACGGCTAAACCCTGCTGCTCCAGAACCCATTACCAGACCTTATTTGAAAAAAGGCCCAGTAGTCCCGATACCTTTATATCTATGGCACAGAGTGAGAAAAATGTGCAGCCTGACCATGGCTCGAACACGTTGCCTTTCGCTTACAGGGCGAATGCTCCATCGACTTAGCTTCCCGGCCGCATACACATCTTTCTCCCCTATTGTGATTAAAAAAAAAAAAAAAAAAAAAAAAAAAAAAAAACGTATGAACAGTCATAAGTTTTTAATATTCGTAATTTTATGGACCCTGCATTTTCCTCTACCGTTGCTTTACATTTTAATTTAGAAAATCATAATTTAAATGATTTCTCATTTATGCCTATTGATATTATCAATAGCAACATTGATCGCCTGTGCAAAGAAACCTTTTGGATACATAAACTTAGAACTCATGTTCCTGAAGGTTTAAATTCTAAACTACTTTATACAGTAGATTAATATGTGTCACTTATGTCTACTTGTATGGTAGGTACTGTTTTTCGTTTTTTCCTATTCATGTTTTTTTATTGTAATAAGCTATAGGAAATGTTTGTATTTTATATCCGAAACAGTACCTATCTCATTTTGACGTTATAAATAGTACGCATAACGTCTGCACTTTCCCGCTTTTTTGACGTTACGTTATTCATGGTGACGTCGTTTCCGTTGCTTATGTTTGAAAGTTATTGTTATCCTGATGAAGGCGTTAGGCGAAACGTTGAAGTAATAACAAATAATAATTTTTCCTACGTGTTGTCGTTGATTTTTTCCACACTCCCCTATTGTGAGTAATCCGTACTGTGACATTATCCCCCTCCATTTTAGAAATTGTCCCTGAATTCTAGGAGTAACAGGGTAGATATAAGGTTCGAATCCCGGTAAGGCTGTACATTTTTCTAACCCTGTGATATCTATTTAAAACTGAAAGGATGTCACCTAAATTTGAGGCATACAAAATCCTATTTCAGACCATGCCAATTCATATAGCAAATGAAATACAACAAAGAGCTGTCTGAACAACATGTATATCTCCCTGGAAATGCGGTCAGAAACATGGCTTAAAAAGGAATTCAAACATATTAGTGTAGATACAAGCTCACTGAAAATATGAGCAAGAATCAAATAAGTTTTCTGTTTTGGATTAATCTGAGATGACCTTTTGGGGTCGTCTCCTATCCCGGACCAAATTTCCTTTTACATGTACGTTTGAACAATATGGGCTAAAACATTCTTTTGTTCTTGATCAGAAACATTTTCACATTAAAGGTCACTCCAAACTTGATCTTTGACCAAGTGACCCCAATACTAATAGGGGTTATCCACCAATCAGGACTCAACAGCCCCCCCCCCCCCCAAAAAAAAAAGAAGAGAATATGGGCTCAGATGTGAATGGAAACATTTTTCATATTCAAGATCACTGTGACCTCAACCTAGTTAACCCAAAATAAAAAAGAGGTAATTTACTAGTCATGAACCAACACCCTACCAAGTTTGAGGGATGTGGGCTTAAAGCATGCTCAATCAGAAATGACCTTCACATTTAATCTCAAAATCAATATGGGTCATCTGCCAGTCATGAACAAACTCCCTATCATATCTGGGGAGTTAAAGCTCAAGTGTTCTCAATTATCAGTTGGAAACAACTTTCAAAATCAAGATCACTGCCACCTGATGGCACACTTGACCTGGTGACCCAAAAATCAAGAGTCGGCTAATAGTAATGACCCAACACCTTAACAAGTCTGAGGAAAGTGGGCTAAAGCATTCTGAAGTTATTGATCAGAAACGATTTTCATGAGGAAGGTCACTGCGACCTTGACCTTTGACCCAGTAACCCCAAAATCGATAGAGGTTACCTACTAGTCATGACAAAACACCCTAGCACTATTTTGAAAGCAATAAAAAGATACCAGGCATCTTTTACAAAGATTAGAGATGAGAAGACTGCTCTTCTCATTTGCATATTTTGAATGTTTGAAGTATTACATTTTTTTTGTGTAAATAATTATTTCTGATTAAAAGAGTAAGACAAATATTTTGATGTTTTTTATTATGTGAATTGAATTGGACAGATAAATATTTTGATATTTTAAATCATGTGAAATAGCCTGAATCTGGGTGTTCATACAAAGGTCTTATTTGATTAATTGATTTTTTTTTAGTTTATCATCGCTGCGACAGTATTTCAGTCATATAGCAACGTCCAGCTAATTACAGGTGGATTAAGACCCTGAATGCACTGAGGCATCCAAGCAGAACCACCGACCTACCGCAAGCCAGCTGGAAGGCTTCTTCACATGAAAATCCAAATGACCCTGCCGGGATGGTCTTATTTGAAATCAAACACTGATCTACAGCACTATGGTAAGTGAGATTGGACTGTACATGTATATGCAAGTTGTGATTCTTTACTTGAATAATTCTAGCAGTGAAGTAAGTGAATTAAACAAGAGTGTTCTCTGAAACACATGTCACCTGGTGAAGCGTGACCGAAAAAGAGTGACAGACAGACTGACAGACAGACAACGGAAAAGTGATCCCTATGTGTCACCTCTGCTTCCAGCAGGTGAAAAAAAAGACATATCAAAGGAAGAGGCAAAACAAAATTCAGAGATGAAAAAAGGATTTTTAATTAACTTAAAGAATGTACATTCTTAAGTTAAGAGATTACTCTCCATAATGCTAGATAACAAACCAATACAGTCAGTATTTGAAATACAACCGCACAGCAAACAAACTAAACACTAATAAAACACTCCTGATATTGTCTTTGAATACAAGAGAAAAATGAGACTGCTAATTTTTATACATGACATCAAACACTAGTTTTGAGATTCAAGAATATTCAATACTACTGCATACTATTTTAATCCTTTACTGATTTCTCTCCACATATGTTTTTGTTTTCAAATTTACATATATGATATAAAATGCATGAAAAGTTCTAAAAGTTATATATGATCACTTTTGTCCAAGGAAACCAGAAAACAAGGCAAAAAATAACAATTCTGGATGGGTGACTGCTATTCTCTCTCACATACTTAAATGTGAGATTTATGATCTTTTTTACCAATATGCTATCAATTATTAGTATATGTTATTTATGTTAATCCTTCTGTTGTTTTAAATAAGACCTTAAATGAGATGCTGTGTTTTGATATACTCGTTAGTAAGTATTCCTCCTCTAGGTTTCCCAGAGTAACAAGTGCACATTTTCTCATAAAAATTGTACTAGCACATCATTTTAACAAAGGCACTTTAAAACTTAACATGTCGGTATGCCACAATTATCCAAAATAAAATTCAATATTATATTGTAGCAGATTTTTTTTCAGTTCAAGGGCCATTACTCTACTACAAATGGGCAAAAATGAAAAAACTGACATTTGACGCATATTAGTTTACCTACATACAAAGGTCAGGAATATCTCCTTTATTAAGAAATGTTCAAAATCTATGGTCCATAACTCCCATCAAAATTGTGCAAAGATTTGTGAAATGCAAACTTGGTCTGTAACATATCACAGTACACCTACATATATATACAAGAGAGTCATGATAGACCTATATTGCTCACCTGAGTATTACTGCTTATCATAAGCAAATGATATTGATGTCATTAATATTTTGTCTTGCTGTTAGTGTAAACAAATTGGAGTTTGACATTTTTTTTGATATTTCAAGGGACAAAACTCCTGACCTTCTAGGTCATAATGAAACTTGCCAGATAGGTTAGACCATAAAAACCTACTCTGTCACTATCAGCCATAATCGAACAGAGCTGAGAAATAATAGCCATAAAATGGGTAAGTCTAAACATTCAACAATTTCTAATGACTCACTTTGAGAATTACCTGCAAAAGCTAATTATCTCCAAGCATGTAGAACAAAAGTCTGAAAAATAGTTGTGTTTTGGAAAGCTGCTATTACAGAATGAAGGATAATAAAAGTGACAAGAGGCCCATGATGGCCCTAAATCGCTCACCTGAGATAAATAGGTTGACCAAAGGAACATCTGTACCAATTTATTTTAAAACCTGGCCAGTAGTTTTGAAGAAGATGATTTTTAAAGTTTTCATTTTTTTTTCTTTTTGTTGCCATGGCAACCAGAGTTCTACATGGATCAACTTTATTTTAGCAACTTTTGTGAAGGTTGACCCAAGGATCATCCCTGCCAAGTTTAATCAAATTCTGTCCAGTGGTTTCAGAGGAGATGTTGTTTAAAGGTTTCTCTATATACATATAAAGTAAATAAGCCCAGCCCCTGGCGGCCATGTTTTTTTAACAGATCGGAATAATTTTAGCAACTTTGGTAGAGGTTGACCCAAGGAACATCTGTACCAATTTATTTCAAAATCTGGCCAGTAGTTTTGAAGAAGATGATTTTTAAAGTTTTCATTTTTTTTTCTTTTTGTTGCCATGGCAATCAGAGTTCTACATGGATCAAGTTTATTTTAGCAACTTTTGTGAAGGTTGACCCAAGGATCATCCCTGCCAAGTTTAATCAAATTCTGTCCAGTGGTTTCAGAGGAGATGTTGTTTAAAGGTTTCTCTATATACATATAAGGCAAATAAGCCCCGCCCCTGGCGGCCATGTTTTTTTTTATACGTATCAGAATAATTTTAGCAACTTTGGTAGAGGTTGACCCAAGGAACATCTGTACCTATTTATTTCAAAATCTGGCCAGTAGTTTTAGAAGATGATTTTTAAAGTTTTCATTTTTTTTCTCTTTTTGTTGCCATGGCAACCAGAGTTCTACATGGATCAAGTTTATTTTAGCAACTTTTGTGAAGGTTGACCCAAGGATCATCCCTGCCAAGTTTAATCAAATTCTGTCCAGTGGTTTCTGAGGAGATGTTGTTTAAAGGTTTCTCTATATACATATAAGGCAAATAAGCCGCGCCCCTGGCGGCCAGGTCTTTTTACGGATCGGAATAATTTTAGCAACTTCGGTAGAGGTTGACCCAAGGAACATCTGTACCAAATTATTTTGAAATCTGGCCAGTAGTTTTGAAGGAGATGATTTTTAAAGTTTTCAAATTATTTTTCCTTTTGTAGCCATGGCAACCAGAGTTCTTCATGGATCAACTTTATTTTAGCAACTTTTGTAGAGCCTCACCCAAGGAACATTCCTGCCAAGTTTCATTAAATTCTGTCCAGCGGTTTCAGAGGAGATGTCGTTTAAAGCAAATTGTTGACGACGGACGATGCTGGACGCCGGACGAAGGGCGATCACAAAAGCTCACCTTGAGCACTTTGTGCTCAGGTGAGCTAAAAATCATTAATCAAAATGTAAAACTGTTGCAAACAATACATGTGTGTCAATTTGTTTAACAGTGTCATTTACCATAACAATAATTCAGTGTCTCAGCATCAATTTATTGAGTAAATAATATATAACAATAGGATACTTGCACATTATTATTACACGTGTGTATGAGATTGCCTGGGATTTTACATGACTATAAGAGACATCCACACCACTAAGCAGTCTTGATAGGCCATGGAAAAATTGTATAGTACTTCGTATTGAAAGAGTGTGTTAGTTAAGGAAACACTCATCAGATAGGTTGTTTCAACTTTTATTACAGTGTTGTTTGCATCATCAGCTGTATTTTAAAAGTTTAAACTTTATTTATTTTACATTGTTTAAGAAACAAGTTATCACAACTTATATAAATCACTCTCGATGGCTCTGATGGTGCCGTATGTGGTCAATATTGTGGGAGAAAACTGGAAAGCCCAGAGAAAACCTACATGTCTGGACGGTCAATTATTATACCCGCTCACGTACGTGACCAGGCATGTTATCACTAAAATAACATAACAACATTATCTTCCCACTGTAGATACATATGTTATTTTAATACCCCCAGTAATTCTGACAACAGTGAACTCCAAATGGCAGCAACATCACAAATACCTTCTCACAGGAACAGAAGTTTACAAAACTATATAAAGGAGTATTCCAGTATTCCCATATTTTTTAAACTGATTGGACAAGAAATTTCCAAAATTCAGCAAAGTAAAGTATTTAAAAAGCTACTAAAAACCAATCAAGCCAATCAGAGAAGGGGTTTCATAATAATTCAGTGGTAACTGCCAGTCCTACATTATTATCTTGTATCATCATTTTATTGATAAATCTGATGTTTTGGACATTATTTTATCGTAATTCCAGGGGATGGTGATGTGATATGGGTATTTTCAGTGGGAAGTGTTGGTTTGCCTTATATCAGTCTTGATTTAAAAGCATTTTGTAAAGATGCCAAGTGTGCAAGTCTGTCATGTCAAGTGAAAGTATAATGTACATGTGTGTGTGTGAAAGAGGTGGTATGCCTTGGCATCAAGTGTTTTTGCATGCTTTTTCTCCCCTCTACCCCCACAAAGGAAAAGCAACAAAAAATAAACAAAGGACAGTATCCAAGGGAGATAATAATGGGCAAGTACTCTTATAAATAATGCAATTAGATAATGTTCAGACTTCTCATAAGTTTCTTTTTTAATTAACACTAACTATTAATAGTTATTATGGTTTCTTTACAACTCAAACCCTTAAAAATCTTGAAAAAGATTCCAGTCCAGCACCATGACAACAATGAAGCATGAAACCAAGGCAGATATTCATAAAAATATTTGAATCATCCAGTGATATGTAACTGAGGCATTTGTGGTTATTTCTGGTCTCGTTTTCACAATATAAGTAAAATACTCCTCCTGTATAAATCAAACTCATACAAAGCCTATAAACAACTTGCTTGATTAGACTGGGTTGCCCCCAGTGTATTACACCAGATCCTAACCCAGTTCACAGACTGTGTCCCATTCAGGAAGTCAGTGTTTCTAGGAGAGAAATCAGTACCCAGTCCAACACAGGTTGGGTCTTCACTGTGTAATAATCACTAGCTATCCAGTCCATCTTGATCTGGCTTACTTTACTCAAGATTTCGACCCTGCTCAGTTTACATTCCTCCAGTCCACCGCCAACATTACCAAAGCTTTGGGATCCACTTCCATGTCAAGCATCAGTTTCACTTTAAGGTCGTGTATTCGACCTTTCACAATTTGTGTCTGAATATTCATCACATTCTCCAAAACGCTAAAAGACTGACGGAACCTTCGTTGTATTGAGAAACTTGGGGTTTTGCCAAAAATCCACTCCCAGGAACTGAGCTCAGCTGCTTTGTTCTGTACTCCAGGGAATCGTTCCTCGTCCAAGGGATGGACAAAATGTACACCACCAGGCTGTAGTAAGCAAAACAGGAGAAAAAATCACATGAAAATTATAAAAGTTCACTCTCATATGGAAATCTCCAATGTCATTTAATCAGATCGATACTACAAAGAATGATTCTGATAAAGGCAATCCCCATATTATTAGGACCTGCTTTCAGGATCTTTCTCACTATCTACCTGGGCATTTCTCCCTCTGTCTACTTGGCCCCTTTTCTACTGTCCACTGATTACCTTTACTTACCTAAAGCTATTTTTAATCCGAACTTCCAAAAAAGATTAAAAAAAAAGGACATCTCTAAGAGTAAAACCAGTTAGTTTAAATTATCTAAAAGCAGGATCTTACCGGGGCATTTTGGAGAAACTTCTCGCTGATGGTGTGAACTAGACCATCATAGTCCAAGTTTGTGAGGGAGTCACACAGGTTGGCCACAGGCATACTGACACTTGCAGTCGCCTTGCTCTGTACTCCGACCTGGAACAGTCACATATATTCGGGTTATTATATTAATATTAGACATTAGCCCCTAACCATGTCAGAGCCATAGCAAATGAGACAAGTACAAAACTAGAGATATCACTGAGTGTAATGATATCCCCCACACCCATCTGCATAATTGTCTCCCTTTGGAAATGACAATTATCTTGCTGCCAAGGGGTTCAGCAAATAGTATTTGGAAAATACATTTAATACTATTCCAAAACACTTTGTGCCAAACCCCTTAGCTAGCTGCATGCACACTGATATAGTGCACTACTTTGAGAACATTAAAATTCCGTTATAACATCTAGGAATGAATCTCACTTACAGATCCTACATCATCAAACAACACTGACAATCATCAATACTTGGAAACATCAGACAGAAATTATTCTGTTTTATGTACAACTCTATTTTGTGAACTATCATTTTTTAAAGTTTCTTTGAAGTCCATCAACTTTTAAGTAGGAATGGCAACTTAATATAAGATCAACAGCATATAACAACTCTGAAACACATACCCGTTTAAACTGCGGTCCATACATTACCATATCATGTAAATAACGCATCAATACTTAGATCTATACTAATTGTCAACTTATTTCTTTTTAAATGATGTACCATGGATTACGTCATAATAGAAACAAATGATACAGTTTGCTTGCGATTAATACCCCATAAAATACTACTTTTTTGTAAATTGTATTTTCTTTGCCATAAAAACAAGTGCCATTAGAACTGGTGGATGCTCCCCGAACTGCACTTTGTCACTTAATGGGCACTTTATCATATATACTATATGAGCTCTAGACAAGATTTAAATAATTATGAAAAATAACAAAAAGCAACTAGAGTTGCATCCGCAACATCATCGGTTTTCTCACTTAGATAAGCTTCATACAATGCTATTGTTACTTCTTCTATCATTCCTTTCACTTTTTTATATGAAATTGTACCTCTTTTTTATAAAGCTAAATAAACTGTGTCCTACATTTGTAAAACAACCAATAAAGGTTAACATCATCCCGGCCGTGGTATACAGACACGTATGGCCAATACACTGAGAACTATACACAACCCCAGTTCACCAGTACAGGTAGACCAGCATTAGACTGCAGGAAAGTCACTTGACCGCGAGTTGTTTACATCATCCCAGCTACGCTGTGGTCAAATGGCCAATAATACACTGAGAAATATACACACCCCAGTACAAGTAAGATAAGCGTTGGACTGAAATATTTTAAAAATTGGGCTTTCGCTACGTATGGGAAATCTAACATAACTCGACCATTTTTTACCCGATCTTCAAAAACTGCATATCGTTAGAAAGGTAAATAAACATTCTATAAATCTGATAATAAAATTATAATGATATGTGATTAACCTCTGAGATAAATGCAGAAAACCACTGTGTGTACCTATAATTGAGTTTTTTCATAATTATTTTTTTCATTTGATGTCTGACTTTTAAAATTTTGGTACCGTTAGAAAGGTCTCTTAAAGCATAACATTTTATACCCGTTATGTCTCGATAGAATATTTACCGTTTTTGAGCTATATGAGGTCAAAGAAAAAATCGATATTGCTGATATGACCTTGACCTTTACTACCTTTTATTATTTTAAAGTATAAGCTGATTAAGAACATCATACTGCACATTCAGTGAAAATTTCATGAAAATCGAACAAGAAATAAATACAGGAGAACGAAAAAACATGAAAAAATGACGAAAAATGAAATATTTTAAAAACTTGAAATTTTTATTTT
>CM037785.1:63574031-63614517 GCA_021229015.1 Solen grandis
GTGGGTCAATCCTGCCAGCTTACCGAAATTCCAAAAACCGAAGTCTGTGGTGAAGTAATATTCAAAACATAGGCCAAAAATTTCTTTTAGGATTAAAGGTTCGGTGAGATAAAAATTTGAAACTTGCACAGTTTGCAGTTCTGCAGCATTTCTAAAATTTTTTGAATCGTGACGTCGGGCGTATAAGCATACCACTTATTTTTAATTTGGGGCAATGATTTCGCTGATGCCAATTTTCAAAATAATGAAAATTTCAGAGTTTTGCAGTAAAGTATGCGCTTTTAAACAACAGCATTTTCAACCCCCCTATGACGTCCGTGACGTCAGAGCAAAAAAAATAGTAAAAAAAAGGTGTTCGCGCTCTACCCCGCCATTTATGATCAGATTTTCTTAAAATTTTTTACAGATGGAACATTTGAAATAAGGTGTGAATTTTTTGTCGCTAATTTTAATTCCGAAAAACCAAAAGTATTGTGGCTGAAGTAAGATTCGAACTTGGGACCAAAAATTTTTTTTTTTGGGGGCTAAAAAAACTTGGGATGAGATAGAAAGTGAAACTTACCAGTTTGCGTTATGCAGAATTTCTTAATATATTTTGAGTGTGACGTCATATGACGTCAAAAGCTACTACTACTACTGTATTTTCTTTTTTTTTCGTAACTAAACGCTTATTTATAATATAATGTCAATTAATATCTTAAACATGAAATCTACAGAGGTGTACTTACTGAAACTTCTATCTCCTGCTTTTTGCAAAAACCAGGTTACAGAAAGCCCTATCATTTGTTTGACGAATACATTGTTCATGTTAATTAGGTGCCCCTTGGGACGGGCAATTTTGACCAAGGGTCATGATTGGACAAACTTGGTAGAGGTGTACTGGCCATGTTACCCAAAAATACTAAATCCACCCTTGGGGTTTTTGCAAGTTTTTTTCTTTTTGTTTTTTAGCCCCCTGAGCCAATGTCTAAAAGGTGGTTTTTGTGATCGCCCTTCGTCCGGGTCCGTCGTCTTTTGCTCGCCCGTCGTAAAAAATTTTTTTTTTAAACGACATTTCCTGAAACCCTGGACAAAATTTTAATAAAAATTGGCGGGAATGTTCCTTGGGTGAGGCTCTACAAAATTTGTTAAAATAAAGTTGACCCATGAAAAACTTGGTTGCCATGGTAAAAAAAGAAAAATAATTTAAAAACTTTAAAAATTTTCCTTCAAAACAAGGGGCCAGATTTCAAAAAAAAAATTGGTCGGGTTTTTCCCTTTGGGTCAACCTCTACCAAATTTGCTAAAATTATTGTCCGTAAAAAAACATGGCCGCCAGGGGCGGGGCTTATTTCCTTATATGTTTTATAGAGAAACCTTTTAAACAACTTTCCCCTCTAAAAACCATGGACAGATTTGTTTAAACTTGGCAGAGTGATCCTTGGGCCCTTCAAAAAAAGTTGTAAAAAAACTTGTCCTGTAGAACTTGGTTGCCATGGAACAAAAAGAAAAAAAAAAATGAAAATTTTTAAAATCTCTTCTTCAAAACTACGGCCAGTTTTTAAAAAATAAATTGGTCAGTGTTCCTTGGGTCAACTTTACCAAAAGTTGCTAAAAATTTTTCCCGATCCTTTAAAAAAAATGGCCGCAGGGGGGGGGGTTTTTTGCCTTATATGTATATAGAGAAACCTTTAAAACAAACATCTCCTCAAAAAAACCCACTGGAAGAATTTGATTAAACTTGGCAGGGAGATCTTGGGTCAACCTTCACAAAAGTTGCTAAAATAAAACTTGACCATTGAACTCGGGTTGCCATGGCAACAAAAAAAAAAAATAAAAAATTTTAAAAATCATCTTCTTAAAAAATTTATGGCCAGTTTTTAAAAATAAATTGGTACAGATGTTCCTTTGGGGTAACCTTTTATTTATTTTAGGTGAGGATTTGGGGCCCATCATGGGCTTTTTTTTGTCAATTAGCCTAGGTCCCAAGGTGAGCTTTTTGACGCCCTGATCAGCGACAGTGTCATCCGTCACCCGGGGAAATAATTTGATTTAAATTACATCTCCTCTGAAATGTGGCAAAATTTGTTTAAAATTTGGCAGGGTGCCCTTTGGGTGAAGTTCACAAAAGTTTTTTAAATAAATTTGATCCAGTAAACCTGGTTGCCATTGCAATTATGAAAATTTTTTAAAATCATCCATTCAAAATATGCCCAGTTTTAAAAAAAAATATTTTAGACAGTTTTCCCGTGGGAAACCCCCTCTATCAAGATTCTAAAATTATTGACCCTTTAAAAAAACATGGGCCAAGGGGGGGCTAATTTCCCTTAAAATGAATATAGTAAAAACTTAAAAATTTTCTCTAAAACCCCCCGGGACATTTTTGTTTAAAAATTTGCAGGATGTCCTTGGGTGAAGCTTCACAAAAGTTGTTTTAAAAATAAACTTGATGAATGTGGAACCGGGTTTTTGCCATGGCAACAGAAAAAAAGAAAAAACTTTTAAAATCATTTTCCAAAACTTTTACCAATTTCAAAATTTTTGGAAAAAATTTTTCCTTGGGTTACTCTTTTTGTTGTTGTGGGGAAAAACGGTGGGGGGGGGGGGGGTTTTTTGCCTTATATGTATTTTAAAATTTTAAACGATATCTCCTCTGAAACCACAAGACAGATTGTTTTAAATTTGTCAGGGGGGAATCTTTTGGGATGCTTCACAAAAGTTGTAAAATTTTTCTGAGCATAAAAAAAAAGGGCCCCCATGGGATGGGGGCTATTGCCTTAAAGGGTATAGTAAAATTTTAACAAATTCCTCTGAAACTGTGGCAGAATTTGTTTTTTAATTTGGCAGGGATGACCCTTGGGTGAAGCTTCCAAAAGTTGCAAAAATTAAACTTGATTTTAAATAATCTATTTGCCATAGAAACGGAGAAAAAAAAAAATGAAAAATTTTAAAAAATATCCCCTTAAAAATACTGGCCAGATTTAAAAAAGTTTTGTACAGATTTTCCTTGGGTAACCCTTATTCTTGGTGAGTGTGGGGCCCATCATGGCCCTTTGTTTTTCACCCCAACAAGGGGACACTGTCTGTGTCAGCATTATGAATGCAATTATCAATCATACCACCATGGTCAAGACACAAAATCATACAAGTGCAGGGGGATGGCTTGAGTGTTACATGAATATGTCGTAGGTAATCAAAAAATAATTTTTTAGGATATCTTTGTTTTTGATTTCAGTGTTGATACATAAATAAGAATGAAAAATAAAGAATGTTCTTGAAAAAATTTTTTGACTTTTAAAAAGTGTATTTGGGCCTACTTTTATCTCTCCCAATCTTGACGGAAAGTTGTATGTTGAAAATCTGTAAAAGTATAGCGTTCGCATTAATATTTAAAAAAGTAAAAAGATTGTAACATCAAAGTTTTTACGAAAATTTAAAACCTCAAACTTTTTAATGCTGACAAATAAACCAAAAATTGTGAAAAATGCCAAAAACTACCCAATTTTTCATAGAAGTTACTTCTGGCCCTACAAGTTGGTAGTCTTTTCTTTGTTTCCCTTTTCCCTTACTTAGAATTTCCATTTTGGGGCTGTAGAATGTTTGTTCAGATTTTGTCTGGGCTTTGGGGCACTGTATGCATAATTAAAAACCCAATCCCTTTCCAATAAGGGAAACATTTCTGTAAACCCCTTGACAGTTTTTGTTTTTTAAATTATACTGGGTCAGGGTTGTTTTTGTACAAGTTTTTTATGAGTTTTGTTTTATATTTTAATGTTTCAAAAAGTAAAGGGTTTTTCATGTCAAATTTTTTTGAAATTTGAGTTGAATACATCTATAACTTATTGGCATGCCTGTTAGACACTTTTAAAATTTTAAACGGCATTAATGTTATTAAAAAGGAAAGTGATCATCATGTTATAAAAAAATATGATGTAATGAAAAATTAGATCGAAGAAAAAATTCCATGATCTGGTGCTACTTTTTTTCCCATTAAAAATGGACGAAATTAGACTTTAAAACAGAAACTTCAAATTTCTTCCTTTTGAAGGGGGGGCCCGAGCAATACATTCTGTTTGTTTAATAATAATGCTTTGTAATTTTCCAATAATTCCCTTTAAAGTGTTTTTTGATCCTTGAAAAATGAGACCTCCAGAAGCTTGGCTTTTTTATTTTAAGTCTCCCAAATGAAGTTTGGAGACTTAGTTTTTTTATCAATTTCTTCTTCTTCTATTTTTTTTTTTCCACCGGAAACTTTTTTACGGGCCCATGTTTGGGGGCCCACTTGCCCACCCTTTACAAAACTCCATACATTTAAGTCCTAAATGAGTAGGGGTTTGCCTCCTTTTTTTTTTGGCCCCCTCCGGGTTCACCGGAGGGGATATGGGTTTGCCCTCGTTGTCCGTCTTTCTGTCGTCTGTCCGCCAAACTGGCCCCGCGAAAAATTAAATAACAAAGCAGCTAATTTGATGAAATTGGATTTGCTAGATGGCAATGTTTGATTTGCACGTCATTTTTTTTTTTGTTCTTCGACTAAATTTGTGTTGTATGGTACGGAAATAGTGAAAATATGGAAAAAAATGGGATCCCGCGATAAAAAAAGCAAGAACTTGATAAACTTGCTATATGCTAGGGGCAATGTGTGATTATTCACGTCTTTTATTTTTGTTCTTCGACTAAATTGTGGGTATGGTAACAAAAAAATATAAAAAATATGGCAAAAATGGGGACCCCGCGATAACTAAGAAGCTAACTTGAAAAACTTGCTATATGATAGTGGCAATGTGTGATTATCACATCATTTTTTTTTTTTCTTCGACTAAAATTGGGGTTGCTTGGTAACGGAAATAGTGAAAATATGGAAAAAAAAGGGAAACCTGCGTAACTAAGCAAGCTAACTTGATGAAATTGGTTTGTGTGGCAATGTGTAGTTATGCAGTCATTTTTTTTTTGTTCTTCACTAAAATTGTGGTTGCTTGGTAACGGAATTAGTGAAAATAGGGAAAAAAGGGACCCCGGTAACAAAGAAAGTAACTTGATGAAACTTGGTATATGATTGGGGGCAATGTGTAGATTATGCCGTATTTTTTTTTTTGTTCTTAAAAAAATTTTGTGGTTGTATTTTAAGGGAAAAATAGGAAAATATGGAAAAAATGGGACCCCGCGTAACTAAGCAAGCTAATTTGATAAAAACTTGGTATTGACTAGTGGCAATTGTAGATTATGCACGTCATTTTTTTTTTTTTTTTTCGCTAAATTTGTTGTTGTAGGTAACGGAAAATTTAAAAAATATGGCCAAAAATGGGATCCCGCGATAACAAAGCAAGCAAACTTAGAAACTTGGTATATGACTGTGGAAATGTGTGATTATGCACGTATTTTATTTTTTTCTTCGACTAATTTTTGGGGTTTTGTTGGTAACGGAAATAGTAAAAAATTGGAAAAAAAGGGGATTGTTTACCATTTGGGTTTAAAGGTGGAGCGGTGGGGACTTTAGTGTTGTTTTCAACCCTTTACTTGTTTTACCTAATTTGGACAAGTTTTTAATAGGTTTTTCTTTGTCATTTTTCAATTATTTTTTTTTTAGCTTTGTTTCGGGTTTTGTCTATTGAACCTGTGCGGGTGTGATTTTGGTATGACTTAGGCATTTTAAAAAAAAGACTTTTTTTTTTTTAAATGTCTTAAAATTTTTTAAAGTTTTGTGTTGATTTCAAAAAACTCAATGGATTAAAATTGTGATTTTTTGTTTAAAATATTTTCATTTTTTTTTTGGGTATAATTCTATTCCATGCAAAGGTAAAGGTACCTTCAAAGTAAAAGGAAAAATTTAAAGGGTATAAACTTCAACTTTGTTTTTAAAGGCTTCAGTTTTTTTGTGTTTTTTAAAGGGTTTCTTTTTTTTAAAGTGTTTAACAAAAATGTGTAACGTTGGAAAAAAACAGAGGGCGTGGCCCCCGTTGCGGAGCTTTTTTTTAAAATACCGGTCTTCATTTTTTTCGCAATCAATTTGAAACTTTTGATGTGTTTTGACCTAATCTCGCGATCAAGTTTGATTAGGTGATATCGGCCAATATGGGGAAATTTACATTTTTTTTACATTTGTTCTTCCCCCTTTTATTCTTAAGCAATATTTTTAAAACTTGAAAAAATAGTTATTTTCTTTATTTTGGCCAAGTTTGATTGGGGCTGATAGTTTTAATTAAGAATGGTTGTCCCCCTTTTAAATGAAAATAAATGCCAGTTTTACATTGCTTACACTTTGCTTTCATTTAAGCAGTCTCTTAAATTTTAAGACTTGTTCTTACCATATTTTTTTTGGTAAAGTTTGATTAGGTGATTCTCCCATAAGGTAGGGTTATGCTTCTTTAATTAAAAAAAAGTCCCCAGATTTCAATTTTTTTGGGGGCTCTAGCACCTGCATTTCTAAAACAATCATCTTCAAACCTTTGCCAATTTTTATTACCTAAGCTTTTGGCAAATTTCTTTTAAAAGCTGCCCAATTTAAAATCAGGTGTTTACCCTTTTTTTCCCCCCCCCAAAAGGGGGCGGGGGAAAATATGTAATATTTCTCCGTCCGTCGTGATTTTTGCTGCCCGGGCATAACTAAAAAAGGGATTTGGGGTATCAATTGATACTTCATAGGTTGATAGATCTTTTTGGGAGGAGTGCAGTGCACAAGAATGATAACTCTCCCTTTCATAATTTTTTAGTTATTCCCCCTTTGTTTTTTTTAGACTTAATTTTTGCCCAGAGCTAACTCGCAAAGTTTTTGAGGTATAACTTTTATTCATAGGTGGATGATCTTAAATGGGGAGGAGTGCGTGCACAAGAATGATAATTTATTTTTCAAATTTTTTGAGTTTTTGCCTTTGTTATTTTTCAGATTTAATTTTTTGCCGGAAAAAACTCAAAAAGTATCTGAGATGACAACCGAAATTTCAAGGTGGATAGATCTTATGGGGGGGTGCAGTTCAAAAAATGAAAAACTCTACCTTTTAAATTTTGAGTTATTGCCCTTGTTATTTTTCAGGCTTTATTTTTGTTGGGCTAAATCAAAAAGTATTTGAGAATAAACTTAAAACTTCATAGGTGAATAGTTCTCATTGAGGGGAGTGCAGTTACAAGAATGATAAACTTTCCTTTCAATGTTTTGGTTATTGCCTTTGTTATTTTTCAGGTTTAAATTTTTATACAGGCCCTTGCTTTTTATGTGGCCTCAAAATGGGGAAATTAGTAGGTCAAACATGGGTTTCATTCTAAAATTTTACTTTAAGAGTTTTATTACTAAAAAATTTCTTTTAAAATGAAAATTTTTCTACTCCCCAAACCTTCTAGAGAGCAAGTTTACAGCGGGGGATGGCCTGTCAACATGGCTCTTGTTATTAAAATAAAAGGCGATGTCCTTTGCAAGTTTGTTAAAATTGTGCCCCTTTGGGTCATAATTGTCCATCCCTGATTTTCCCTTGTTTTTACAGACCGTAGACTTTTTTGGAGCCCCGACTTTCTTTTTGTACCCATTTACGTTTTGTGTGTTGCATTTAATTTTGCCGGGTGATTTTGACCTGACCTTCATTAAATGTTTAAGCTACAACTTCTAATTATGCTCCCCGAAGGTGAGCATATAGTCCCCGCTTTGTCCGTCCGTCCGTCACATTTTCCTTGTCGGACTTTTTCTCAGGAACAACGGCTTGAATTCAAGAAACTTTATGGGAAGCTTTTTACCAAAAAGGGAAAATGCGATATCGTCGAGCCCTTTTCCTAAATTTTTCACGAGTTAGGGCCCCTTTGCTTTTCGGCCTATAGACATAATTGTATGTTCTTGCCCGGGCTATTTCTCGGGAAAACTATGGTTGAATCAACAAAATTTATGGGAAGCTTTTTTCAAGAGGGATGCTATTTCGTCGATGATGTTTCCCTAAATTTTTCACGGGTTTAAGGCCCCTTGACTTTTGTCTTTATCTATTGATGATTCTTGCCCGGGCATTTCTCGGGAATTAATGGTTGTTCAACGAAATTTAGGGGAAGCTTTACCCCCAAAGTATTTTTTGCATATCGTCGGGTGATTGGTTTCCCTCAATTTTTCACAGGTTAGGCCCCCCCTTGACTTTTGGCCTATAGTACATATTGCATGTTTTGTCCGGGTATTTTAGGAAAAAATGGCTTGAATTCAACGAAATTTAGGGGAAGCTTTATTCCCAAAGAGGGATGGCATATTGTCAGCATGACCGTTTCCAAAATTTTTTAAAAAGATTTAAAGGCCCCTTGACCTTTTGGCCCTATGTACAATTGCGTTCTTGCCCGGGGCTATTTTTCGGGAAAATAAGGGCTTAAATTCAACAAACTTTATGGGAATTTATCCCCAAAGAGTAGTTATGCATACGTGGGTTTGGTGCCCTTTCCCTCAATTTTTTACAGAGTTTGGCCCCTTGACTTTTTGGCCATGGACATATTGTGATTCTTGTCGGGTTTTTCTCGGGAATAAGGCTTGAATTCAATGAACTTTTGGGGAAAGCTTTTTAAAGAGGGATGGGCATATCGCAGCTGACCTGTTTTCCAAAAATTTTTCAAAGATTTAAAGGGCCCCATTGATTTTTTTGGCCTTAGAATTTGCATGATTCTTGTCGGGTATTTCCAGGAATAATGGCTTGAATTCAACAAAATTTTTGGGGAAGCTTTATCCCCAAAAGAGTAGTAGCTATGGCGGTGTGCCCTGGTTCCTCAAATTTTTCCAAGTTAGGGCCCCCTTGACTTTTTTGGCCCTTAGTTCATGTTGATGTTTTTTGTCGGGTATTTTCGGAACTAATGGCTTAAATTTCAATGAAATTTTAGGGAAGTTTTTTAAATTCCCAAGAGTAGTACGATATCGTCGAAGGACCGGGTTTCCTCAATTTTTAAGGAGTTAGGGCCCCCTACTACCATGTTGTTGACTAATTTTATGTCTTTGTTAATTTAAGAGGAGATATCTTTAAACAAAACCCCAAAAAAAATTAAATTGTAGAAATGTCAATATATCATGTCAGCTATTTGTTGTTTGGGCCCATTATACACTATTTCAAATACCCAGTCATAGTCAAGAGTTTTGGTTTAAACCTCTTGATTGGGATGATACACATTGAAATATAGACTTTTTTTTAGAAGTATAAAAATTTTAAAAAAAATCAATGAAAGATCTGTGAGTAACACGTATTATCATTTTAAAAATAGTAAACTTTTTAAAAGTCTCCAAATTAGAGTTGGTAAAACACTCATCTGATAGGGAATAGTTTTGATTGAGGAATGGGGATTTCAACATATCCTCCCACCCATTGACCAAGGCCTTATTTTAAAAAAATGCGTTCTTCGGGGAGCATCTGTCGTTATGACTTTTCTTGTTTTGGTTTTGGCTGGTTTGATGTGTGGAATTTTTTTTGCCCTTGAATGCTTGTTTTGACCCAGGAAGTACTTTTGATTTTTAAGCTATAATTAAGGAAGCTATTTTTTGATTTTTAAGCTTTAATTTTACATTTGGGACCTCTGGTGAAAATTTGTTATTGCATTTAACTTTGACCTTGGTGACCATGCCTAGTGACTCTTTTTTTTTTTAAACAAACCCCCTTCAAATATAGATCCATTTATGTTTGATGTATAGAATTGAAATGTTTTTGCTTGTTCTGATTATTGTCGTATGAATATATAATATATAATTTGTCAGGTAATAAAGGGAATTTTCCAGGTGGCTGTAAAAATTATTTGCCCCTTCAGATGAATGGTTTTCCTCCCCAAAGACTGATTCAAAAGATTGCGAGGAGGAAAGGGGGAGATCCCCGAGCTGGAGGAGGGGAGGACAAGTGTCCCACCCTTAGGGCAGCGTAACCAGGATGCGCAACCGGGCTTGATGTCAACCCAGGCCAAAGGGTGGAAATTTGTGTTGGTGGGTTCATAGACCGGGGTAAGATTAACAGCAAAAAGGTTTGGTATTGAAGGGTTTGAAAACCCCGGGTGAAATTTTTGGACATTGCTTTTAACTTTGATCTTGGATGGTAGAAAATTAAAAAAGTTTAGTAAAAGGTTCCCCTCTAATCGGGTTTAATATTGTCCTTAGTGGGGTTTGGCATAAAAAAAAACCACCTGGTCATTTGGTAATCGGGAATTCCAGTTTATATAAAGGGGAAAAAAGGAAATGTATGAAAAATAAGAGGGCCTAGAACCCCTGGATTGTCATAAAAGGAAAAATCTGTATAAAAAAAATTTGAATTGGGCCAGAAAAATTTAAAGGAGATGATTTTTAAAGTTTTCATAATTTTTCTAATGGATAAAGTTTATTTTAGCAACTTTTGTGATTTCACAAGGATCCCCCCTCCCAATTTTTAATTAAATTCTGTCTAGCGTTTCGAGGAGATGTCATTTAAATTTTTCACAATTTTTTTTTTAAAGGCAAATTACCCCTGCCCCTGGCAGCTGTTTTTTTAGGATGGGAATTTTTAGAAATTTGGTAGGGGTTACCCAAGGAAAACCCTGTACGAAAAATTTTGAAATTGGCTATTATTTTTTGAAGGGTGTTTTTAAATTTTCCCTTTTTTTTTTTCCCTTTTGCCATGGAAAACCAGAGTTCTACTGGACGGGTTTATTATCCCCCCAAAAACAAAGTTTGAGGGGGGTATAAAGGAGTCAGTCTGTCGGTTGGTTTGGCCGTTGGTCTGTTTGGGTTTTTCGGTTGTCCGTCCCTCCCAAAAAATTGTGTGAAAAATATTCAACATTTTTGAACTGATTCAGTTTAAATTTTGTGTGTGCATTTATATTAGGTGGAGAGGTGCGTGACAAATTTCATTGAGTTATGTCAAGAAATTTCAGAGTTATTGCCCTGTTTGAATTAATTTTGTGATGTGAACTTCTTTACATTATTTAACGATTCGGTTTAAAATTTTTTGTGTGCATTAAAAATCAGGGGAGAGGTGTTGACTGAATTTCACTTGAGTTTCTTAAAGTTCAGAGTTATTTCCTTGGATTTGACTCAAAATATCTTGTGATGCAAACGTCTCTCACATTTCTTAACCAATTTGGTTTAAATTTTGTGTGTGAATTGATAATTAGGTGGAGAGGTGGGTGATATAAATTTCATTTGAGTTGTCTCAAAGGTTACAGAGTTATTTCCCTGATTGACTAAAATATTTGTATGCGAATTTTTCTACATTTTTAAACCATTCGGTTCAAATTTTGTGTGTGATTTATTATCCCCAGGAGAGGTGCTTGTTTAAATTTTACTTGGTTGTTTTAAGGAGGCGGGGTTTTTTTCCTGGTACCATTTTTTTAAATTATCTTGTTTTCTTGTCGGAAAAAAAACTTTTATTATCAAGGTATTGACTTGAAACTTAAAATGTAAACAGTGGGGGCTAGGAAAGTTTTGTGTCCAAGAAAATGTAAAATCTACCTGGTCCCCTTTTTTAATAATTCCCTTTTTAAATTTTTTTTTGTTTTTTTTTGTCCTGAACATAACTTGAATATTTAAAAATGGTATTTACTTGAATTAAATGTAAAAGATGGTGATAGGAGAAGTGCAGGTCCCAAAAACTGTAACTTACATTTAAACTACGTGCCGAACAACATAACTGACTTTATCCCTTTAAATAAGGGGTTTACTTATTATTACTTTCTTTCATAAAAACCATTTCTTGTATACAGGTTCTAATCTAGCTCTGCCGGGTTGGTTTCCTGTATTAAAGGATTTTGCGGGGGGATTAAACGCCTTCATGATATTTCTGTTTTAGAAAATTTTGTGAAGGATCCTGCCTGTTAAGCAAATTTGTCCCGCGGGTTTTAGAGGAGATGCCATTTAAAGTAATTGTTGACGACAGGCGCCAGGCGCAGGATGCAACAAAAGCTACCTTGGCCTAGTGCAGGTGAGCTAAAAATCTAAAGTTTTTTTTGTTAAAGGGTGACTGGCCCCAAAATTTTCAAAGATATTGAAAATAATACTAAAACTCAAACACAAATCGACTTAACCCGTTTTATTGATGAGCAGTACACCGTCTTTAAAACACTTCCAAATAAATCAATTTATTCTATTTAGCTGAGACGTTTTAAGAACACCCCAAAAAATCATATCAACTTGTGTTTGAGCTTTATTCTTGGGAAAATTTTCTTTTAAGAACATTATGAGACTTGTGAGTAATTTTCTTTGCTCTCTTTATCATCTATCTCTCTCTTTCTTTTAAATCTGCACAAAAAAAAGTTATAGTAAACCCGGTATAAAAGTAAAACTTTGTTTTTTTTCCCTTTTTATTTTTATCTAAAAATGTTATTTTTTAGTACCTGAGGCAAAAACCCGGGGTCCCGGATCCGGGCAACAATTTTGGGTTTTTAAAACTCTGAGGCCATTTTAAAGGCCAATCTTCTGAAACTTGGTCAGAATGTTTGTCTCCCCAAAAACTTGGACAAAATTTAAATTGGGTAAATTTGGGGGAAAAAATAGGTCCAAGGTCAAATTTATAAAACCTTGTTTTCACTTTTGAGGACTAAACTTATGAAAAACGGTCAGATGTTTTTTTCTCTAAACCCTTTGGGCAAATTTGAATTTGGGGATGAAAAAAAGGGCATGAGGCAAATCTTAGTAAAACCTTGTTAAATTCTAGAGGCCCCAATTTTTGACCCAATCTTATGAAAAATTGGTCGCATGTTTGTTTCCATAATGTCTTGACAAGTTGGGAATTTTGGGTTATGTTGGTCAAAAAGTTTCCTAAAGGTCAAATCTTAGAAAACCCTTTTTAACATCTGAGGCACATTTGTTTACCCCAAATTTTGCTAAATTGGTCAGAATGTTTTTCCTAAAAAATTGGAATTTTTAAAATTGGGTATTGGGGGCCAAAAAGTAGTCTGAGGTAAATCTTAGAAAAAAATTGTTAAAACTCTAGGGCCCATTTTTGGCCATTCTTCATGAAATTTGGTGGGGTGTCTGTTTTCCCTAAAATTTGGGCAAGGGGATTGGGGTCAAAAAATGGGCAAAATGAAAAACCAATATATGTTGTCATTTATAATAGGTGAGCAATTTTGGGCCCTTTGGGGGCCTTTTGTTTTAAACAAATTTATAGCCAAGAATTATGGTTGTCTCATTTAGATGGGGAGGGTTTAAAAGGGACACTGTGGGGAAGGAAGTTCCGAGGCCCCCCGTGATGAAATGGAGAGTACTATGTGTTTTGGAAAATTCGTTTAAAATAACTGACGGTGGTGGCAACATGTGGGTTTGGGTTTTGGGTAGGGAAAGGTGGCTCTGTATTCTGGAAAATTTTTTTTAAGTAAAGGCGTGGTGGGAACACTGTTGTTGGTTGACGGAATGGTTTGGGTGCTTTGTTTGGAAAAAATTTTTGTAAGTAAAAAGCGGGGGTGGGAACCGTTTTTTGGTTTGGGGAGGGAATGAGTGGTGCTGTTTATGGAAAAATCTATAGTAACTAGGGAGTGGTGGCAAACCCCTGTTTTTGGTTGAGCAGTGAAGGGGTTTCTGCTTGTTTGGAAAAAATTCTGTAAGTAAAATAGACGGTGGTGAACATGTTTTGGTTTTTTGGGAGGGGAAAGAGTGGTGCTGTATTACTGGAAAATATTAAGTAAACTGGCAGTGGTGCAACATGTTTTGGTTGGCAGTGAATGGTTGGCTCTGTGTTACGGGGAAAATATCTGTAAGTAATTGGCCGTGGTGGCAACACTGTTGTTGGTCTTTTAGGAATAATTGTGGTGTTACTGTAAATATTGTTAAGTAATGGGCAGTGGTGCAAAAACTGTTTTGGGGGTCTGGCAGGCTGCTGTGTCTGGGGAAATTTTGTTAAGTAATTAGGGGTGGTTGGGAACATTTTTGGGTGTTGGTCGGGGATGGCGGCTGCTATGTTACTTGAAAATATTGTTAGTAAATTTGGCGTTTGTGATCACCCCGTTCCGTGTTAAAAAATTTTCTTTTTAAAACAACACTCCCTTAAAAAGTGGACAGAATTTGATTAAACTTTGGGAGGTTTGATCCTTTGGTTAAACCTCACCCGGTTGAAAAAAAATTGAAAATTTAAAAGTATTCCTTCGGAATATGGCCAGATTTAAATGTTTTTGTTAGATGTTTCCCGGGAACCCTTACCAGTTGCTTTTAAAATTTTATTGTAAAAATTGGTGAGGGGAGGGTAATTTGCCCTTAAAAGTTATGTGAAACTTTAAATGTACCTGGAAATGATGGGAAATTTTATTAAATTTGGGGTTTGGGTGCCTTCCAAAAGGTAAAATAAACTGGAATCATGAAGATTGGTTGCCTGGAAGGAAAGAAAAAAAATAATTTTTAAAAATCTTCCCCTCTTTTAAAACTTGGTAATTTATTTCATTGGGAAATTTTTAATTTAGTGTTAAATAATTGTAGAATGGTTGTGTTAAAAATGTTGCTTTAAAATTTTTTGTCGTAAAATAGATGGGCCAGGGGGGGGGGGCTTTTTTGCCTTTTTTTAAAAGTATTTAGTTAAGATTTTAAAAACATTTTCCTTTTGAAACCATTTTGGGCGAAATTTTTATCAATTTGAAGAGATGATCCTTGGGTGAAACCCTTTACAAACTTGCTAAAAAAACTGAATCCATGTAAAAAAACTCTGGTTTCCTTTTTTTCAATGGAAATAAAAAAAAAAATAAAAAAATTTTTAAAAAAATTTCTCCTTCCCGAAAAACAAATGGTCAGAAATTTTATTTCCTTTGTCAAATGGACACCTCAGAAAGTTTCATAATTTTTTTTTTAAAAATTTTAAAGTTTTTCCTTGAAAAAATTTTTTGGTTTCCCATTTTGGGGGGGGGTGGCCTTAAATTTTTTTCCCTTTAAAAAATTGTATAGAAAAATTTTAACATTCTTCTTCTATGAAACCAAATTTCGAATTTTTTAAAAATTTCCCTTTGGCACAAATGGTCACCTCCCTTTTTTTTTCCCTTTTTTAAAAATGAGGCCCTAATTTTGGTTGCTAGTTCCTTTATACTCTTTATAGAAAAAATTTCAAATTTTTTTTTCTGTGAACTCAATGGAAGAATTTTATTTCATTTTGAGAAATGTTCCCCATGAAAGTTTACCCCAATTGAAAACTAAAAATTTACTCTTGAAAATGAGGCCCCCTTTTGGGGGGAGTAGTTTCCTTTTTTATTATATAAATTTTAAAATAGTTTCTATGAAACCCTTGGTCAAAACTTAATTTAATTTTGCAGAAAAAAGGGCCCCCTCATAAAAATCTACCTTTAAATTTCTAAAAAAGTGATCCCCAAAAATGGGGCCCTGGGGATCAGCTAATTTCTTATTACTTTATTTTGAAAATTTCCAAAAACTTTTTAATTAGCGGGTCGAATTCAGTTTTATTTTGCAGAATTGGACCTCCTGAATGTCTACAATGATTTCTAAAAAAAAAGTTTATCCCTTTAAAATGATGTCCAAGTGTGTTCAGCTAATTTCCCTTTATATACTCTTTTATTAATTTTAAAATTCTTTTTTTCTGAAAACCAATGGGCGAAATTTTATATCATTTTTTTGCTCACCCGGGCACGAAGTGCTCAAAAGGGGAGCTTTTTTTATCACCCTTCATCAGTGTCCGTTGTCTGTCGTCAAACTTTACTTTAAACGACTTCCTCTGAACCGCTTGGGAAAAAATTTTATTAAAATTTTGCAGGGATACTCCCTTTGGGTTAACCCCCCCCAAAAAATTGCTAAAATTATTTTATCTGCCCGGGGCGGGGCTAATTTTTTGTTATGTATTTAGTGAAAACTTTTAAAAGACATTCCTCTGAAAGTGACAGAATTTGTTGCTTTGGCGGGGTGTTTTGGGTGAAACTTTTACAAAAATGAAAAACTTTTAAACCCGATCTCATCTGAAACCCCTGGACAGAATTTTATTTAAAAATTTTGCAGGGTTTTTTTGGGAAGCCTCCAAAAGTTTCTTAAATTATTTGTCGGTAAAAAAAAAGGCGCCTAGGCAGGGGTAATTTCCTTATTGTTTATAGTGAAAACTCTAAATGACATTTCCCCTGAAAAAGCTGGAAGAATTTTAGTAAGTGGGGGGGGATGATCCTTTGGTGAAGTTCGAAAGTTGCTAAAATGATTAAATCTGAAAAAACATCGTCGCCCCGGGGTGTGGTAATTTGTTATATGTATAAGTGAAAACTCAAAGAATCTCCTGAAAACCCCAGGACAGAATTTGATTAAAATTTTGCAGGGAAGGTCATTGAGTGAAGCTTCAAAAAGATGCAAAATTATTCTAAAATTTATAGAAAAACAGGGGACCCGGGCGGGCTAAATTTTCCTAATATGTATATTTTTAATCAGGGAAAAATATACAGTAAAGTCCCTCTGCGACACGACCAAATCAAAATTTTGAGCACTTTTGTGGCCCAAAATTTTTTTTATTTTTCAATGGTCGCTAAACCCCATTAAGGGGGCAAAATCAAAATTGCGTAAAAAAAAACCCCTAAAATCGGACCCAAAACGTAAAATTGTCTTCTTTTGACTCAATAAGCGAACGATGGTCTGTGAAAAAAGATTCAAATTGTCATTTTACGACACCCGGTTTCTGGGACAGGTGAAGGTTTGAACCGTTATTCGGTGTTTTGTAACACGGAGTAGATTTTATGGAGAGTGAAACAAAAGTGGATATGGGGAATATTCGTAACAGAGGCAATCTTGGGGGGTTTAAAATTTATTTCCCGTCCAGCTAAAGAGTATTTTTATATGTCGATGGTGTCCCCGATTAGCGAACAATACCGTGCGCGTTTCGATTTCTAAAATTTTTACAAAGTTAAATTTCATGAAGACTTCCCCCGAAAATTGACTAAAATAAATTGTATCCCCTCTATTAGTCAATCCTTTTTTAAACTACTTTTCAAAGATTTGATTTAAAAAAGAAATCAAATGTTAAGATCTTTAAATTCAAAAAAAATTTTCTTGAATCAAAAACACCAGGGAAAAATCAAGGGAATGGATGATGAAAAAACTATAACTCAAAATTGAATAAGTAAAAGCTTGTTAATTATGGGAAAATTTGAGAAAATTTTAAAAAAGGGTAACTTTTTAAATTTGGGATGATATGGCCCTAGTTTTAATTTTAAAGTGAAAAAAAAAATTTTTAAAATATCAGGGTTTAAATTTTTAACAAAACTTTTAGAAAAATTTAGAAAGATTTTTTTAAATTAAAAGATGATGTTTTTTGTTGGCGATTAAGGTATATGGCCCTTTGTTTTAGCTCACCCGGGAGCTTTTATGGTCACCCCGTGCTGTTTAACAATTTGTTCAAACACATATCCTCTGAAACAACCATAGAATCAATCAAAATTGGTGGATGTCTTTGTGTGAACCTCCACAAAAAATTGCTGAGATAAATTTAAACAAGGAGAATCTGGTTCCATGGAACCAAAAGAATTTTTCTTAAAAAATTAAAAAACCTTTTAAAAATTCTCTGAAACCCGTATAAGAATGTAATTTTTTTGGCCAAATGGTCACCCCATAGTGCTCTACATAATTGAAAAAAGGGAAAAATTTACCTTAAGGGGAAAAAGGGCCCCCTGGGGGCAGTTGTTTTCTTAATACTTGATAAAGAAAAAAAAAAAAATCTTTTTATATGAAGGCAAAGGCCAGAATTTTTTTTTCATTTAGCACAAGGCACCCATGACTGTTACCTGATTGCTAAAATAAAGATGATCCATGAAAAATGGACCCTTTAAAGGGGGGCCCGCTTGTTTCCCAATACATACTGATTTAGAAAATTTCAAAATTTGCCTGTGAAAACCAATGTACTAAATTTAATTTCTATGGCACAAAAGTACCTTATGATGACTACCTAATTGCTAAAAAAATGTTGATCCCCCGAAAAATGAGGCCCCGTTTTTTTAAAATTTTTATAAGGAAACTTTTAAATTCTTTTTATGAAGCCAGTGGTCAGAATTTAAATTTTCCCCCCCCAAAAGGCGGGGGGATATGGTATAGTCTTTTTCCGTCCCACAATTTTGTCCGTGAATAACTCAAAAGTATTTTAAAAACCAACTTGATATTCATAAGTGGATAGATTTATTGGGAGGAGTGCATTGCACAAAATTCTTACTCTTTTTATCATTTTTTTTGGTTTTGCCTTTTTATTTTTTGGGTAAATTTTTGTCTGGAGCATAAGTAAAAAGTATTTGCAGTATCAAAATTGATCTTAAAGGGGGTAGATCCATTGAGGAGAAATTCAGGCACAAAAATATAACTCTTTTTATTTATTTAAAGTTTTTTGCCCCTTTTTTATTTTTTTAGGCAAACTTTTTTCTGGAGCTAAGTCAAAAAATATTTGCGGTATCAATTGATTCTTTAAAGGTGGATAGTCTCTGAGGAGAAGTTCACCCGCTAAGAATGATAACGCTTTTATCATTATTTTTAAATTATGCCCTTTGTTATTTTTCAGGCTTAAATTTTTTTCTGGATATAAGTCAAAAGTATTTTGGGTTCAATTGAAACTTCATAGGTGGGTAAAACTCATCAAGAAGTTCAGTGCACAAGAATGATAACTTTTCTATCAAAATTTTTTTTTTGTTATTGCCCCGTTATAAGTGAAAAGTTTGGGGAAGGAAAAAACTTAAGGGTCATGGACCCTTTAAAATTTTACCTGAAACCTTAAAAAAGGGGAAACTTTAGGGGCTTCCCTGTTTTTTTATCTGTAAACACTTCAAGATGACTTTATTACCAAAAAATTAAAAAAAAAAATTTTTTTTTTACTCTCCAACACATCTTCAAGCAAGCATTAGCGGGGGAAGGCCATGTTAACATGGCTTTGTTCCCTTTAGCAGAATGGTCACCCAAAGGTTTTCTACCCCCTTTAGGCCCCTGGGGGTTGCCCCGCTTTCTTTATAGAAAATTTAAAAATTTTTTTTTATGAAACCAATGGTCAGAATTTTAAAATTTTTTTGCACAAAAGGGCATGTCTTGAAATTTTACAATAATTTCTAAAAAAAGGTCCAGTGAAAAATGAGGCCCTTGGTCCCCCTTTTTATGTTTTTCTTTGCCCACCGGGTCAAATCTTTACAGCAAATGCCGAAGCTATGAAAGGGGTTTTAAAATCGTTGCCTCAGAAACAGGCCAAACTTACAGCGATTCTCGCAACATTAGGACGGGTGCTTTTTTTGGGTTTAAAAATACGTTTGACAATGTTTAAAAATTTAACAAATAGTTTTTCGTCATTGCGTTTTTCGCCCAAAAAATGTTAAACCCTTTTTTTTGTGGAACCCCAAATTTTAAATACTGCAGCCCCATGAAAAAGTTATGTAAAAAGTATAACACCAATTTTTTTTATAAAAATAAAATGGTTTTTAAAAAACGTTTTTTAATGTTCAGGTGTGTTGTTTAGTAAAACTGTATTCAGTTTTTTTTTTATGTCCCGCCAGAAATGGGAGGGATATAGTGTTACACCCGCCATGGTTTTTGGGGTGAAAAAAATTTGTTTTTCTCTGCTGTTTTGTTAGTTTGGTGCTTTTAAATTAATTTGGACAAGTCATCCCTTTGGGCAGATGGGTGTTGGAAAAGAACCCCAATTTTTGTTGGGTCAAGGTCAAGCACTCATTGACCTTAAAATCTTGTCCCCGCGTAGGGGTGTTCGGGGTTTCTTTTTGGATGTGAAATTGGGTATCTTCCCTTTCAGTGAACAAAATAGATTGTCAGTAAATTGGGGAAGCCATGCCTAATACCTAAGAAAAAATTCAATTTAAATGTCTCTGCATTGCCATTTGGTTTGAAAGGATCGCTTGTGTTTTTCCCTTTTTCATATTCATGATCTCTTTCGGCCTTAGTTTATTTTCGTTTATTTTGGATTTGCGGGGGGGGCTTCCCGATTACTGTTCTAATTAAAATTGATTTCCCTTTAATTTGAGACAAAAAGAAAACATCGCTGCTTTGGAAGTCAATAACGCGTCTGTGTGTTTCGGCTAGGTAAAATTTTATGTAAAAAGACTGTTTATAGGCTTTTTTCTGTTACCAGACCATTCTTTTTCAGAACCTTTTTTTGAAAATTTGATAATGTACCATGATGATTTGCCAAACAATTTGGCATTTAGCAAAAAAAAATCGAAAACCAGAACTCGATTTCGTACAGACGTATTCGTTTGCAATTGGCTCCCGGGCTGCAGCATTGGGTACGGATATTTCCCAAGGGTGACACCATTTGGTTGTTCGTTTTTCTTTTGATATGTTATCAGGTTGAAAAAATTTCTTTATTTAGATCATTTAAAAAGGAAAAGTTTTTTGTCCCTGGACAAGTTAAGCTTAAATAGTTATTTTCAGCAGTAAGTTTTCCTGTGTAGACAAGTCGGACTTGGTTTCGCACCCTGCATTTTAAGCATTTAATAAATTTTTAAAATTTTAATTATCAAATTTTGGTGATTATTTTCTAAAAAAATAATTTTTAAAATTTAATGGGGTCAGGTTTTTAGGAGAGAAAAAATTTTTCCTTTTACGTTACAGGCATCACTGTAAAGATTTGGTCGTTTTGATGCAACCCCTTTTTTTTACTGTTTTTACTTACTTTTTAGGTGAGCAAAAAAATACCTGTATTTCGAAAATTAAAAATCTTCTTCTGTGAAAACCCAAAGGTCAAAAATCAGTGTCAATTTGCATAAATGGTCACCCCATGATGCTAAAAAAAAGGGGTCCAGTGAAAAAAGAGGCCCCCGTGGGGGCCAGTGTTTTCCCTTTTTTACTGTATTTTGAAAATTTTCTGTGAAACCATTGGTCAGAATTTATTTCTTTGGCCAAAATTTTCCCTTTAGAAATGACTTGGGGCCCAAAAGTCAAATCATCTTGTCCCCATGTTGCTGAATTAAGTTTTCCCCCGAAAAGGGAGGCCCCTAGGGGTAGGTACTTTCATATTTTCTCTTTAAAAAATTTCAAATTTTCTTTTTTGAAACCCCAAAAGTCAGAAATTTTAAATTTTTTCAGCACAAAAATGGTCACCTCATGACTGTTACCTAATTTCTAAAATAAGGTGATCCTTGAAAAATTTAAATATAAATTTTCCTTTATATATTTATAGAAAAATTTCAAAATTTTTCTCTTCGGGGCAAAATTTTTTTAATTTTTTTTGCACCAAAATTCCTCAAGGTTTCCCCCCTAATTGCAAAGTTTTTTAAGAAGATTGACTAACCAAAGAATTTTTGCAACAAAATTTGAATCAGTGCTGCTAAAGAAACGGAAAATCAAGTGATTGAAATTGTTTTTAATAAGCTTTGTACGGGGTGAGTGATCTGGGCCAACCCCCTTTGGTTTATTTTTATTATTTAGCATCTTCATTTCTTAAGCAATCATCTTCAAACTTAATGACAATGTTTAAGGATATAATCTCTCAGCCAGGTTTGATTAATAGCCATTATCGGCCAATTCAGTCAGAAGTTAATGGGCCATCGATTATATAAGAAAATGCCTAAATTTTACTTTGTTTGCACTCTTGCATCTGTAATTATAAAGCAATTATCATCAAACACAATAATAATGGCAACAACATCTCAGTTGAGTTCAATTATAACTGATACTTAAAAAATAGACCTACATTTTGGATTGAAATATCAGCATCACACAAATTTGCTGTTTTTACACTCAGAAATCTTCATTTTTGAGCAGTGCAGGCAATGAAGGCATAGTTTCTCAGGTGAGCGACTTTTGGGCCATATTGGCCCTCTTTTACTTTTTGCATTATCTGGTTTTTGATGGTTGTTGTCAAATGTAACAGATCTTTGGAAGGAAAAAAAACATTTTACTTAAATAATGAATGAAACAAAAACTTGTTTAAAATTGTTTACATTAAACTTTTTTACTGTTGTCCGAGTCGCTGAGATGCGTCCCCGTGTCGCGCGATGGTTGGCCCGTTGGGTCACTTTTTTGCTCATCTGGTGTGCTGCTATGTGATATATGGCTCAGTGAGTCCCCCCGTGTGTGGTTTCAGGAGTTCCTGGTGAAAGTTACTTTGCTTGTCTTTTGTTTGCGTATGCCGAGGCTAATGGCGAGGGGGAAAAAATGATTGGGTACACTTAAGTTTTTCAAAATTGTATTTGTAAAATATGCTTGGACCCTCTGACAGTTTTTAAAATGTTTTCATGACCGTCCTTTTCACTGAGATGTTTTGAAACTTGAGAATTTGTCGGTTTAGCTATTGGGAACAAAGAATGTTGTCTTCGTTTTGCCACATTTTTGTTTGTTTGCCTTTGCCGGTTACTGTCATCAGGTGTTTTTTCAGAAATGCTCGGGGGGGCTATTTGGGGTCCCCCTTGTCCGTCATCGTCCGTCGTCAACAATTTTCTTTAAAAAACATCTCCCCCGAAACCGCTGGACAGAATTTGATAAAAAAATTGGATGTATGATCCTTGGGTGGGCCCCACAAAAAACTCAAAAAAAGTTTATCCATGAAGAACTCTGGTTGCCTGGCAACAATAGAAAAACTAAATTTAATATTGAAAATCATCTCCTCTGAAAGCCGGACAGAAAATTTATAAAAAATTGGCTGTATGTCCTTGGGTGGGCCTCTACAAAAAATTGCTCAAATAAAATTGTCCATGAAGAACTTTGGTTGCCATGGCAACAAATGAAAAATAATTGAAAAATTTGAAAATATCCCTCTGAAACCTGGAAGAAATTTTTAAAACTTGGATGTTGTCCCTTTGGGGGGGCCTCTACAAAAAAATTTCTCAAAATAAGTTGTCCATGAAGAAACTCTGGTTGCCATGACAACAAATAGAAAAACTAATTGAAAACTTTGAAAATCATCTCCTCTGAAAGCGCTGGACAGAATTTGATAAAACTTGGCATGTATGATCCTTGGGTGGGCCTCTACAAAAATTGCTCAAATAAAGTTGATCCATGAAGAACTCTGGTTGCCATGGCAACAAATAGAAAAACTAATTGAAAACTTTGAAAATCATCTCCTCTGAAACCGCTGGACATAATTTGATAAAACTTGGCATGTATGATCCTTGGGTGGGCCTCTACAAAATTGCTCAAATACAGTTGATCCATGAAGAACTCTGGTTGCCATGGCAACAAATAGAAAAAATAATTGAAAACTTTGAAAATCATTTCCTCTGAAACAAATGGTCAGAATTTATTTTCCTTTGGCACAAATAGTCACCTCATGAATGTCTACCATAATTGCTAAAATAAAGTTTCTCCCTTGAAAAATGAGGCCCCTAGGGATTTGGCTAATTTCCTTATATACTCTATATAGAAAACATCAAAATACTTTTTTTTATGAAGCCAGCTGTGAGAATTTAATTTCCTTTGGCCCAAATAGTAACCTCATGAATGTATACCAATATGGCTAAAATAAAGTTAATTCCTAAAAAAATGAGGTCCCTAGGGGTGGCTAATTCCCTTATATACTCTATATAGAAAACATCAAAATTCTTCTTCTGTGCAAAGGTCAATATGGGGCCGAAATTTGGCCCCATTCCCACCCGTAAAAGTATATATTTTTCCTCAACCGCATTTTACACACTTCTCCTTCTCAATTTGTTTTGTTTTTTCTCATGTAACTGGTAATCCGCCTGGTAATCTAAAGAGAACTAAAAAGAGAGAGGAAAAAACTTGAAATGAGCTTATCTGTTTAACTCTATTTTGCATAAAATTCTGCCAGATTCATGGCGATGTCACGTACGCAAATTGCCTATTTTGTTACGAAAATATTTTAATGTAGAGATGCATTGTTTTGTGGATAAAAGCTAAAAAGACACACTGTAGGTAATTTGGAGAGTACTTTTAGTATTTTGCAAAATAGATTCACAACTTTCTCTGACCATGTAAATAAAATTAATGACCAAAAAAGCTTTGCATTTCTAAATGTCATCAGTTTTCGCGGATTTACTTTCTCTTTTGACAACTTGTAAATAAAAGGAATCTGAAACGATATTAAAGAATTTTCGAAATATTTTGTTACAGATTGTTATTTAAAAGTTTATTCATGTTTTGTAAAAGTTAAATCAACCATTTTAACGAACTGCTTTCATTTTCTTCCCATACAAAAAGCCCTGTGGCTTTCAAACTATCACCGTGTAACTGCAACTGATAATACAATATATTATATTATCTTCAATTAATAAATTTCAGAATTTTACTTCCATGAAAGTAATGGTCAGGATTGGTTTCATGAATGTCTGCCATGATTGCTAAAATGAAGTTGATCTCTGGTTTGTCATTTGATTTCCTTATAGAAAAAATCATCTTGAATATGCTGATTTACACTGGTGAGCGTTTATGGCCCTTGGGCCTCTTGTTTTTGTTTTTTGTTTTTTTGTCATTTGCTCGAAAATTTAACCCCAGTTGCAAACAAAAGAAATGCGACAATACTGTTCTCTCAGCACTATCAGCGTTTTGATTTGTACTCTCAGTATCTTATATAACTACAGTTTTTGCCAGATACCAAACTTATATTAAAAATATGAACGATTGTTCTTTTAGATTTGTTTCCTTTTGATTTAGATATGCATATTTGATATAAATCTTATAAACTGTAGGCTATAGAAGTAGGGAGAGTATAACAGTGGCGATGTGCTAATTGTTAACAGTCCGTTGAAACAAATGTTGCGTTCATCTTTAATTTCTTGTAATGACCTTGTTAACGCAAAGTGAACGCGATTTTTGTCATTTGCTTGAAAATTTGATCCCAGTTTATTGAATTTACTTTGATAACAAAATAAATGCAACAATACTGTTCTCTCAGCATTATCAGCACTTTGATTTGAACTCTAAGTATCTTATTTAACCGAACGACTGCACAGTCTCTATTTATAGATAAAAATATCAGTTACTTTTAAACAGATATACAGATATCGGCACTTCTATAGTGCATCAAATAACGCCTTGAGGTATCTGAGGTTGTTAGCTTGATGTGATTATTAGTAAGTTACACGTATTGGTATTGGAATTTAAGCTTTCTATATGGATCAATGTAACACCACTAAATGACCAAAACCTGCACATCCACATTCCAAATTCACCTACAAGCCACCTTTGAATCAAAAGAAATTATATTCCTCCACATGGTAAAGTTACAGTTACGCAACATCATAGAGAAATTAGTTCTTTGCTGCTTTTATGCCACACACAATTATTGTGTCTATTATTTTACTTAAAATTGAGTTTTTGACACTTTAGCTGAATCTCAGCATACCTGTGTTGTAGAATTTTGTTCAATCGTTCGATCATTCATACAAAATTGAGAGGTTATTCGGTTTCAATTAAAAGAAACAGATACTCAGAATGTAGGTACTATAGTTATGAGTGGCTTCGTCACACACAACTAAAAACAAGAGAAAATAACAAAAGAAATTGCCCTTACTCCAATCTGGCCACGTGTCCATCCCGCTTTTGTGTCCGCTTCATAACTTGGACATTTATGAATGGATTTCATAAAACTTAACAGAAGTATTCCATATAACATAAGGGTGTGTTGCACGCATCAGCTTTATGAACCCTTGAACGATCAAGGTCACATGAATTGTTAGAAGTTGTCTTTGGTATTCATTGGCTTCATTTTTATGTCCTCTCTATAACTTCCATATATATGTTTTTTAAAATTTACAAAGTGTTCCAAAAGGTTTTCGAAATTGTCTTTGATATTCATAGGTTTCATTTTCTTGTCCGCTCTATAGCTGCCATATGTATGTTTGGATTTTCATAAAACTTTACAGACGTGTTTGTTATGACACAAAGATATCTCACGTGCATCAACCATATGCATGCTTGAAAGGTCAGTACAGTTCAGGGATCATAACCCATTGCCATTATTTTCTTGTTTCTATCTGGCTCAAATTGTTCATAGGGGGTTTTCAGCTGTTAGGACTCTTGACATTATTGGTTGCTATACTGACAGAGCCTTGTTTATGTGAAATTTGATGATAATTATCTTCATTTCCAGTGTATCTGTCCAACTAAAGAGAGATTTGGCCTGCTCAACTTCTTGAACATTCAACCTTTACAGATGCAGGTAACTTTTTCTTTACCTAGGATCATATAGATAATGATGATAAAAAGTCAGCTCGTGACTTTATTTTTAAACATTGGCAGTGGTTAATCAAGAAATTTCCTGTTATGAGTCCAAGGACTTGCATATTTGAAAAAATGAGTCCCCAAGCTAAATCAATGAATCCCATGATGAAATAATGAGACCCAAAATTTGAAGAAAAAAATACAGTAAACTAAAAACGAATATATTGATTATCTTTTGCAAAATCTGAATGCACTTTCTGTGTTATGCCTGGGCTAAAATGTTTTTTGAATTTATTTTTTTAATGAAAAATATGAAAAAGAAATGCTGAATGGATGTAGGAGAAATTGTGGTTTTTTAGCTTACCTGAGCACAACGTGCTTCAAGTGAGCTTTTGTGATCGCCCTTCGTCTGGCGTACGTCGAGCAACGTGCGTCGTCAACAATTTGGCTTGTTAACACTTTTGAGGCCACATATTTAGGCCAATCTTCATGAAACATGGTCAGGATGTTTGTCTCCATAAAATCTTGGACAAGTTCGAAATTGGGTTATGTGGGGTCAAGAAGAAGGTCAGGAGGTCAAATCTTATATTGGCTTGTTAACACTTTTGAGGCCACATTTTTGGCCAATCTTCATGAAACATGGTCAGGATTTTTCTCCATAAATTAATTGGGTATGTGGGGTCAAAAGAGGTCAGTCAAAAAGTAGGTCACAAGGTCAAATCTTATAAAAACCTTGTTAACACTCTAGAGGCAACATTTTTGGCCCGATCTTCATGAAACATGCTCAGAATGTTTGTCTCCATAAAATCATGGACAAGTTCTAAATTGGGTCATGTGGGGTCAAAAAGAAGGTCACGAGGTCAAATCTTAGAATAACCTTGTTAACACTCTAGAGGCAACATTTTTGGCCCGATCTTCATGAAACTGTCAGAATGTTTGTCTCCATAATCATGGACAAGTCATTGGGTCATGTGGGGTCAAAAAGTAGGTCACAAGATCAAATCGTATAAAATCCTTGTTAATACTCTACATACAATTCTCTTTAAAAAGTTTTGTTTTACTAATGCTCATTCTGGGGCCAATTCATAATTTACGTCTTTTTGATGGCTCCAATTTAAATTTTACCCATCAGGTCATTTATTTCTTTTGAATATTAGTGCCGTAATCAGTACTTTTCACTAATTTGATAGAATTAATGCACAATTATTATCAACACAAACATGACGCATCTCGGTCAAGAATTGGTGACGCGTGGATGCTGTGATGAAAATTTGACATGATATTGGCTAATCTGTCAATCAAATGCATGTCACAGGTGACTTTGAGAGTAAACACATGCGAATGCAAGTCAATTCATAAGCTAACCAATTCGTAACCCGTCTTTTTCTGGTCAATTCGTAACCGTTTTCAAAATGCTGGTCAATTTGTAACCTCTTTTTCCTGGTCAATTCGTAACCTCTCATATAACATCTGATACAATATTAATTACGTCTTAATTATATGCAATTAAAGTTAATGAGTACCAAATACAGTTAAATAATATCAAACAAAGCCGAAAATCACAGTCACATAATAAAATAAGCTGTTATTATGTAATAAAGTTTGTTGAATATAATATTTGACTAAAATAACTATGAACTTGTTGCACAGTTTACTAGTCAACTCCCACTGATATCACCAATCATTACACACTTTATTACTCAATGAGCGGCTTTTATTTTATGTTGACTTGTTAAGGTAGGGACATTGGGTAATAATGGTAAAATGCTTCAAAATGGGTTTTTAACGGAATAAAATACTTCACACCTTCTTCTAATGATCTGTGAAAACAAAAATCCAATATCTCACTTTAAAATATGCGATTTATGGCCCTGAATAACCAGACCCCATATAGCCGAAAAAGCAGTCCGCTATTTCGATCACGTGACGTCGAGTAGGCGGGGCTTTCAGAGGCGCCGTGTAGGGAAATCAGTTTATACGCTAGGAAGATATTAGTTTGTCGTTTGTCAAATAACTATCAGTTACTATAGCAGCAGGTTAATGTTTATTATCACCTGAAGTAAATATGGGAAATAAAAGAAATCTTTTCAATAGTATTTAATATACTCAACATCTTAAAGTATTTGTCCTTTTATTTGAATATCGAAATGAACTTCATTTTTTTCATTACACTTTATCAGTACAATTGTTTCCACGCGGTCTCTTAGAGACCCAAATAGTAACAAATTAGAGGCCCGTTAGTTGTCAACATGTAGCCAGTTACACTGGGGACAGGAAGTCTATTACGTAATATACTAGGTGACAGCTCGGGCCCCGAGTCCAGTAAACTGTGTAATATATGACCAAACGGCACACGGTAATAAAAGCACACGTGCAGTACACACAGGAAACCAGTTTTCAGGGGACACTGATTAACCCGACCCAGACAAATCAAGTCATAATCTATATAGACAATATTTTTAAACACAAAGTTTTTGTATTGTATTGTTGCAAAAGTAGTAAACAAAACTTTATATATGCCAATACGTTTCAATAAGGTTATTTTCAGTTAAAAGTATTCCCTAGCAATGGCTTTATTTTTATAAGCTTTTATTTGCAATTATATTTACACATACAATTAATAAAAAAAACCCATTATAATTACTAATTTTAAGAAATCAATCTATTGTTATAAAAGTTTACAGTTTTGGTATATTGGGGTTCGTATATTGCATGTTAGCAGGATAAGAAACCGTTTATATGTAAGAAATGATGAGACAGTGTTGATAAATAAGCAAACCAATCAAAAGTCCGATAAAACCCATACTTTTTTGTCGTGAAGATTTCAGTTAAGAATCAATAAAACGACAAAAGAGAAAATTTGCTTATTATTCAAAGACAGGCGTGACGTCGATTTTATGACGTGCGCTATGTATACGACGTCTGTGCATTGAGCATAAATAATGGTTATTTTCTTATAATCGATTATTTCTATTAATTTTGGAGATCTGTACCAGAATGAAGATACAGACTGATGAAACAAAATGTGTCCTTTAATTTTATTTTCATAGACATTTTGATGCATTTCACCGTTATTATCCAATGTCGCTACCTTAACCAAAACCCTAATTATGTATCATATTCAAACAGGCATAATATCAAATAATAAAATACGGTATATGTAATTAATAAATGCAAAAAACACATTTCAATCATACCCTGCCCCTACGACTGCTCGGCTTAGTGCGGCTTCGGTATCCATTATTTCCCTGTGTGGGGCCCCTTATCTCGACGCTTGAAGATAGTCACGTGACTTTTTATGTGTTATATGCCGTGTGCACTATGACTCTAGATGACTTTATGGGATGTAAACCAAAAGTTTAGGTACTTATATGTTCGGAAAGTGTGAATAATGGACGATGTATCAAACAGCTAAACTACTGAGCAAAAAGAATTTAATTAAGGCTGAACAGTTATGCGATAATCCCATTTAATTAGCACATTTTGATCGTTTTATCTTTCAAGCTAATTTTCCACACACTGGAATTAGCTTGTAGTGGGGGTGTTTGGACAGTGATTACAAAGTTGATTGTTGTCCGATTTCAAAGCGGTTTTCGTCTGTCGGAAGGTCTTTGATCCGTCTAGTGATCCGTGTCTCAGTTTTTCGATAATTGTTTTAGTTTTGTTACAATGGCTAATTAATTGACGAGCGGCGTGTTTCGAAGCGAAAATAAAAAGTTAAGTTAAATAACTTTTGAACAGAAAATTTTAAAAGAAATTTGAGACACGGATCACTAGTTCATTTGTATAGATACATTTTAATACAAAAACGAAGTTATTTAGTGAAAAAATGACTTAGATATCGCTGTCCGAAATTTTCGAAAAATGTGTGCAATATGGGGAATAACAAAGGTACTAATTATATTTTGTCGACTCTGAGAACAGATATCTTGACATAAGATAGGGGTATAACTTTTGTACTAACTATGTTTATACTCGGGTTATTCAAAACCAGTAAATTTGATAGTTGTCCATTACCCAGTGTCGCTACCTTAATAAAGGTAATAATTATTGCTGGTATTCACATGTATGGAATGTGGTGGTAACTATCACTGTTCATCTAAGAGTAAAATAAGAAGTTTCAAGTTTATAGACTAAATTTGAGTTGGAAAATTATTTATATGACTTACCTGTAAAATGTTTCGCACAATTCCGAACTAGAAATCATAAATTACCCTGTGAAACTGGAAGATAAAATGATATGAAAATAAAATTTGTACACAATTTAACAATAGGAAATGAATACCATTATATTATTGAATGCCTTGATTTTCTAGAAAACGTAAGCAGTTTTTGAATAAGAAGTTCTTTGTCAGACCAAGTTTTGTTAAATTTGATGAATACAACGAATGTTAAGCAATTGAGAAAATTATCTCTTTTTATAAAACATGTATTAACAAATTAACTATGTTTCCACAAAATTATTATGAAATATTTACTCTCATTAATGTTTAATAGAGAATAATTCATGAAATTTTTCCCTCATTCTTTACAAATTCATTTAAACATACTGATATTTCTTTTACATTAGCATTTAAACGAAGTAACAAATAACATACCAAACTCGGTTTATCCATAACACGCATGTTAGAGATATATCTAAAATTTTCATGACTATTTAATAAATAGGTATTAAATGTAACACAATCAATGAATATGCTTTCCCTTTTTTTGGCCTTCGATACGCAAGAATAGAACTGAAATGGAATATTTTACAAATAAAATTAATAGCGTTGATCTTAGAAAAATGTTTACATGTTTTAGACTTAACTCACACTGTTATGAATTTGAAATCGGAAGATTCCTTGGTATAAACAGAGAAGACAGAATTTGTAAATTATGTACTAGTAATCTTGTGGAAACTGAGTATCATTTTTTCATGTGTTGTCAAAAATATTCAGATATCCATAAAAAAATATGTCGGTAATATTAGTAGGCCAACTAATAAAAAGTTTAATTATTATCCCCCGCCGAAGGCGGCGGGGGATATAGTAATAGTCTCCGTCCATCCCACATTTTTGTCCAGAGCATAACTCAAAAAGTATTTTAGGTGTCCACTTGATACTTCATAGGTGAATAGATCTCATTGAGAAGGAGTGCAGAGCACAAGAAAATCTACCTTTTATATTTTTTTAGTTATTTCCTTTTGTTATTTTTCAGGCTTACCGGTAATTTTTGTCTGGAGCCTAAGTAAATAGTATTTGAGATATCAACTTGAATCTTGATAGGTGGATAGATCTTATTGGGGAGGAGTGCAGTGCTTAAGAATGATAACTCTACCTTTCATAATTTTTGAGTAATTGCCCTTTGTTATTTTTCAGGCTTACCGGTAATTTTTGTCCGGAGCCTAAGTAAATAGTATTTGAGATATCAACTTGAATCTTAATAGGTGGATAGATCTTATTGGGGAGGAGTGCAGTGCACAAGACCTTTCATAATTTTTGAGTTATTGCCCTTGTTATTTTTCAGGCTTAATTTTTGTCACAGTGACCTTGACATTATACCTGTAGACCTCAAAATAGGGGAATTAGTATGTCTTCACATGGGTTTCATATCTATAATTGCTTCAAACATCTGTCTTAATTACCAAAATTTTCTTTTAAAAATGAAAAATTCTACTCTCCAACACAACTAAAGAGCAAGCATTCGGTGGGAGATAGCCATGTCAACATGGCTCTTATTTTATGAATAGTCTTAATAAAATAAAAATCCCTTGATAAAAAAAAAACTGCTAAATTTCTTAAGTCAGCTCTGAAAATACGAAAAAATACCCTTGATGTTTTTGCTGCTTAGTTATAAAATTGTATTTGAACATATATGATTATATAGATATAATTATATGTATTATGTCTTTGCCATATTCCGTTTGATTCACAATTTGTAAATGGTCAAAGGCAATATGAATTGCTGATGTACCAATAAACGTTGAAACTTAAACCCTTTCCTTCATATAGACTCATTTTGACGCACTCAATAGGTACCACAGAAAGCCTGATCTGCAGAAAACCACAGTTAAACCTTACCAAATTTAATTACAAAATCCTCATTTCCAGACCACTGAGGAGCAACGAACAGCATAAAACCTGATCAGCCTGCGAGTTATTCGCAGGCTGATCTGGTTTTATGCTGTTCGCATAGGTCTTTTCATGGTTTCCTCTATGAGGGAAAGGGTTAAACTATTAACTGGTCATCAAGAATTAGACCCATGATACTAATTAACACCTACTTAATGAAACATTTGTCATGAGCAATTAAATTATGATACGATAATGATTAATAGCGGTAACGCATTGACACCTGACGTAAACTTTATACTTAACAATCATCCTTGCACTTATTATAAGTAATAATTTCAATTAACAATTACACATTTTATACCTTTTTACATCTACTTAATGGAACACTGGCAAAGTACGGGATGTTATGAATCGTGGTTACGAATTGACCAATAATTTGAAAGGTAACAAATTGACCATTAAAACCAGGTTATGGATTAACCAGAAAAGAACAAGTTACGAATTGGTAAGGTTACAAATTGACTGGATACCTACACATGCGTGTGTATTTCAGTGCATGTAAACGCAGGTCGCAGAAGGGTTTATGACATGTCAGCAAAATCAAAGCATGTGGCACATCGGCTGCTTGATATGAAGGCTTGTCGCACGCGCCAATATGAAATTAAACAGATTATACAGTGTACCGTGATATTTCGGGTTTCAGTGTATCAAATTTGCATGCGTCCGACAGGACGTACATATTTTGAAATGTGCATCTTTCTTGATTTTTATGCGTCTCAAACATAGGACGCACATCTAGATTAATCTCTGCATGGGTATTTAAACTTGAATTTGTTTTAGAGAGCAAAATTATCAACTTAGTGAGGTTATTTTGTGTATGCTATTGCAGGTATTTGGACTGTCCATCTCGTACAACGCCTTGATTACTGTCATACTGGCCTTCTCTGTTGCATTCTCGTCCCGTCTAATCCTAGACGAGGTTATGAAATAGATAGCACCATTCCATTAAGAGGTCATCTCTTTGACACATTCAATGTTGCATGCACTATGAGGAAGGAAGAACTTGATAATGGATGAGAAAAAATAAGTTTTCTTAAGACTCACGAAAAATAGTTGTAAGATTGTACAAAGTTGGAATACAAAGCCAGTTATGTAAATATCAACAGATATGTTATTGTATTTCATGCCGGTACATAAAAATTGTTCTTTAGTATAATTATATCTATTTATATATGTTTCTGTTTCTTTTTCATCTCCTTCTTGATCTAATATTTCATTTGTCACGGTTACTGGTTGTAACTCGCACAAGACTGACTTTAGAGGTATACAAACTGTGTTAGTAGTAATGTTAGATACAGTAACAATACATTCTTGTGTTTTCTCATTATCATATACCGACCAAAGGAGTTCGACACGAAGGGGAGGGGGTGGGCATTAATCAATATCGACCTAGATTCATACCTTCCTCGGAAAAATGCTAATATCTCGCTCATTTATGAAGGTATCTTTAAATCATTTGCACCAGATACCAGGCAGTATGTAACTGAGCCCTTTGTAAGAATTGTTCTCCAAAATTTGTTTTAAACTCCTCTAACAAAGTACTAAAGATATTTGTGCCTAATATAACTGGAGTTTTTTTGGCTCACCTGAGCACTTTGTGCTCAAGTGAGCTTTTGTGATCGCCCGGCGTCCGGCGTCGTCTGTCGTCCGTCGTCAACAATTTGCTTTAAATGACATCTCCTCTGAAACCACTGGACAGAATTTGATTAAACTTGGCAGGAATGTTCCTTGGGTGAGGCTCTATAAAAGTTGCTAAAATAAAGTTGATCCATGAAGAACTCTGGTTGCCATGGCTACAAAAAGAAAAATAATTTGAAAACTTTAAAAATCATCTTCTTCAAAACTACTGGCCAGATTTTAAAATAAATTGGTACAGATGTTCCTTGGGTCAACCTCTACCAAAGTTGCTAAAAATTTCCGATCGTAAAAAACATGGCCGCCAGGGGCGGGGCTTATTTGCCTTATATGTATATAGGGAAAACTTTAATCAACATTTCTCTGAAAACCACTGGACAGAATTTGATTAAACTTGGCAGGAATGATCCTTGGGTTAACCTTCACAAAAGTTCCTAAAATAAACTTGATCCATGTAGAACTCTGGTTGCCATGGCAACAAAAAGAAAAAAATATGAAAACTTTAAAATCATCTTCTTCAAAACTACTGGCCAGATTTTAAAATAAATTGGTACAGATGTTCCTTGGGTCAACCTCTACCAAAGTTGCTTAAATTATTCCGATCCATTAAAAAACATGGCCGCCAGGGGCGGGGCTTATTTGCCTTTTATGTATATAGGGAAAACTTTAATCAGCATCTCTGAAACCACTGGACAGAATTTGATTAAACTTGGCAGGGATGATCCTTGGGTCAACCTTCACAAAAGTTGCTAAATAAACTTGATCCATGTAGAACTCTGGTTGCCATGGCAACAGAAAGAAAAATATATGAAAACTTTAAAAATCTTCTTCAAAACTACTGGCCAGATTTTCACAAATGATGTTAAAATAAAATTGATCCATTTAGAACTCTTGTCATCTGACGTCATGTGATGTCACAACATACAACTTAGTTCTTATTATTTGGGCAATGATTTCGATATGATGTCGGTTGTTCAGAATGATAAAAATTTCATAGATAAGAGAGTAATGTATGTGCTTTAATGTATTAACATTTTCAGCATCCTATGACGTCACGTGACATCAGAGCTAAAAATAGTGAAAAATATTGTACACGCTCTATAGCCGCCATTTATGGTCTGAATTTCCTCAAATTTTCACAGATGCTACATCTCAAGACTTAGCTGTGCATATCCATTCAGCTGACCAAAATTCTGAAAGACCGAGGTTCTGTGGTTGAAGCAAGATTCAAACATAGGACCTAAATTTTCATTTTAAGGATTATAGAGCTTTCAAATGAGACAAAAAACTGAAACTTACACAATTTGCAGTTCTGCAGATTTTCTTTAGATATTTTGAGTCCTGACGTCATAAGACGTCATGTGATGTCGCTCACCATGAGCACGTTTTGCAGAATCCTGCATCTGCATGTTCTCAAAGCATTTTACCCGTAAACTTTAAAAATTATCTCCTTCAAAAATTCTGGCCAGATATCAAAATGTTTTGGTACAGATGTTTCTTGGGTAACTATCTACCAAGACTGCTAAAATGATTCCATTTCCTAAAAAAAACATGGCCGCCAAGGGTGGGGTTAATTTGCCTTATATGTTTATAGTAGAAATTGTAAACGACATCTTCTCTGAAACCACTGGACAGAATTTGATTAAACTTGGCAGGAATGATCCCTTGGTGAACCTTCACAAAAGTTGCTAAAATAAACTTGATCCATGTAGAACTCTTGTTGCCATGGCAGTGGAAAGAAAAAAAAAAAAAAGAGAATACTTTAAAAACATTTCCTTCAAAACTACTAACTTGATTTCAAATTGTTTTGGTACAGATGTTCCGTGGGTAACCCTCTACCATTATTGCTAAAATTATTCTGATCCATAAAAAGTACATGGTCCCCAGGGGCAGGGCTAATTTGCCTTTATATAGGGATGAGATAGAAAGTTGAAACTTACACAGTTTGCAGTTCTGCAGAATTTTTACATATATCTTGAGTCGTGACGTCATATGACGTCATGAGTTATTGCAGTAAAGTATGCGCTTATGAGGAACAGCATTTTCAGCACCCTATGACGTCACCTGACGTCAGAGCTAAAAATAGTGAAAAATGGTGTTCGCGCTCTACAGCCGCCATTTATGATCAGATTTTCTTTAAATTTTTACAGATGGTACATCTTGAAACTAAGGTGTGAATATTTTGTCAGCTAACCTTAATTCCGAAAAACCGAAGTATTGTGGCTGAAGTAAGATTCGAACATAGGACCTTTAAACTAGAAATCATGTTTGCAGTCATGTCCTGACGTCATATGACATCATGTTACGTCACAGACTAATACTTATTTCTTATCATTTGCACTAATTTTGGAATATAATGTCAATTGTTCAGCATGAACATGAAATACTACCAGAGATGAGTCATTACATGAAACTTCTATCTCCTGCTTTTTGCATTAACACAGCTTGCAGAAAGTCAAAATTTCACAGAATGTGTATGTTAGGCTCTAGTTGTGCATCCCAGTGTCCGTTTTTCAAAATTCGAAAAGGCAATGGATTTATGGCGAATCCAAGATTCGAACCATTGACGTCAAATTTCAAATGCGTATAAAATCGCTTACAGATGAGCTAGAAAGATGATATTTGGACAAAATATAAGTCTCTATGATTTATTTAAATAAAAAATGAACGTCAAATGACGTCATATGACGTCATAAGGTGAAAAAGAATTTCTAAAATGTACGTGTTAATTTTTATATGTAGAAAACATCCGAGCACCTTGAAAATTCAAAAGCTAATGCTTCACATAAAACATTTTGCATTTCATTAATTTTCATTTGACTATGACGTGTTTTGACGTCAAACTTGACGTCGTCTTAAAATATTTGTACGCGGTCTACAGCCATTTTTTCTGGGCCGATTTTCACCAAAATTTCACAGAATGTATATATTAGGCTTTAGTTGTGCAACCCCGTGTCCGTTTTTCAAAATTCGAAAAGGCAATGGTTTTATGGCGAATCCAAGATTCGAACCATTGACGTCAAATTTCAAATGTGTATAAAATCGCTTACAGATGAGCTAGAAAGATGATATTTGGACAGAATAGAAGTCTCTAGGGTGTATTTACATTCTCAAAAGATTAACGTCATATGACCTCATGAGGTGAAAAGAAATTTCTAAATTTTACGTGTTAATTTTTATTTGTTGAAAACGTCCGAGCACCTTGAAACTTTAATAGAAAATGCTTCACATAAAACATTTTGCATTTCAATAATTTTCATTTGACTATGACGTGTGTTGACGTCAAACTTGACATCGTTTTAAAATATTTGTACGCGGTCTACAGCCCTTATTTCTGGGCTGATTTTTATCAAAATTTCACAGAAAATGTGTATGTTAGGCTCTAGTTGTGCATCCCGGTGGCCGTTTTTCCAAATTCGAAAATGCAAAGGTTTTATGGCGGATCCAAGTTTGAACCATTGACGTCAAATTTCATATACATGTACGTATAAAATCGCTTCCAGATAAGTAAGAAAGCTGATATTTGGAAAGATTATAATTCTCCAAGTATGTTTTACATTCTGTGGAGATGAACGTCAGTTGACGTCAGATGAGTCATAAGGTCAAAAAGAATTTCTGATATATACGCGTTAATTCAAATATGTTGTTAACTTTCCAGGACCATGAATTTTAATGTTTATACACAATCCATGAGCTTATATCAGAGCCAAAAAGGTTTTACGCGGTGTACAGCCATTATATTTGGACCGATTTCATCAACATTTCACAGAATGTAAAATGTTACGCTCTTATTGTGTATTCCTTGTCCGGTTTTCCAAATTCGAAAAGGCAATGGTTCTATGGCGAATCCAAATTTTGAACCATTGACATCAAATTTCAAAAACGTATAAAATCGCTTCAGATGATTTAGAAAGTGGATATTTGGACTGAATATTAGTCTTTTAGACTTATTTCTATTATATGAGGATTAACGTCATTTGACGTCATAAGATCAAAAAGAATGTTTGATATCTAAGCGTTAATTTCTATATGTTGAAAAGTTCCAATGGGGCATGAAAATTTTACTTGATTTATTTAGATACTTTCATTTCATTGATTTTCTTATGCCTATGACGTCATATGACATCAAACATGACCGTTGTCTACACAAGTTTGTACGCGGTCTACAGCCATTTTTTTTAGGACGGATTTTCATCAAAATTTCACAGAATGTGTATGTTACGCTTTAGTTGGTCAACCCTCTCCGTTTTACCAAATATGAAAAAGCAAGGATTTTGTTGGGCATCCTTACTTTCGTTTTAAAATATTGAAAAGACTGAAGTTCTGTGGTGAAACCAAGTTTCGAAAATTATGATCTCGGAATTAAGTTTGGGTATTTCAGGGGACCCTATTCGAGGTAAAATGCTGAATTTCACACATGTTGTAATTCAAAACGTTTTCTTTTAACGGGATTATAATATGTTTTCAGTTCTGGTGCAATAAATTCAATGTGATCCTAATGGTCCAGGAATTACAAAAATATTATGGCATATGTTAAATATGCTGAATTTTCATATGCAATAATATTCTTATTCCTATGACATCAGAATAGACGTCAGATCAAAAGGTTTGTAAGCGCTCTGCTGACATTATGAATTGATGAATTCTTCTAAAACTTTCAAAGAATGTATAGGTTACACACTAGAAACGAATGTTAACACACTAATGTTTTCTGAGTATTCCGTACCTATAATTTTCAGTTTGATTGAGTTTTAAACGGTTTGCAGAAAGTCCTATCGTTGCCGTGCAAACGAAATCTAGTTCTTCTTCTTCTTTTTTTCTTCTCTATATTTGTGTTAATTTTGAGGTGTTGCCATTGACTCAGAACAATGAATATTTTATGTCATATATTTCAAACCATGAGCTTTCGGATGCAATGAATTTCATATTCATATGACGTCATATAACGTCAGATTCGACGTCAGGTGAAAAAGATTGTACGCGGTCTACAGCCATTATTTCTGGACCGATTTTCATCAAAATATCACAGAATGTGTATGTTAGGCTCTAGTTGTGCCTTTCGGCATCCCGGTGGCCGTTTTTCCAAATTCGAAATGGCAAAGGTTTTATGGCGAATCCAAGATTCGAACTAATGACGTCAAATTTCAAATGCGTATAAAATCGTTTCCAGAAGAGCTAGAAAGCTGATATTTGGATTATTAGTCTTTAGGTCTTATTTAAATTCTGAAAAGATGAACGCCATATAACGTCACATGACGTCATAATGCTAATAAAACTTTCGTATTAAAACTTAACGGTTTTTTTAAAGTCTTATTTCTAATATCTTTTTCTTGTCTGAAGATGCAGTATTAGATTTTATGGAGCCATGTCACTTTCGTTTCCGGGAAATCCCAAAGGTCAAGGTCATATATCAATTATCGCCTTTTTCTTCGGCCTTAAATAAAATAAAAAACGGTAAATATTCTATCGAGACACTATGCGTATAATTTGTAGTGTTTAGAAAGACCTTTCAGATGATATTTAGTTTTTGATGATCGAGGTTGAATCGGTTGAGTTATGCGCGAAAAAAAAAAAGAAAAAAAAAAAAAACGAAAATTTTGTAACCCTCAGTGTGTTTAACTGTTTATATCTCGAAAGCTTTTGATTTTTGAAAATATGATGATGAATATTATTTGTAGAGCAATGTTTGGCCGTTATTTTGATACTTAAAGTTTAATAATTGACTAAGATTTATGGAGTAATGGGGAAAAAAAAAAAACGAAATTTGTGCATATATCTTTGCTGATTTTTTTCTTTTTCCAGGAGGGTTTAAGAGCTTGTATCTCAAAAAGTATTAAACATTTTCCAAGGTACATAAGGCGTGTGAAATGTAGAGACGATTATTTTGTACCTAAAGTTTGAAATTGGTCAAAGAAAGTAAGTTACATCAAAAATAAGAATTTAAACATGTGAATATCAGCGATTTTGCTGTTATTTAAGAGTTTCACGGCTTATTTCTTAATACTCATATGAAATAAGTCAACCATTAAGCAAGGGAGATGTAGAGAACTTTTAGACGATTATTTTGGTACCTAAAGTTTTGAAATTGATCAAAGTATTAGGAAGTTACATCAAAATAAGAATTTAAACATGTATAATTTCAGCGATTTGCCGTCATGTCGAGTTTTACGGTTATATTTTTAAGAATCATTGAAATAAGTCCATACATTTAGTGAGATGTAGAGATTTAAAGACGATTATTTTGGCACATGATTTTGAAATTGATCAAAAAATAAGGAAGTTACATAAAAAATACGAATTTAAAGCCATTGTAAGAATTTTCATAAATATCCTCTTCGCTTTCACCTTTAATTGAAACATTTCGGAAAATGTAAGCTTACAGATATGTATTAGGGCATATAAATTGCAAAAAAACATACTTTTACTTATATCTTTTTGTATTACTAGCTAAACAAGCGTACCCTTCCGGTGGCCGAGTGGTTAGAGCGTCCGCCTCGGGAGCGGGAGGTCGTGGGTTCGATACCAAAGTCGTTAAAATGGTACTGATATAGCTCCCTTGCTTGGCGCTCAGGGTAGTTGCAAGACTGGTTGGCTCTGTATCAGGTATGTGACTGGGTGTGGTATCATGCCAATGTCTACGGCGTGATACTGAGTGTGGCAGCACTATAACTGCATTAGTAGCATCGTCCCAAAAGACTGAAATACGTCGGTGGGACGTTAAACCCCCAAAAAAAAACAAACAAACTAAAAAAGTGTTGACAATGATTTAATGTTTTGTAAAAACATTTTTTTACGTTTCTTTTAT
>CM037785.1:63614617-63658856 GCA_021229015.1 Solen grandis
ACAAAAGCTCACCTTGAGCACTTTGTGCTCAGGTGAGCTAAAAATAGGATATAGTAATGCTTAGGAGGCCCAAAACACCAAAAAGGTCATTCAGTACAAAATTGAGCCTGAACCACCATTGTGTATACTACTAATGTAAATAATAAGTAAACAAGAGGCCCATGATGGCCCTAAATCGCTCACCTGAGATAAAAAGGTTGACCCAAGGAACATCTGTACCAATTTATTTTAAAATCTGGCCACTAGTTTTGAAGAAGATGATTTTTAAAGTTTTCATTTTTTTTTTTTTTGTTGCCATGGCAACCAGAGTTCTATATGGATCAAGTTTATTTTAGCAACTTTTGTGAAGGTTGACCCAAGGATCATCCCTGCCAAGTTTAATCAAATTCTGTCCATTGGTTTCAGAGGAAATGTTGATTAAAGTTTTACCTATATACATATAAGGCAAATAAGCCCCTGGTGGCCATGTTTTTTACGGATCAGAAAATTTTTAGCAACTTTGGTAGAGGTTGACCCAAGGAACATCTGTACTAATTTATTTTAAAATCTGGCCAGAAGTTTTGAAGAAGATGATTTTTAAAGTTTTCATTTTTTAGCTCACCTGAGCCAGAGGCTCAAGGTGAGCTATTGTGACCGGTCTTCGTCCGTCGTCCGTCCATCCGTCGTCCGTCCGTCCGTCGTCCGTCAACATTTTGCTTCAAAACGACATCTCCTCCTTAACCGCTTGGTCAATTTTGATAAAACTTTACAGGGATGTTCCTTGGGTGGTCCCCTTTCAAAGTTGTTCAAAGAATTGAATTCCATTTGGAATTCTGGTTGCCATGGCAACGGAAAGAAAAAACTTAAAATGTCTTCTTCTCCAAAACAACCAACTGAATTTCAAATGTTTTGGCACAGATGTTCCTTTGGTAAGTGTCTACCAAGATTGTTCAAATTATTTGGATCCGTAAAAAAAACATGGCCGCCAGGGGCGTGGCTAGTTTTCCTTAGATGCCTATACTCAAATCTTAAAAAATCTTCTCCTCCAAAACTGCTGGCTGAATTTCAAAATGTTTTGGCACAGATACTCCTTGAGTAAGTGTCTACCAAGATTGTTCAAATTATTTGGATCCATAAAAAAACGTGGCCGCCAGGGGCGGGGCTAGTTTTCCTTAATGCTATATAAACTAAAAAATCTTCTTCCAAAACTCTGGCTTATTTCAAATTGTTTTGGCACAGATGTTCCTTGATTAAATGTCTATCAAGACTGTTCAAATTATTTGGATCCATAAAAAAACATGGCCGCCAGGGGCGGGGCTAGTTTTCCTTATATGTCTATAGTGAAAATTGAAAAAAAACTTCTTCTACAAAACCACTGGCGTTATTTCAAATTGTTTTGGCACAGATGTTCCTTTATTAAATGTCTTCCAAGATTGTTAAAATTATTTGGATCCGAAAAAAAACATGGCCGCCAGGGTCGTGGCTCTACCAAGTAGAGTGTGGTAGTGTGTAGCATTGTCTAGTCGATTCTTACCAACTCTGCCCCAGGGGTCACTTGATTTTACATAGCCTAATGATACCAGGTGAGCGATCCAGGGCCATCATGGCCCTCTTGTTTTTAGCTCACCTGAGCACTTTGTGCTCAAGTGAGCTATTAGGATCGCCCGTCGTCCGTCGTCGTGCGTCGTGCGTCGTCAACAATTTTCTTTAAACGACATCTCCTCTGAAACCACTGGACAGAATTTGATTAAACTTGGCAGGGATGATCCTTGGGTCAACCTTCACAAAAGTTGCTAAAATAAACTTGATCCATGTAGAACTCTGGTTGCCATGGCAACAAAAAGAAGAAAAAAAATGAAAACTTAAAAAATCATCTTCTTCAAAACTACTGGCCAGATTTTAAAATAAATTGGTACAGATGTTCCTTGGGTCAACCTCTACCAAAGTTGCTAAAATTATTCCGATCCGTAAAAAAACATGGCTGCCAGGGGCGGGGCTTATTTGCCTTATATGTATATAGAGAAACCTTTAAACAACATCTCCTCTGAAACCACTGGACAGAATTTGATTAAACTTGGCAGGGATGATCCTTGGGTCAACCTTCACAAAAGTTGCTAAAATAAACTTGATCCATGTAGAACTCTGGTTGCCATGGCAACAAAAAGAAAAAAAAAAATGAAAACTTTAAAAATCATCTTCTTCAAAACTACTGGCCAGATTTTAAAATAAATTGGTACAGATGTTCCTTGGGTCAACCTCTACCAAAGTTGCTAAAATTATTCCGATCCGTAAAAAAACATGGCCGCCAGGGGCGGGGCTTATTTGCCTTATATGTATATAGAGAAACCTTTAAACAACATCTCCTCTGAAACCACTGGACAGAATTTGATTAAACTTGGCAGGGATGATCCTTGGGTCAACCTTCACAAAAATTGCTAAAATAAACTTGATCCATGTAGAACTCTGGTTGCCATGGTAAAAAATGAAAAAAAAAATGAAAACTTAAAAAATCATTTTCTTCAAAACTATTGGCCAGATTTCAAAATAAATTGGTACAGATGTTCCTTGGGTCAACCTCTACCAAAGTTGCTAAAATTATTCCGATCCTTAAAAAAACATGGCCGCCAGGGGCGGGGCTTATTTGCCTTATATGTATATAGAGAAACCTTTAAACAACATCTCCTCTGACACCACTGGACAGAATTTGATTAAACTTAGCAGGGATGATCCTTGGGTCAACCTTCACAAAAGTTGCTAAAATAAACTTGATCCATGTAGAACTCTGGTTGCCATGGCAACAAAATGAAGAAAAAAAATGAAAATTTTAAAAATCATCTTCTTCAAAACTACTGGCCAGATTTTAAAATAAATTGGTACAGATGTTCCTTGGGTCAACCTCTACCAAAGTTGCTAAATTTTTTCCGATCCGTAAAAAACATGGCCGCCAGGGGCGGGGCTTATTTGCCTTATATGTATATAGGTAAAATTTTAATCAACATTTCCTCTGAAACCACTGGACAGAATTTGATTAAACTTGGCAGGGATGATCCTTGGGTCAACCTTCACAAAAGTTGCTTAAATAAACTTGATCCATATAGAACTCTGGTTGCCATGGCAACAAAAAGAGAAAAAAATGAAAACTTTAAAAATCATCTTCTTCAAAACTAGTGGCCAGATTTTAAAATAAATTGGTACAGATGTTCCTTGGGTCAACCTCTACCAAAGTTGCTAAATTTTTTCCGATCCGTAAAAAACATGGCCGCCAGGGGCGGGGCTTATTTGCCTTATATGTATATAGGTAAAATTTTAATCAACATTTCCTCTGAAACCACTGGACAGAATTTGATTAAACTTGGCAGGGATGATCCTTGGGTCAACCTTCACAAAAGTTGCTTAAATAAACTTGATCCATATAGAACTCTGGTTGCCATGGCAACAAAAAGAGAAAAAAATGAAAACTTTAAAAATCATCTTCTTCAAAACTAGTGGCCAGATTTTAAAATAAATTGGTACAGATGTTCCTTGGGTCAACCTTTTTATCTCAGGTGAGAGGTTTAGGGCCATCATGGGCCTCTTGTTTCTTTTTGTTGCCATGGCAACCAGAGTTCTACATGGATCAAGTTTATTTTAGCAACTTTTGTGAAGGTTGACCCAAGGATCATCCCTGCCAAGTTTAATCAAATTCTGTCCAGTGGTTTCAGAGGAGATGTTGTTTAAAGGTTTCTCTATATACATATAAGGCAAATAAGCCCCGCCCCTGGCGGCCATGTTTTTTTACGGATCGGAATAATTTTAGCAACTTTGGTAGAGGTTGACCCAAGGAACATCTGTACCAATTTATTTTAAAATCTGGCCAGTAGTTTTGAAGAAGATGATTTTTAAAGTTTTCATTTTTTTTTTCTTTTTGTTGCCATGGCAACCAGAGTTCTACATGGATCAAGTTTATTTTAGCAACTTTTGTGAAGGTTGACCCAAGGATCATCCCTGCCAAGTTTAATCAAATTCTGTCCAGTGGTTTCAGAGGAGATGTTGTTTAAAGAAAATTGTTGACGACGCACGACGGACGATGCACGACGACGGACGCAGGGCGATCCTAATAGCTCACTTGAGCACAAAGTGCTCAGGTGAGCTAAAAAGTAAGCCAATGTAGAATCTACATTTAAGAATTTGTAATATACGAACATTAACTTTTAACGTGGAACTCGATTGTTAAAAGTGTATATTTAAAGTAACTTTTTCAATTTTGAAAATGTAATAAGCATTTTGCAAATGTAATCAGAATTTTTGAAAATGCAACAAGCATTTTGGTATTGTAATAAACTGGCGATATCCCCTCCCATAGGGGGTAACAATCCATTACTTGAATAATTCTGCTGACCGGAAAACCTGTGTGGAAACGGAGAAGCTGAGTTTGAATCTACTCCAGATACACTTCCCTGTGAATTGACCTGTTGCACCAAGAGGTTGTTTCCCTTTACATGTGATGTACATGTATTAAGGTTCTTCTTGAATATTGGATAAATATGTGATAAGTTCTACAATACTTGTCAGAAAAATAAATAAAATATCTACACTCCTATTTCTGTTTTGTATTTGAAACCAAGATTGTGCCAGTGTGATGAAATGTTAAACCCATGACCAAAAATTTGAATATACAGTAAACAAGAAATATCTTTAAAAAAGATATTCGGCGTAGGATGAAAGAAAAACGAGATTTCCAGTCTTCTAGAACATTCCCAGGAAAAGCGCGCGAAAGACAGACGCACAACAAATTTAGTACGCTCTAGAAATAGTTCAGTATTTTTTCTATGAAATATACTTATATATAGACGGTAATACAAAAAATTATATACGTAATTAGGCTTGTTTGATATTTGTTCATATCATTATTGCATATGACAATTATGATATAAAAGCGTTATTGTTTTGGTTTTGGCGAATTAATTTTCAACTCCTCAATTGATGGAAAAGGATTGTATTTAACTTACTGAAATCATTTTCATGTTTACATCAAAAAGAAAAGTAATAACACCAAGCTGAATGACATATACAAGCTGCACCCCTTATTTACAGTAATTTTATAGTCCATAACGATGCGTTAACCAATAACAGGAGTCCTTTTATTCAGCTTAGAATTATTTACCGCTGTTAGCGTACATTTGATTGGTTTAAGATGCGAGTTGAAATCGAAATTATACAGCTACGCCGAAAAAAAAAACACATTAAGTTCAGACTTTACATTGTCAACTCAGAGAGAAAGACCTCTTGGGTTTGTTAGCTTTTTGTAGCTACTCTGAAGAGTGTCCCTCAGGTAGATGGAAACCCTACAAATACAGACATCATGTCATTCTTCATTAAAATAGACAAAAAAATATCAAACATAGATGAAAAACTGAAATCCTTAGATATTTTGAAATCAAAAGTTGAGAAAGTAGAGAAAGACATTTCACAAATTTGGACTAATATACAGTCACTACAAAAAGACACGGATGTGAAAGTGATGAAAGTAGAAGATAAAGTTGATCAAATAGAGTTTGTAGTTGGCACTGAGCAGCAGAAACTTGAGAACTTAGACAGAGAAAACATCAAACTAAAAGAGACAGTTACATATCTTCAATCACAACCTTATTTTCGCAAAATATAGAAGAAGAGAATGAGATATGGATGAAGCTGACATTAAAATCCCTTTTATAGATTTCAAATCATTTATTAATAAGTCAATGCAAATGGCAAACTCTTTGGATAATATAAAGTATAATAACTTGAAAAAATTCAACCATTTTTGGGACTTTAAGAGTCCGGCTTCCCATGCCATGCGTAGGGAAGAATATGTTATTAATCGTCGTATTTGACACAGTCGTTTGACACATTTTTATCTTTTAAGTCGTGAGGTTCAACCTTTCTGTATTTCTTGTCAGGAACTGTATACTATTATACTGTACATATTTCAATTGACTGTGTAGGTTTGAGCTATATCAGGACAGATTATTTTAATGTAGCAACTATGTTAGAGCTTTTCAATACAATTTCTTTTGATACTTTGCTCACTTTTTATTTAAGTAAGTGGTGTATATAACAAACTTTGATTTTTACATTTGTAACTTATTAAACTTGTTTACATCCACCTGCTGTGCAGGGTTCACTGTTGTGTTTGAAATATTTTATTGTAATGAATGATAAATACTGATGTTTTATATGATCGATTAGACACCAGATGATGTCTTTTGACTGTTGAGATGTCTTTAAATCAATATCTTATTCTATTCTGATTATCATTGCAAATACAAAACTTGAACCGAATCAGTTAAAAACGTAGAAGTAGTTCGTTAGCATCACAAAATATTTAGAATCAAATCGGGGCCATCCTTGAGACAACTCAAGTGAAATCTATGTCACGCACCTCTCCACCTGATTATCAATGCACACACAAAATTTAAATGAATCAGTTAAGAAATGTAGAATAAATTCGCATCACAAGATATATTTAGAATCAAATCAAGGACAATAATTCTGCAATCCTTGTGCAAACGAACATGAAATTTACATCTTGCCCATCTACTGCTCCTGATGAATATTTATGCGAAGTATCTGGTCAATGAGACAGAAACTGAAGGAGAAGTTTATCAGACAAGACTTTTCAAGTTAATTCAGGGGCAATAACTCTGTAATCCTTGTGCGAATAAAAGTGAAATTTGTGTCTTGTACATCTACTGCTCCTGATGAATATTTATGCCAAGTATCAGGTGAATCGGACTGAAAGTGAAGGAGGAGTTCACTGGACAAGATTTTGCAGACATAACGTATGACTGACCAACCGACAGGATGATTCTAGTATACCCACTTCAAACTTCGTTGGCGGGGATATAATAAATCAAGATAAATAGAGAGAAAAAGGAAAAAATCCTATCCAGACTGAAAAAGATTGCTGTATTCAGTTTTCTCTTATATAAAATTAAGATATACTGTATATAGAAAGAAAAAGAAGAATAACAGAATGAGTACTTTGTGCTCATTCACAAACATAACAGGGTGAAAGAATGAATAACTAGAAATGTGTTCAGAGGACACAGATGCCCCTACCCATCGCATTTTCCAAAAGAAAGGCAAACACCCAGGAATGCAAGTCATGTCCTGAAGAATATATCCATGAAGTTAAATGTCTGTAGCACAAATACCTTCAGAGTTACCTGTGTCACAGTTTTGGTATGGATGGATGGAAAAGGCAAATCTATATGCCTTACTTTTTTGGGGGGGGGGGATAAAAATACCCAGGTGCACAAGTTCATGTCCTGAAAAATATAATCATTAAGTTTTAAATCTGTAGTACAAATACTTTCAAAATTACATGCGTCACAAGCATAAAATTCAATATTTTCAAAAAACAAAGGCCCATAACTCTGTCAACTCTTAACGAAGGTTTAATAAACAAGAGGGCCATGATGGCCCTGAATCGCTCACCTGAGTACCATTGCTTCAACTGATGTCAAGGTTTTTAAACAGACAAGGATTCTGATATAACTTAATCTAAAACATTTTACCCCTGACAATACTACACACCAAATATCTAAGCAATGGGCTATATGGTTTCAGAGAAGACTTGGGCGCAGGGTCATTTATCACCGTAGGGCCAAGACTTTGAAAATCTTTGTAATGAACCATTAGATGCTACTACATACCAAAAATCTTAGCTCTAGGCCTTATTGATTCATAGAAGAAGATTTTTTTAAGATTTTCCTATTTAACTCTATGTAAAACAAGTGACCCCAGGTGTGGGGTCATTTATCACCATTGGGCTATGATTTGTACAATCTTCGTAGTGGCCCATAAGATGATGCTACATACCAAATATCTAAGCTCTAGGCCTAATGGATTCATAGAAGAAGATTTTTTAAGATTTTCCTATTAACTTGTAAAACAAGTGACCCCTGTGGGGTCATTTATCACCATTGGGCTATGATTTGTACAATCTTGTAGTGGCCCATAAGATGATGCTCATACCAAATATCTAAGCTCTAGGCCTATGATTCATGAAGAAGATTTTTTAAGATTTTCCTATATAACTCTATGTAAAACAAGTGACCCCTGGTGCGGGGTCATTTATCACCATAGGGCTATGATTTGTACAATCTTGGTAGTGGCCCATAAGATGATGCTACATACCAAATATCTAAGCTCTAGGCCTTATGGATTCATAGAAGAAGATTTTTTAAGATTTTCCTATATAACTCTATGTAAAACAAGTGACCCCTGGTGCGGGGTCATTTATCACCATAGGGCTATGATTTGTACAATCTTGGTAGTGGCCCATAAGATGATGCTACATACCAAATATCTAAGCTCTAGGCCTTATGGATTCATAGAAGAAGATTTTTTAAGATTTTCCTATATAACTCTATGTAAAACAAGTGACCCCTGGTGCGGGGTCATTTATCACCATAGGGCTATGATTTGTACAATCTTGGTAGTGGCCCATAAGATGATGCTTCATACCAAATATCTAAGATCTAGGCCTTATGGATTCATAGAAGAAGATTTTTTAAGATTTTTCTATATAACTCTATGTAAAACAAGTGACCCCTGGGCGGGTCATTTATCACCATAGGGCTATGATTTGTACAATCTTGGTAGTGGCCCATAAGATGATGCTACATACCATAAATCAAAAGGTTAGGCCTTGTGGTTTCGGAGAAGAAGATTTTTTCAAGTTTTTCCTATATTAGCCTATGTGAAATCAAGTGACCCCTTGGGCGGGGCCAATTTTGACCCCAGGGTCATAATTTGTACAATCCTGGTAGAGAGTCATAAGATCATGCTACATACCAAAAATCAAAAGGCTAGGCCTTGTGGTTTCAGAGAAGAAGATTTTTTAAATTTTCATTTTTAAAATCTATTTTTAGCTCCTGTGACCTAATTATGCGATGGACCAGAACCATTTATACAACTTTAGTAGAGCTTCATCCAAGGAACATTCCTGCAAAATATTTTTCAAATTGGCCAAGCCGTTTAGGAGGAGATGTTGTTTGAAGCAATTGTTGACGCCAGACGCACGGACGACGGACGCCGGACAAAAGGCGATCAGAAAAGCTCACCTTGAGCACGTTGTGCTCATGTGAGCTAAAAATAACCAGGTGCAAGTTCATGTCCTGAATAATATCCATGAAGTATCAAGTCTGTAGTATAAATACTTTCAGAGTTACATGCATCACAAGCATAAAATTCCATATTTTTCAAAAACAAAGGCCCATAACTCATTCAACTGGGTTTCGATAAAAATATTCAGGTGAGCAAGTTTATGTCCTGAATAATATATCCATGAAGTATCAAGTCTGTAGGACAAATACTTTCGGAGTTATGCATGTTACAAAGTTTCAGGATGGACGGACATACGTATGGACAAAGGCAAATCTATATATCCCCTCCCCCTCCATTTTTGGTGGGGGCATAAAAAGGGAGTATATTTCTATCTGATGTAGGAACATCCTGAACTGATCCCCCGAACAAAGGCCACCTGTGAACAAAGGTCCTTTTTTATGCCCCCTTCGAAGAAGAGGGGGTATATTGCTTTGCTGATGTCGGTTGGTCCGTCGGTAGACCAGACCTTGTCCGAGTGATAACTTAAGTTCTATTTGACCTTTAAGTCTCAAACTTCATGTGGTTGTTGCTCATGATTAGTAGATGACCCCTATTGATTTTGGTGTCATTACCTCAAAGGTCAAGGTCACATGTTGTGTATGTATAATACCAGACCTTGTCCGAGTGATAACTTAAGTTCTATTTGACCTTTAAGTATCAAACTTCATGTGGTTGTTGCTCATGATTAGTAGATGACCCCTATTGATTTTGGTGTCATTACCTCAAAGGTCAAGGTCACATGTGTATGTATAATACTAGACCTTGTCCAAGTGATAACTTAAGTTCTATTTGACCTTTAAGTCTCAAACTTCATGTGGTTGTTGCTCATGATTAGTAGATGACCCCTATTGATTTTGGTGTCATTACCTCAAAACAAATTCATGTGGTTGTTGCTTATGATTAGTAGATGACCCCTATCAATTTTGGTGTCAATACCTCAAAGGTCAAGGTCACAAAGTTTGAGATATTTGAAGGGTGATGTATCATTTTCTTTCATTATTGTGGATGTTTGTGCTTATGGCTAGCAAGGCTGATTTGTTAATTTTTATAATAAACCTAGAGCACTAAGTCTTAATGTTTTGTTTGTTTATAACTGACAATGTTCTTTCACTTAAACCTGTGTGGACTTGTGTAAATATTTCTCCAGCCCATTTATTTCAGTAAATGTTTAGTTCCACATTTTAGCACATCATATTTTCACTCAAATTTTTGAAGTTTGAGAATTTTTTGTGACAAGCCAACATTATGAAGGCAAACTCCTTGCATGTAATATAGCTATATACATATTATGGCATATGATGGGGGCATATATGTTTCACAAACATTTCTTGTTTATTATCCCCTGCCAAACCTTTGTTTACAGGCTTGACTGTATATGAGAAAATTTAAACACATAACCATGCCCAAGTTTTCAAAAATAAAATAATTCAGTAAATTCTTAAGATTCTAAAAAATGTCATATTAAATCTAACGACTAATTTAACCTTGACCTTACTGTAACAAGTGTGAAAATTTAGTAGTTTAGTAATTTTCTGATATTTGGATTACCTCCCTTTGACCATTAATCATGTGGACTAAGACCACAATTAATTTTACTATATGTTCTATATAAGCATATATGCAAATGACAATTTCTGTAAGGGAAATTGACATCCAAACTTACCCTCATTAGATGGACCTATTCAAGAGAAATACTTCTGTACATTTTAAACATGGGGTCACCCGACTACTTTTTGACCTATTTAAGGTTAAATAACATACGTATGAATTTAGTGCACATTTCACACCAATTTTCTCAAAAATTCCACTCACAGTAATGCTCAACTTATAAGGTTGTTGTGCAATAAGGCCTCCAAATTGGGCACTTTATGACTATTTTAACTGTGTTCTTTAGAATTTAATCCTTTATTGCATGTCTTTCAGTCAAAAACTCACTTTAATTCAGCATTAAATAGGGTCACTATTTTCTGTGTAGGCACATCTGGATACAGGGTAACCAAGGGCAGGTAATTGTGGTCTTAGTCCTATTATTAGGACAAAAAGTGTCTAAAAGTGATGCACAATGTATACTGAGCCATTGTATGAATTTGTAGCAAAATATTCCTTCATTTTATCAAAATACAGCATTTTATGTAAGATAGGTGTATACCCAAAATAACTGCAGTTACAAATGCAGTCTAGCTTACATGGTCAACACTGAAATTTTAATAACTTCTTTATTTATGAGAATTTTTCAATGAAAAAAAACTTTTGTGTTCTGTAAACTAATGCATTAGAAAATGAAAACAACTGAATAATTATTTTTGAAAATTAATTTGTCTTTAAAATGAGACATAGTTGACCATTCTACTATAAAAGACTGGAGATATCTTGTTATGAAACAGGCCATTGCAGGCACTTCAGGGGGTCTGAATGGCCAAATGCCAGATGGCCCTATCTCACCAGGGTAATACAAAACCTCAAAGGGTGACATGCAGTTGTCATTGTATCTTTCATGTGCCATTGTCAGCATCCCTGGAAGATGTCTGCATTCTCTGGAGACCATTCTCAGTATATATAGGGCTGATTTTCACGAAAATCCTAATAAAAATATCAACATTTAAGCAAAAAAACTTTCATCAACACAATGAGAGGTGACATGGCTGCACACTTAAACTAGCCATATTCCACAGAGCAAAGGCTTGAAACTGACTGGCTCTTCATCTATGGACACCTACATGATACATACTGACTGCAGCAGAGAGGCCTTTGAGACTGAGGGTCAATCCGTTAGGCCAAGAAAGTCCACTCCTAAAACAGCACAGGTGCCTCTGGCTAACATGGGCCCACATCTAGGCCTCTCATCAGAAACAGCAGAATGCAGCATTAACTTTGGGCATAAGACTTGTGGAAGGTGAGATGACTTCCATGGGCTATGATGATGTATGTCAAGAGTCAATCAGCTGTGATCAGCCTAATTTATGGGTGGGAAGGAGAAAAAAGCATCTCCTGCCTTGAAATGCACTAACTGCAACTACATCTCACATTAAATCACACCCAAAACAAGCTGTATCATAAGGTTCAAACTCCTTACCATGTGTCAAACACCCCAGCATGTTCATGGCCTGGCAGAAGGTTCAAATGATGCCTAACTGGGTGAGTGGCGATGCTGGTACATATTCGCTCCAATGGACATATTTGACCTCAACAGAAAAAAAAAAAGCTAAATCTAAAAACATCAGTAAGGATTAAGGGGAGATAACCATTCCTATGTACTAGAAATAATTTCATGAGTTATGTCCCTTTTGCTAAATGATATATAAAAGAGCAAATTTAAGTTCTTAACAACACAGTAAAGTGATGAATTCTGTTGAACTGCATTCCTAGAGTAAAAATAAATACTTTTTAATAAATGGAAGCTCTTGCTTGTCCTTTATTTGAATATTATTGTTTTCTTAAGTGTCTGTAAATAAGATGCTGGAATGTGTCACTGAGTTTTACATTATAGCAGTGAATGAGCCTTTTAATTGCAGTTACCAGTTCACATGATGAAGAAAAATATGTACACATTTGTCTACACCATGAAAACGTACCACTTTTATTAAAGCGGCACTATCCTGTCTTTAAAAATATAGTGTATTTGAGTTTTTTGTTTTCTTTTTCAGAGAAAGAAAGAAAGAGAGAGGGGTGGTGGGGGGGGGGGGGGGGAGAGATATATATATATATATATATATATATAGAAGAGAAGAGAGAGAGAGAGAGAGAGGAATTTACACATATAAGCATGAAAACACTACAAACACATGGTCCCCAAAGACAGCACAATCCCTTAAACAAAGAATCACATAACCAAAAAATAAAATAAATACATGTAAATAAGAAAGAAAATTTGCCAAATGCTTACACTAGCTGTCACAGCATTCATGACAGCCATCATGAGCTAAACATCTCCCCTTATTAATACAAATCTGCTGTCTCATGTTCATATCATGGGGCTCAAGTCTAAAGTGTTCCACATTTATGCAGAGTAACTCCTGGCACAGATGCGGAACATCACAATCATGCTTTTCAAGCAGAATTCTATGATTCATACTGTGTTGCAATATGTCAACTTGGATAGTATGCTAAACTGCATCTGAAAAATGGTCCTTGAGGAGTCTCTGGTTTGTGGAACCTGACTTACCATGGCAGTTTTTCTCATTTTGGACATTTTTTTTCTGCTAGTAAAATGGACTATTTAACTCCCATTTGTCCCATTCTGCTGTTTAATACCAAACTGAGGCATGACTTTTTATACCCCCGAAACGAAGTTTGGGGGGGTATATAGGAGTCACCCGGTGGTCGGTCGGTTGGTCGGTCGGTCGGTCCAGCTGTCCGTTGCATTTTCCTTGTCCGGAGCATAACTTGAAAACCACAAGTTGGAATTCAATACAACTTCATGCAATGATCAAGCACATGGAGAGGAAGTGCAGTGCACAAGAACCATAACTCCATCTTGACTTATTACAGAGTTATTGCCCTTTGTTACTTTTCCTTGTCCGGAGCATAACTTGAAAAGTACAAGTTGGATTTCAAAACAATTTCATACAATGGTCAACCACAATATGAGGGAAATGCAGTGCACAAGAACCATAACTCTATCTATAGGAATTACAGAGTTATTGCCCTTAGTTACTTTTCCTTGTCCAGAGTATAACTTGTAAACTACTGGTTGGATTTCAAAACAATTTCATACAATGGTCAACCACAATATGAGGAAGTGCAGTGCACAAGAACCATAACTCTTACTAGAGTAATTACAGAGTTATTTCCCTTTGTTACTTTTCCTTGTCCATAGCATAACTTGAAAAGAACTGGTTGGAATTCAAAACAATTTCATACAATTGTCAACCACAATAAGAGGAAGTGCAGTGCACAAGAACCATAACTCTATCTATTGTAATTACAGAGTTATTGCCCTTTGTTCTTTTCCTTGTCCAGCTAACTTAAAAACTGGTTGGAATTCAAAACAATTTCATACAATGGTCAAGCACAATAAGAGGAAGTGCAATGCACAAGAACCATAACTCTATCTGTATTATTGCCCTTGCACTTACATACAAAAAAAGCATCCCAGCAGTCAGCCCACCAGTATTCAGCCAAATTGGAAGTGGAGTATGTATAGAGTTATTGTCATTACACTTACAAAATATCAAGAGACTGTGATAAGTAGTTGCTGAGAAAACTGTTATGAAAATTTCCTATCATTGACCATTATGTCAAAAATCAAACTAAGTCAGTTAACAGGAACTGGATGAGCAAGAGACCTGAAATCGAATTCCACAGTATGAGATCACGTGTTGGTGACAGACCAGAAATCAAATCCCACGGTATCATCATGGACCACGTGTTAATGCTGTATACCAAATATCAAGAGACTGTGATAAGTAGTTGCTGAGAAAACTGTTACGAAAATTTCCTACCATTGACCATTATGTTGAAAACATAACTAAGTCGGTAAACAGGAAGTGGATGAGTGACAGACCTGAAATCAAATCCCACGATATGGGACGTTTTAAATGCTGTATACCAAATATAAAGAAGCTGTGACATTCACCAATTCTATAACCTGGTTTGCACCTGTGTAACCCGGCCAAAAATCTGGAGAAAAAAAACTAGAGAAAAAAAACTAATGTAAAAATGTCTTTTTCATACTCTTCTTCTTAATCCTAATAACTTCATCATTTCTAAAGCAGTATTGCGGGGGTATTAATCACATTTAGTGATAGTTCTAGTTTTTATAATTTTGAACCCTGCTGTTGTCATGGCTATAAGAAACATGTATCTTTCAAACCGAAAGTAGATTCTAATAAAATTTTAGTAAGATGGGGAAAAAATTATATATTTTTTATATATATTATATAATATAAAGAATATCATATATATTCTTAAACAAACATAGTAACACATTTTTATCTTTATAAGCAATAACTGTGCCAAATTTCAAGTAAAAAACATGCATATTAAAAAAGTTATTAATAATGAAAGTAGGTCACCCCCCTCTCAAAAACCAGCCTATATCAGGACTAAGACCACAATTAAGTTTACTATATGTTCTATATAAGCATATATGCAAATGACATTTTCTGTAAGGGAAATTGACATCCAAACTTACCCTCATTAGATAGATCTATTAAAGAGAAATAATTCTGTACATTTTAAACATGGGGTCACCCGACTACTTTTTGACCTATTTAAGGTTAAATAACAGCAAATGACATTTTCTGTAAGGGAAATTGACATCCAAACTTACCCTCATTATTGCGGTCAGCCATTTCACACCAATTTTCTCAAAAATTCCCCTCTCAGTAATGCTCAACTTATAAGGTTGTTGTGCAATAAGGCCTCCAAATTGGGCACTTTATGACTATTTTAACTGTGTTCTATAGAATTTAATCCTTTATTGCAGGTCTTTCAGTCAAAAACTCACCTTAATTTAGCATTAAATAGGGTCACTATTTTCTCTGATATAATGATTTTTTAACAGAGTTCTCAAACATGCCTTTGTGTTTTTTAATTGTTGTTTTGGAGTTAGCTGGTTTGACCAACAGAGTTTTTCCCCTCCTTCTTTCATGCCACTGGTCAGATGGACAAAGGTTTTCGGAGAGAAAGGATAAAATTTTACCACTAGCTTTACATCTGAATAATGTTTGATTAGTATTTGGGATTTGGAGTTTTTGAGGGGATAAAAGGTTAGTTTTTGTTTCATATAAGCATTTTGGTAATTTAGTATTATTAAATTACTGTGTTGTAAATTCATGAATCGTTGAATTCTAGGAATAATCTTTTTGGAAGTCATTGTTGCAGTGATAGAATTGTCAGAATTTACATAAGCCTAATTTGCACCTTTTCATTTATGTTCACTATTTTTAGTACTTCCAGCAGAATACTTTAGCTGACTTCTTTAACACGAGCGAGATCGAGCCAAAAGCATTCAATCCATAATTGATGAGTTTCATGTACTGAATGTGTTTCTGTAAGTGTTGTAATTGTATTGTATTGTAACATTTTGTATTGTGTCTGAATGCCTTATTTGATGTTCAATACATGTGTATTAAAATGATAATCATGCTATAATTTATTTAAAAAACATGTTGCAGTAAAGGAATAATTCAGGTCACTAGATAATATCTATTTGTTGATGTACTGGTGATGATAATCACGGCTTCATTATTTTTTGTTGCAGGATGTATTTATCAATTGTCCATCCCGTGTGCGCTACGGCACAATTAAAGAACCTGAATTAAATAACTGGGATTTGGCTACTTTCTTGCCCCACAAACCCATAGAATTACAATTTGCACCCAACGTGTTTTGTGTCCCAGACTTTTCAGTGACGGACATACCATTTGGGAAATCATGGTGGTGTTGAGGATAGGTGGTGGGGAATGCCATGCCCTTGAAATACATGTGGACCAGGCTGAGGCGTGAGCTGTAAATAGTCAACGCTGAATCAGGTTGACATTATCTACGCTGGATTCAGTTATTGTTACTTGAAGCTGCGGGTGTTACTTCGATGAACTGGACAGAGCTCTCAGTGCCTAGTGTTTCTGTTTTATAGGACAGTGACATCTACTGGCCCATTAAAACCCCATTTTCAACCGATTTGTAAGTAACAAACATTTAACAAAGTGAATCAATCATACATATACCGTATATGACATCTTTTAAGTAGGGAACTATACCATGTGATATTGTAATGTATATGTGAAATTTCTCACTTTGCATGATAACACTTATACGGTCTTTTCTCTTGGATCTTCTTTTGATTAACATCTTTATTCTATCCGAATCTATCTTCTTTCTAAGTGGTTATAAAAATTTTTTAGTACTGCTACTTTGAATATACATATGTGATATACAGAAGGTTAATTTCATTACTATAATACTCAATTATTGAAAAAATATTTTTTTTTTTTCTCCATTTTTTTTTCCAAAATAAGATTTTTTTCTTTTAACCCTTTCCCTCATATAGACTCATTTTGACTCACTCAATAGGTAATCACATAAACCCTGATCTGCAGAAAACCAGTTAAACCTTACCAAATTTAAATTACAAAATCCTCATTTCCAGACCACTGGGGAGCAGCGAACAGAATAAAACCTGATAAGCCTGTTTCGCTTAGGTCTTTTCATGGTTTCCTCTATGAGGGAAAAGGGGTTTTTAAATACACATTTTGTTTGTCCTTCCCTTTTATTTTAGTTAAGTTTTATTAAATAAAAGTGATCCTTTCTCTCATAGTTCATTTAAATTAGTATGATTAATATATAAAAGATTACTGTGTAAAATTTAAACCCCTTTTTTTTATAGTTATTTTTTACTACTGACATTGAACTTAGTGGCATTATTTGACCTCCACATGAAATTTTGTTTTTGCACAGGTAAATTTTTATCAAAATAATTCAATTTATCAGATTGAAGTCATAGTGTGTTAGTAATGGGACAGCTACAGATGATGTTACAGTGCACAGTGAAGTGTTAGGGTGAGTAATGCAGTAGTGTGCTTGAGGGTAAACTGATCCTGAGTCGGACTTTTTAGTACTAAAAAAATTTGCAACACCTATGCTAAATGTGATATCATACTTTATAACTTCCAGTACTTTGATATTTCTTTCTTTAAAGATTTGTCTTCCACAAGTCTATGATATATTTCGGTATTTACTTTACCGCCAATATCTAAATTTAGTTCATGCACACCAAATTTTCAAACAATAAACGAATGTTGGTTCTGCAAAGTAGAAGAGACACTCTACCGTCAGGAAAGAAAACGTTTTGATTATTAATAAAACCATACTCTGAAATGTTATTTGTAAAATAAATAAAATATTATATTTTTTTATTTATTTGATCCTCAGCATTTGCTTATAATGTTGACACATGTAGATCTACTTGACAAAGAGTCGGACGCTAAAATATATAATTTTTATCGTAAGTCGGACAGTCAGACTTACGATCGAGAAATTCATTACAAAATTAACAGTTTATCTTGTGATTTTCAATGAATAATGAAATATATCAGTGAGATATAATTCATATCTCACTGTTGAAACTGTGAGTAAAAATAGAATTTTGGTTAATTACATGACAGACATAAACATAATTTTATCCAGGTGAGGGTGAGGCCTTTCAAAGGTTTGCCGCATCGTTGTGGCATGTGCGATAAAGCACAATCTTTCAATCCTATGGAAGGAGCCCACACATCTGGATGACCCAACTGAAGAACAGCAGCCAGACATGGATCCTTATCAAGGGCAGCAGGATGGGAAGGCTATCAGGGACCATGTTTGGGTGTCACATATTTCAGAATCTGAAAAAGAAAAGGTTTCATGACTGCCATTACTTGTAAATAATGAAATCAAAATACACGATAGCCTTTTTTTTATGCATTACATTTAAAATTACACTCCTTTAGTGTTTTCTTACACAAAATGTTTCTTTTTTTTTTTTAACTTTGTAAAATTATTAAGGGTTTCTACAATTTTAAGAAAAATTTAATACACAACCTAATTTCATCACAATTTTTAAAAATGGTACACATTCAAAGCAGAAGGAAATAAATATTTAACCAAAGATTCATTTGAACTTTAATTCAGCTGTGAATTTGGACTAACAGTTTTTGAATGTAAAATTTATCAAATTACATTTACTTTATCTTCGCACATACTTTAATGTACATTTTTTCCACTAACGGTTACTTTTTGAAGAATCCTAATTGTGCTGGCAGCAATCATCTGAAATGTTTGAAGCTTTACAGCACCTTCAAGATATTCACTTTTTAGGGCCTTGAAATACTCCTTTTCCTTTTGCCCGGGGAACAATTTTACATATGTATTGTTACAATATACAAAATTGGTAAAACTGTTAAAAAATTTAATATATACTTAGATAAAATGAAATAAATAACGAAAGAATTAGAGCATAAATTTTTTTTTTTTATTGATAATGAAATGTATAATATTTCTAAATTCCCTGAGTTTTCCATTTATAAGTTGATATTTTTTTCACTCTTTTTCTCAAAACAAATTTCTGCATTGTTTGAAAAAAAACCCTTCACATTCTGAAAATGTTACAACAATTTTGTTAATCAATCATTCAGTTAAATCAGTATTGTAAAATTTAAAAAAAATAATTTCTAGCATTTCATCATAAATGAGGAATAAAAAAAAAAATTAATTTTTTGGATATCTATTAACGTTAAAGTCCATGCAATTTTTATGTTGTTTTTAGCTTGAAATTCTAAAATATGAGAGTTATTGTAGCACCCTGCGTTGGCATCGGCATTGCAGCATTTTGGGTTTAAAATTTTGCATTCAAATTACTATCAACCTTAAATTTTTCCCAAAAACCCTTTAGGGATTCTTGAAATTTAGAATATTTCAGGGGCAACATCAACCAAGGAAAATAAAACCTTGACTGAATTTAATATAAATTATGGGCTCCTTTTTAACTTAGAAAATTTGGTTTAAAATTTTGCATCAATAGAAAATTTGGTTAAAGTTTTGAATCAAGCTACTACATGGGATACAGGTTTACTCGATAACTATTCATGGTATTGACTTGAAAGTTTATGAATATGTTTAGGGGCATCAGACAACCAAGATAGATAACTCTTGATGGAATGTCCCTTTTTTAACTTAGAAGTTTTGCATGCAAGGTACTTGCATGCTTATATCTCAGTATCAGGCATGCGATTGATTTGAAACATTTATGTGTTTGGATTTCATATATCAAGGTGATAATCTTGGGGTAATTAAAAGGGGGGTTTTTTTTTCCCCAATGGGCTTGATTTGGGTACAATTTGGGAATAAAAATTTAAAAATCTACATCCAATATTAAGTCTTGCCTAATGGTTTTCTGAGAATTTTTAAAAATTTTCCTATTTTAATTTTAGTAAAAACAAGTACCCCTTGGGGGTCTTTATTTTTGTGGGCAATTTTAAAAATTGATGGCCCTTAAATGTGCTTTAAAATATTTAACTTAGGTAAAGGGATATAGAAGAAGATTTTTGTTTTTTTTTTTTAAATTTTGTAAAACAAGGGGCCCATGGTGCGGGGTCATTTATCCCATATATGATTTGTAAATCTTGGAATGAAACATGATTATCTTCATACCAAATTTTTTTAATTTTCTAGGCCTTTGGTTTTAAAAAAAAGATTTTTAACATTTTTATATAACTTATGTTTAAAAAAAGTACCCTGGTTCGGGGGCATTTATCACTTCTATATTTTACAATCTTGGTTTTGAAATAAAATGTGGGCACATAAAAAAATTATCTAAAATTTATTTGGTTTTTTAGAAATTTTAAATTTTCCTTTAAAATTTGTAAAAAAGGGACCCTATTGGGGGGATTTATCACTTTGGGTATGATTTGAAATTTTGGTAATAAAACCATTTTGATGATGCTACTTAAAATTTCTAAGTTTCAGGCTTATATTCATTAGAAGATTTTTAAATTTTTTATTTAACTATTTAAAAAGTGACCGGGGGCGGGGATTTTTCCCCAAATAGGGCTTTTTTAACAATTGGGGGAAGCATAAGATAGCTAATACCAAATATTAACTTTTTAGTAGGTTTCATAGAAGAAGATTTTAAAAGTTTTTTATTAACTTTGTTAAAAAAATTTGCCATGGTGGGGGGGTTTTTTTATCCCCATGGGTCTGTTTTTGTACAATTTTTGGAAATAACCCAAAGTGATGTTATAAAAAATTTCATTTTGGCCTTTTTTTATTAGAAAGTTTTTAAACATTTTTTTTTAAATTATGAAAAAAGTGACCCTGGTGCGGGGTTTTAACCCCTGGGTTTGATTTTTAAAATTTTCTTTTAAGGGGAACATAAGTGATGCTCATTATTAGCTCTGCCAAATGAAAAGGGAGGATTTTAAAATTTTCCTATATAATTATGTAAAACAATACCCTGGTGGGGGTCTTTTATCACGGGGGTTTTATGATTTTCAATTTTTGGTAAGGCCATAAGATTTAAACCAAATATCTAAGCTTGGGGCCTTAGTTTGAGAAAAAAAGATTTTCAAATTTGCATTTTTAAATTCTATTTTTAGTTTGATCCCCTTTTTTTTAACATTGAAAATTTTTTGTCAAAATTTGATTTAGAGGGATATTTTATTCCTTAAAAGTTTTAAAAAATTTACGGTTTTCATGGGAATTTTTTCAAATGTTAGGGAAAAGACCAGCAGAAACGGCAGGAAAGGGGAAAAAAGGCGATCCAAAGTCCCATAGCAGGGGCTATGAGAAAAAAAAAAACACAAGGCCGTTGAATGGCCATCCCCCACCGAATGCTTGTTTTAGGAGGTGGGAGAGTAGAATTTTTCTTTTTTAAACAAAAAATTATAGATAGGAACCATGTAAAGCCCTATAATTCCCTTTTTGAGGTTAAGGTTAAATGTAAAGGTCCTGTGAAAAAAAAATTAAAACTAGGCATTAACTAAAAAATTATAAAAGGTATCTTCTGGCATGCACTTCTCCTGTGGATTTCCCCCTATGAATTTTATATTTAATCTCAAATATTTTAAATTATGCTCGGACAAAAAAATTAATTTTTGGAAAAAACAACAAAACAAAAAATTTTAATTAAAAATTACACTTTTTGCATCATTTCCTCAAAATTTTTAAAATTTTTTGAATATCATTTTTTTTTAAAAATTTTTGATTTTGGACAAAATAAAGTTGAAAAAAAAAAGGGCATTAACTTTTTTTTGAAAAATTATTTTCCCCAACCCCATTCCCCCTAAGCTTTTTCCAAAACCAAAAAAATTTAATAATTTTCCAAACTTTTTAATTATCTACACAAAAATTTAAAAAAATAAAAACCTTCCAAATCCCACCCCAAATTTAAACTTTTTCAAAAAAAAAAAATTTTTAAATAATCAATCTTAAATTTTCCCAAAAACTCCCCAAATAAAATAACATCCCCAAAAATTTTAAAACCCAAACCCCATTTTAAAAAACTTTAATCATAAATTAAACCCAAAAAACAACAACCTTTTTAAAAAATTTTTTTAAAATTTTCCAAAAAACCATTAAAAAATCCCCCAAATTTTATCCCCATATTTTTTTACAAAAAACCCTTTTATACAAAACCAAACTAATTCACCATAAAAAAAATTTTAAAATTTTTCCTTTTAAAAACCTCATTAAAACAATCCCCCCTTTTCCTTTATTCACTTTGGGCTTGATTTAACAATCTTGGTAATAAAACCCTTTAAAGGGTGAAACTTAAAATATCTAACTTAGGCCTTATGGATTCATGAGAGTTTTTAAAAAAAAAAAGTTTTTTTCCAATAAATTTGAAAAAAATGATTTGGGGGGGGGCTTTATCCCATGGGGCTATGTTTGAACAATCTTGGTAATGAACCTAAGATGTTGCTAATACCAAATATCAAACCCTCTTGGCCAAATGGAATAAGAAAGTTTTTTAAAAATTTTTTCCCTTTTAAAAATTTTGTAAAACAAGTGCCCCCTGGTGGGGGGATTTATCACCATGGGTCATGTTTGTCAATTTGGTAATAAACCCGGGTTTCATCCAATTTTAAATCTCTAGGCCTTATGGATTATAGAAGAAATTTTTAAAGATTTTCTATATAACTATGTAAAAAGTACCCGGGTGGGGGGCATTATCCCCTAGGGCTATGATTAAACAATCTTGGTAATGAACCATTAGATGAGCTACATCCCAAATTTAAGCTTGGGCCCCTAAGGGTTTTCATAGGAAGATTTTTAAGATTTTCCAATAAACTCTATGTAAAAAAGGACCCTGGTGGGGGGCTTTTATCCCCGTATTTTTAAAATTTTTTTTAGCTCCTGTGACCTATTTTTTTTAACCAATCTAAATATTTGTAAAACTTTGATGGGGCATCAAAGGTTGATTCCGTGAGTTGGTCGAAATCCCTTAGGGGTTCATGAGGAGATGTTTTTTAAAGAAAATTGTTGACGCGGAGGGCAGGGGACGCGGACAAAAGGCGATCACAAAAGCCCCCAAAGGCATGTTTCCGTTGTTCAAAAAATTTTAAGCATGGAAACAAAAATACCCAGGAATGAAATGAACTCAAATGTGCTTGAATTGACCCAACATGACTGTACTGTGTTTTGCCCATATCTAAATTATGTTTTATTTGAGGCAAGTTTCTTTAATTAATACCCTTCAAGGGATATAGGAGATATGGGGGAAACATGAAATTGAAGGAAATAAAAGGTTTCAAAAAAAGCCCTTAAGTGAAACCCTTGCTTGACCCAAAATGCTGCAACTTTATTCTGCACATGTCTTCAAAATTGAAGGTTCAAACACTAACCTTCTAGGTGCCCTTGACCTTGAGCCTCATGGCGCCCCCTGTGTTTGTCATGTTAACTAGGTTTACTTTGAGGCAATTTTAAATTTAAAACCCTTTCAAGGGGGATAGGGATATGGAGGGACATGAAATTTGTAAGGAAAATAGAAGGTTCAAACACAGCCCCTCAAGTTCGCCTTGCCTTTAGCCAACTGACGAAACCTTGTTTGACTCGTCTAAATTTTGATATTATTTGAGCGATTCTGAAAAAAGAGGGCTGAGGGGCCCTAAATCGTAAATGATTAACTGTAGAGAGAAAATGCTTAGCATGTTTCTAAAAATTGTTTGTCTTTAAATAAATAAATGTGATAATGGGGTTAATATTAGAAAAAAAAAAATATCTTACAAATTTTTTCCCCCTTTTTTTCAATGAAATGATGCTAAAAATGAAAATATTAAATTTCAAACGAGAAAAAACCTTGCAATTTTAAAATTTTAAAAGGGGCATAACCCTGACTAATAAATTGTTAAACCATCATCAAATTTGGCAAGATTTTTGGTATAAAAATGTTTAAGGTTTGAAGGCAATTGTTTAAGAAATAAGATGTAGGTGCAAAGGCAATTGGTTCTTTCAAAAAAAAGGGGCAAACCTGCCCTTTGTGTTGTTTCCATAAAAGTTGGCCAATTTTTTTTAAAAACAAAAATTTCTTCAAAAAATTTTCTAAAAACTAAAACTCTTTTTTCATTTTTAAAATTTTCTTTATAACCAAAATTTCACCTAACCAATTTACCAAAATTTTTTAAACAATAAAAAAACCCCATCCCCAAAAAATTAAAACTAATCAAAAAATAAACTTTTTTTTCAATTTTAAAATAACCACCATTCCAATTTCACCATAACCAACTCCAAAATAATTTATCTTTTTAAAAATTTTAAAACAAACCTTTTAAAAATAAATCTAAAAAAAATAAATCTCAAAAAAATTAAACCCTCCCAACCTTTTCTAAAAATAAACCTAATTTTTTTATAAACAAGTTTTAATTTTTTCACACTTTATTCCCCTTTTTTTTTTTTTTTTTTTCAAAAATATTTATCTTTTTTAAATAATTTTTTTTAAAAAATAATTAAATCAACAATTTTTAATATTAATTACAAATTAAATTTTTAAATTTTTAAATTTTTTAAAAAAAATTTTTTTTTCCCTTTTTAAAACTTTTCCTATTTCCAAAAATTAAAATTTTTTTTTTTTTAACCCCATTTAAAAACCACTCCTCTAAACCTTTTTTTTTAAAAATAATTTTCCCTCAACACCCAAAACAAAAATTAAAAAATTTACTACCCATCCCCACAAAACCAAAAAAACCTTTTTCTGGGTGGCGAATAAATTAAATTTTCCTTTAAAATCCCCAAATAAAATTTTATTAAAATAAAGCTTGTGAAAAAAAACTTATCTTCTCAAATAAATGGATGAGTATGAAAAAACAGAAAGGGCTTTCATCCCAACTGTAAACAATCTTAATTGAATCAAAAAAATTTGGAAAAAGCCTTGACTTGAAGGGGAAGAAAACAAAGACTAAAAAAAAACTTATATGTTGGGGGGGGAAAATTAAAAAAAAAATTTTACACCCTTAAGGAGGATAGTTAAAGAAAACCTTTACAGAACAGTTTTTCAAAAAATAAAATTTAAACATTTTCCAAAAAAAACAATGTGAAATAATGAATATTGAAAAAACCCAGGGGAATAGAAGAACCTTATTAGAGGGGAAAAACCCCGTCTTAGCCAAACAAAACCCCATTAAAAAGGAAGGGTGGGGCCATTCCCGGTTCCGGCAGCAAACAAATCTTTTTAAACCAGGTTCTCAAGTTCGGGAAACAATATGAAAAATCCAATGATGCGTTGCGAACTAATGAAAAAGTCAGGCCATCGCCTAGTAGTGTGTGCCCAGATTGAACATGAACTGATATCCGTTAAAATAACCTTTTAGGATTGAGTCAGGTGGTTCTTCAACGGAATGTGTTGGGGGGACAATTGTGGAGAAAGGTAAAGTTTGCTTTATGAGATTTGACAGATTTATTTAATTTGAGTAACTTCTATACATAGATCTTTTGGGGGCTGGTCACTTGTCCCAACTAAGCCCTTTTCCCTTGTTTAAAAAAGACTATATATTTAGTTCTCTATCTGTGTTCTTTTAACTGTTCCCTTTGAGGTGGTCAATTGTACCAAGCCCTTTACTCTGTTAGAAATGCATTTTAATTTTATTTTCTCTTACGTGTTAATTAAAATAGTCTGTTAAGGTGGTACTGTCAATGCCCCCTTTTGCTTGTTTGAAGACACATATATTTATGTTCTCTTTTCTGGTTCCCTTTTGTTTTTGCTTTGCCCCCCTTTTCTTTTTTTTTTCCTTCGTTTAAAACGAAGGAAAAAATATAATTTAAAAAATTAAATTAATATTTTTTTTTTTTAAAACCCAAAAAATTTTCTTAAACAAAATACACCAAAAAAATTTGGTTAAAATTTAAAAATTTTTTCATAAACCTAAATTAAAAAAACAAAAAAATTTTAGATAATTTTTTACCCCCCCCACCCCCACCCAAAAAAAAAATTTTTTTTTTTTTTTTTACCCACAAACCAAAAAAAACTTTTTTTTTTTTTTTTTTTTTACCCCCCAAAAAAAAAAAAAAACCCCCCCCCCCCCCCCCCCCAAAACAAACAAAAAAACCCCCCCAAAAAACCCCAAACAAAAAAAAAAAACCTTTTTTTTTTTTTTTTCCCCCATTTTTTTTCAAAAAAAAATTTAAAACATTAAATAAATTTTTTTCCCCCCTAATAAACCCTCTTTCTTTTTCAAAACCCCCCCCACTTTTCCCTTAAAAAAAAAATTTCAAAATTTTTAAACCTTTTTTTTTTTTTTCCAATTTCCCTTTTTTTAAAAAAATCCTTAAACAAAAATTACCCAAATTTTTAAAAAAAAACAAATTTCATTATAACCCCCCTTTTCTTTTACTTATTTTTTTTTTAAAACAAATACCATACCAACAACAATTTAAAAATTTTTTTAAACAAAAAAAAAACTTTTCCCCCTTTTTATCTTCCAAAAAAATATTTTTAAAATTTCTTTTTAAACCCCTTTTTAATTTTTTTTTTTTTTTTTTTTTAAAATTTTTTTTTTTTAAAAAAAAACCCCAAAAAAATTTTTTTTCCCTTTTTAAAATTTTTAAAAAAATTTTTATTTTTTTTAAATTTATGGGAAATTTTTTTTTTTTTCTTTTCCCTTTTTTGGGGGAAATTTTCTTTAATTTTTTTAAGCCCAAAAAAAATTTTTTTTTCCTTTTTTTTTTTTTTTTTCAAAAAAAAAGGGGCCAAAAATTTTTGTAATTTATTTTTTTTTTTAATTAAACATTTTTTAAAAAAGGGGGTTTTTTTTTTAAAATTTTCCCTTTTTAAAAAAAAAAAATTTTAAATTTTAAAAAAAAATTTTAAAAAAATTTTTAAAAAAAAAAAAAAAAAATTTTTAAAAATTTTTTTTTTTTTTATTAAAAAATAATTTTATTTTAATAAAAAATTTTTTTTTAAATTTAATAATTAAATATTTTTAAAATTTTTAAAAATGTTAAAATTTTTTGCGATAATTTTTTTTTTCCCCTTTTTTTTAAAAAAAAATTTATAAATTTTAGATTTAATTTTTTAAACCCTTTAAAATTTTTTTTAAATTTTTTTTTTTTAAAATTTAAAAAAAAAAAAAAAAAACAAAAAATTATTTTACAAAATTTTCATTTAAAAAAAAATTTTTAAAAAAAAATTAAAAAGAAAATTTTTTTTTAAATATTTTTAAAAAAGAAAATAAATTTTTTTCTTTAAAAATAAATTTTCTTTTTAAAAAATTTTTTTTTTATTTTTAAAAATTTTTTTAAAACAAAAAATTTTTAAAGTTAAAATTTTTTTTAAAAATTAAAAAAGGGTTTTTAAAAAATTAAAATAAATTGTTGAAAAAAAAGGGAAAATATTTAAAAAATTTCTTTTTTCGGGGGAAAAAAAAAAAAATTTTAATTTTTTTTAAAAAAATTTTTTTAATTTTTTAAAAAAAAAAAATTTTTTTAAAAGGGAAAAAAATAAAAATGTCTTTAAAAAAAAAAATTTTTTTTAAAAAAAAAAAAAAAAACTTTTATTTTTTAAAAAAATTAAAAAAAAATTTTAAAAAAAGTTTTAAGTTAATTTTTTTTTTTGGGGGGAATTTAAATTCCCCTTTTTTAACTTAAAAAAAAATTTAAAAAAATTTTTTAAAAAGGGGTTTAAAAAAAGTTTTTAAAATTTGAAAATTTTTTAAATTTTTTTTTTTTAAATTTTCCCAAATTTTAAATCAAAAAAAAAATAAAAAAAGAATTTAAAATTTAAAAAAAACCCGAATTTTGAAAAAAGATTTGTGGGGTTTTAAAAAAAAATTTAAAAAAAAAATTAAAATTTTTTTTTTTCCTTTTTTTTAAAAAAATTTTTTTTTAAAAGTTTTAAAGAAAATTTTATTTTTTTTTTTTTGGTTTCTATTTAAAAATTTGAAAAAAATTTTTAAAAAAATTTGGGAAAAAAAATTTTCTTTTTTTTAAAAACCTTTTTTAAAAAAGGAAAAAAAATTTTTTAAAAATAAAAAAATTTGTTTAAAAAAAAAAATAAAAAAGAAAAAAAAAATTTAAAAGGTTTTTAAAAAAAATTTTTAAAAAAAAAAACGGGGAAAAAAAATAACAAAAAAAATGATGGGGGAAAAAAAAATTTTTAAAAATTTAAAGGGTTTTTCAGGAAAATTTTAAAAAAAAATTGCCCCAAAAAAAATGGTTAAAAAAAAAAGTTTTTTAGGGAAAAATTTAAAAAAAAAATTTTTGTTCAAAACCAAGAAACCCAAAAAATTTTTAAAAAAAAAAATTTTTTGGGAATTTTAAAAAATTTTTAAAAAGAAAAAAATTATTTTGGGAAAAAAAGGGAAAAATGAAAAAAATGATTCCCGGCCCCGATTTGAAAAAAAAATTTTTCTTTAAACTTTCTTTTTTTTTTATTTTTTAATATAAAATTTTTTTGGGAAAAGGGCCTTTTAAAAAATTATGGTTTGTTTTTTAAATTAATTTTAAAAAAAATTTCTTTTAATTTTAAAAAAATTTTAATTTTTTAAAAATAAAAAATAAAAATTAAATTAAAATTTTTTAAAATTTTAAAAAAACAAAATGGTTTTTTTTTAATTTTTTTAAGGGGGGTGAGAAGGGGTTTTCCCCTTTTTTTTTTACCCCCCTAATTTAATAAATTTTAAAAAAAAATTTTAAAGGTTTTTATAATAAAATAAATAATATCGTTTTCTAGAACTGCTTTAATTTTGGGGTTTTTAAAAAGAAATTTTGGTATAATTAACAATTTGTTTAAAAATTAAATTTTAAAAAAAAATTTTGGTTGGTTCAAAAAAAATTTTTTGAAAAAAAAATTAAACTTTTTTAACAAAAATTTTTAAAAAAATTTGGATTTATTTACCCTAAATGTGTAAAATTAAATATTTGTTTTAAAAAAATGAAAATATTTCGGAAGGGTTTAACCCCTGGAAAATTTAAAATTTTTTTTAAAAAAAAACAAGTTTTTAAAATTTTTTATTTAAAAAAATAAAATTTTTAAAAATTTTTTTTTTTTTTTTTCTCTAGCAAAATTTTTAAATTTTTCATGAAAAAACTTTAGGTTTTTTTTGGTTTTTTTGTTTTTTTGTTTTTAAAAGTTAAACTTTTTAAGATAAGAAAAAAAATTTTTAAATTTTTAATGTAAAAAAATAAAATTTTAAAATTTTTCGTAAAGTATTAGTTTTTAAAAAAATTTTTTGGGCTTATTTGATCAAAGTCTAATTTAGTAAAAAATATTAAGTTTTTATTTGTATTTTTAAATGGAAAATTTTAAAATTTAAAAAAAAATTTTTTAAAAAAATTTAAAAAAAAAAAAAAAAAAACTTTTTATAAAAATGGGAAAAACTTTTTAAAATTTTAAAATGTTTGGTTTAAAAAAAAATTTTCCCCTTTTTAATTAAAAGGAAAACTTTTAAGAAAATTTTTAAAAAAAAAAAAATTTTTTTTTTTTAATTTAATTTTGAATTTAATTTTTTTTAAAGGAAAATAGGTTTTCAAAATGTAAATTTTAAAATTTAAAAAAAACCCCCCCAAACCCCCCCCCCCCCCCCCCCCCCCCAAAAAAAAAAAATTTTTTTTTAAAAACCTAAATGGTTCGGGAAATATTGCCGATTTTAAGTAAAAATCTGTTAATTAAAAATTAGGATTTATATGTTTTTTGCAAACAATTGAACTTGTTTTTTTTTTTTGGGAAAATTTTTTATTACAAAAAAAATTTGGATTTGATAAAAAAATTTTTTTTAAATTGTTTTTTTTTGGATTAAAAAAATTGAAATACATTTTAAACCGAAAATTTTATTTTAAAATCTAAATTTTAAAACCCCAAAAGTAAATTTTTTTTTTGGGGGAAAAAATTAAAATTTAAAATTTTGAACTTTTTAAAGGGTTAAAAAATTTTTGGAAAAGGTTTAATAAAAAAATTTCCAAAAAAACAAGGAGGAAATTTTTGGGGAAAAAAAAAAGAAATAAAAACCTTTCGCCCCCTAAAAAAAAGGGATATTAAATTTTTTTGCAATTAAACTTGTTTTTTTTGTTTTTTGTTTTTTTGTTTTTTACCTGTTTAAAATTTAAAATTTACTTTTTTAAGAAATTTTTTTAAAAAAAAAATTTTTAAAAAGGTTTTTAAATTTTTCCTTTAAAAAAATTTTTTTTAAAATTTTTTTTTTTAGTCCTTGAGTTGGGAATTTAAAAAAATTGCTTTTTTTTTTATAGTAAAACATTTTTTCAAATCTTGGGGGGTTTTTTTTTTTATTCTTAATTTTTGAGGGGAAGGGGGGGGAAACTTCCCAATTCATAAATTTAAAAAAAAAAAAACAAAAAAAAAAAAAAAAAAAGCTTGTTAACAATTTAAAAAAAAAGTCTGGTGCAAACAATTTAAATTTCTTTTTTTGAAAATTTTTAAGGGGCCCCCGATTGGGTTGATTTTCACCCTAATCAACTTGGCCGTTTTTGTTTAAAAAAATTTTTTTTAAAAAAGGGTATGAAAGAAATTGGTCAAACAAGGGTTTTTTTTTTTAAAGGGGAAAATTACTTGGGGTTCTTAGCCAAACGAAATTGGCTGATTTTATTTTTCCCTTTTTTGTTTTAAAAAAGGCCTAAAAAAATTTTTTGGGAAAAAAAAAATTTCTTTTTTTTTTTTTAAAAAGGTCTTTCCCCAAATTTTATAAAAATCGGAAAAGGGATTTTTATTTTTAAAATTTTTTTAAAATTTAAATAAATTTCAAAAGAAGTTAATCAAACAAAAAATTTGGGGCCCACGGGGAAGGGTTTCATTAAAAGTAACCTTCCATTTTATACAAAAATTTAAAAGGGAAAAGGGAAAAAAAAAAAAGGAAAACAAAAACTTTATAAAACCTTTTTGGACCTTACTTATCACTTCCCCTGTGGGAATCTCCTTAGGTTTACTTTGGGCAATTTATGAAAAACCTTTTAGGGAAGGAGATTGGGGAAATGAAAAAGGAAAAGACAAACGGAGACTGGGTTTTATAACCCCCTTTGGGGGAGGAAAAAATTATTTAAAATTTTTTTAAAAAATTATTCAAAGGAAAAAAATTTGAAACAAAATAAAAATTACTTTGGGAAAAATTTATTGGGAATTTTTTTAAAAACGGAGGGCCAAATTTCAAACATTTAATGCTAAATTAATATTTGAGGTTTCATTGAAAAGATAATACCCCCAATTCAAAAAAAACAGCATGATACCCCTTTAATAAAAGGGAACCCCCAAAGTATGAACAAAATTGTTCCTTTTTTTAAAAATTTTGTTGTTTTGGCCAGGATTCAAATACCCCTTTGGGGGGCCCCCAAAAACAAATAAAAATTTGACCTTTTCGGTGACAAACTTATTTCCCTTATTTTTTTAAAAAATTTGTTTTCATAAATAGGGTTTTTCGGCTTGTGGTTTTTCCCAACACCCAAAGTGTTTTTTTATACAGAAAAGGCACGGCAGACATTGTTGCTATTTTCTTTTTTTTCCCCCAATTGGGGAAGGAAAATTTTTTTTTAACAAAAAAATTTTTGGTTTCTAAAATTTTCCCGAAAAATTCTCCCCTTTTTTTTCCAAAAACCCTACCTTAAAAATTTGTTTCCCCGGGTTTTTTAAAAAAAAATTTTTTTAAAAAATTTTAAAATTTTTTAAAAAAAAAGGAAAAGATTTAACTTTTTTTTTATTTTAAGTTTTTTAAATTGACTTTTAAAACCCCCTTTAAGTTTTAAGTTTAGTTGTTTTAAATTTTTTTTAAATTTAAAAAAAAAATTTTTTTAAAACTAAACTAAAAAGGGAAAAAGTCTAATTTTTTAAAAAAAAAAAATAAAAGCCCCAAATTTATCAACAATATAAAAACGTAAAATTTTAAATCAAAAAAATTAGGGAAAAAAAAATTTCCCTAATTTCTCCCTTTTTTCATTAAAAAAAGAGTATAATTAATTTTTTTTAAGAAAGTATAAGGAAAAATATTCATTCAAATCAAATAAGTATTTTGCCCAAATGCCAGATGTACCAGTAACTTATTTTATTACATTATTTGCATTTTGTTATTATTTTGTCATTTCCATGACTAATGAGGGCTTGCTTCCCATATTGCTTGATGAAAATGTCCCACAACCACAAAGTAGGCATCTAGCTTTTTTTCTTTATGTTTATTGAGCCATGAGGAAAATAAAGGGTCTACGAGCCAAGAGTCTTTTAAAGGGTTAGTTATTACCCTACCTTTGTCTGATTTTCTTCATATATTGCTCAATAGAACATCATCTTCAGATTCTGAAAAATCAAACAAATCTCTTTTAGGTTCAACTAGAACTATCACTGAAGGTGATTCATCCCCCCAAACCCCATTTTTGACACAGGATGTATTCACTTTGACTCATAAAACAAATGTTCACACATAGGATTTGGGCTTAAAAAGCATACAAAAAAAAATATTATCATAAAGGTGATCAATACCCACACCGGAAGTCTGTCAGGGTGTAGGAATACAGTTTCAAAAGTTTGCGTGAGTGAAAGACTATACATTGTATGTAAGGTTTAAAGTTAGTGTGGCAATGGTTCAAAAGTTTTGGACAATGCTAAAAAGTTTTGACAGACAGAGAGACACCCATACAGACAACAGAAGAAACAAATTTGCCCCAAGATCTGTAGCTGAGGAGAATAAAAATGCAGTCTAATTATGGTTCACATCCATATTTATTGTTTGCAAAAACCTATCTTTAAAAATTTACATTGTGGTTTTCTTATGCACTGCACTTCCTCTCATCAAAATCAATCTTACATATGAAGTTTCATCAACCTAGCTACTTTAGTATTGGAGTTATGCTCCAGACAAAATCAAAAGATTAAAAAATGACAAAGGGCAAAAAACTCCTTTCAAAATACATACAGGGGTTAGGGGTTTTTGTGCACTGCACTCTCTCTCATCAAGGGTAATTACATATGAAGTTTCATCAACCCAGCTACTTTAGTATTGGAGTTATGGTCCGGACAAAATCAAAAGATTAAAAATGACAAAGGGCAATAACTCCTTTCAAAATACATGCAGAGTTATGGTTCTTATGCACTGCACTTCCTCTCATCAAGGTCTATCTACCTATGAAGTTTCATCAACATAGGTACAGTAGTTTTGGAGAAATGCTCCCCGGGCAAATATTTGTAGACCCAAACCGCCGGACCGACCGACCCACGGACTGACAGACCAAATGACCAACAGGGTGACTCCCATATACCCCCCCAAATTTCATTTGTGGGGGTATAAAATTTAATATTGTTCAATAACCCAAATTTTTTAAAGTGTATCTGATGTCCTTGAAGAGAGTTGGGTGGGTCCCAGTATCCCATAATATCACAATATGTAACTGAAAGGTAAACCCACAAAACAGAGACACCCTAATAATATATCCTTATGCTATTAAAAAATTAGCAAACATCAGAAACATTCATATCCCAATTTGATCGTAATATCCCTATGAAAAAAAAATCACAAAAGTATCAAATATCTTCCAGAACCCCTTTTTGGTTATTTATTTCCACTTATTTATCTGAAATATGTGTCATTAAATAGACACTAACTATAAACATGTCCCCTCAAAAAAAAATTATGTAAATCTGGTACGGAAAATAATTTTATTACTTTGTTATTCACCTCTGGAGCTCAGGTAAAACATGAATCATGATCATGTCGAATGCTTATTATCTGAAGTGAAATAGATATTGAAGAGTTTATCATAGTTTTAAGTTGAAATAATTTGTGATTAATTATGATAAAAAAAACAAAATATCTCCATGTATGCTATAAAAAAACAAAATTTATTATTATTATATTTAAAACAAATGGTAATTTTGTTTGCAGTGTATTATACTAATCAGCACTCTATACTGACTCACTGTAATACAATGTAAAATAAAAGTATGGCTGCAAGAAGGTAAAATTTTTTAATACAAGTAGTGGGAAAACCAAATTTTACAATTATATTACCTGGAAACAGTCGTGGCTTTTTGTTTAGCAAAATTTTAACTTTTTTTGTATTAAATTTACAAAATTCCCTGAATATGTAGGAATGGGGGACTCTATATGTATATAGAATCTGGTAGAATAACAAGAGGCCATGATGGCCCCAAATACTCACCCGAGATTTAAAAAGGTTGACCAAAGGAACATCTTTACCAATTTATTTTAAAAACTGGCCAGTAGTTTTGAGAATATGATTTTTAAAATTTTCATATTTTTTTTCTTTTTGTTGCCATGGCAACCAGAGTTCTATATGGATCAAGTTAAGTTTAGGAACTTTTCTGAAGGTTGACCCAAGGATCATTCCTGCAAGTTTAATCAAATTCTGTCAGTGGTTTCAGAGGAAATGTTGATTAAAATTTTCCCCAAAATACATATTAGCCAAATAAGCCCCGCCCTGGTGGCCATGTTTTTTATGGATCGGAAAAATTTAGCAACTTTGGTAGAGGTTAACCCAAGGCACATCTGTACCAATTTTTTTTAAATTGGTGGTAGTTTTTAAGAAGATGATTTTAAAGTTTTCATTTTTTTATTTTTTTGTTGCCATGGCAACCAGAGTTCTACATGGATCAAGTTTATTTTAGCAACTTTTGTGAAGGTTGACCCAAGGATCATCCCTGCCAAGTTTAATCAAATTCTGTCCAGTGGTTTCAGAGGGGATGTTGTTTAAGGTTTCTCAATATACATATAAGGCAAATAAGCCCGCCCCCGGCGGCCATGTTTTTTAACGGAATGGGAAAAATTTTAGCAACTTTGGTAGAGGTTGACCCAAGGAAACATCTGTACCAATGGATTTTTAAAATCTGGCTGGTAGTTTTAGAAGATGATTTTTAAAGTTTTCATTTTTTTTCTTTTTTTTTGTTGCCATGGCAACCAGAGTTCTAAAATGGATCAAGTTTATTTTTAGCAACTTTTGTGGGAAAGGGTTGAAAACCCAAAATCATCCCTGCCAAGTTTAATCAAATTCTGTCCAGTGGTTTCAGAGGAGATGTTGTTTTAAAAGGTTTCTCTATATACATATAAGGCAAATAAGCCCGCCCTGGCGGCCATGTTTTTTTACGGATCGGATTTAATTTTGCAACTTTGGTAGAGGTTGACCCCAAAGGGAAAATCTGTACCAATTATTTTGAAATTCTGGCCAGTAGTTTTGAAGGAGATGATTTTTAAAGTTTCAAATTATTTTTTTTTTTGTGCCATGGCAACCAGAGTTCTTCATGGATCAACTTTATTTTAGCAATTTTGTAGAGCCTCACCAGGAACATTCCTCCCAAGTTTCTTTAAATTCTGTCCAGCGGTTTCAGAGGAGATGTCGTTTAAAGCAAATTGTTGACGACGGACGACGCGGGCGCGGACGAAGGGCGATCACAAAAGCTCACCTTGAGCACTTTGTGCTTAGGTGAGCAAAAAAATCTCCCTGAAAATTTTTTCAATTTTCCATGATCTTGAAGGAAATTCAAATTCAAATTTTCCTGAGCAGTGGTCACCCTGAAGATGAAACATTAAGTTACAAAGTTTGGGTAGGAAAAATGCTGCTTAATATTTTGCAAATATTATGATCACTGCTTTCTTTTGAGGGGACATCATTTGATAATCTAACTTGATAATTGAAAACAACAAAGCTGAAAACTGAAGAATAAACTCCATGCAATCATCCCAACATTGTAATTAAATACTTTGTAAAATGTACCTGAATATGTATGATCAGGTGGTCCCAAACAATTGCTTCTTTGGGAAATTAGCATGTTCTGTCATAAATCTTTCATTACTTGGTTGCGCTGAAAGATGAAAATTTACAAATACTACTGACATAGTGTTGTTCCCAATTGTAGTTCCTGTATATGAAATATCAAGTATAAAATAATTGAATAGTCTTAAAATAACAATCTTTTCTGAAAAAAAAAATCTTAAAATTGCACATGTAACTCTGGATGTTTAAGTCATACAAAGACAACACATTTTTTACTTGGAAACATTTAAGCAAGCTTACTGCCAAGTTGTTTGTTATAGTTTGTATTTATTAATGTAACAACCTATAAGTAACCCATATTTCTTCTTCTACTTCTACCAGATACTGGCAAAATTCCAAGAATGATAATATTGCCAAGGGGTAGCTTACAAAATAAGGAAAAGAAAAAAGTGAGAGAAATGTATAGTGAAAAAGACAAGAATGAGAGTATGTATAGTGAAGGATAAAAATAAAAACCCAGTTCAAGAGTGAGAACTTTATGTAAGGGGTCCAGTAGCTCAGTCGGTCAAGCATTGTTTTGTAAGTGAGGGGTCCCAGGTTCAAGGCCCAATCTGTCAGCAAATTTTTTTCACCTGATTACATTAAGGAAAATGAAATTTATATATTACATAATAATAAAATATTGTACCTTCTGAGCTTGAGACAGAAAGGGGCGAGTGTTTCCGAATGTTTTTAATCCGAAAACGCTCATGGTTTCACTTGGCCTTCAAGGGAGATCCCCTTGTTTACTAGAAAACGCCTACTTTGAGAAAAAGCATAATTTCGCTATTATTTGTCGTTTCTTACATGTTACATCTGGCAACCATTGATACGGACACAGACATCGACACGTGCTCACTTGTCAACAATGACGAACTTGACAAAGTACAGGTAGGTATGAACCCAGTGTTTGGTTATTTTTCGCCGTATCCAGGAATATCCATTTCTCTCCAGCATAAGAAGTTATTGAAAATATGTAAGTGCGCTTTATTTAAATTCGGCAAGAATAAAAAAAAAATACAACATAAGCTCGTGAGCTTTTGAACCGACTGTGTGATAACATAGTTTATAAAAACCCAAAAAAGCAGCTACAAAGAGAAATGCATGACACATATCCTGAAGTATTCAGTTTCGACAGCATAAGAATGTTATTGAAAACAATCCCTCATCTTTTTTCATTTTTACTATCATACACGTTTCTTCCCTTCAAATGTAATTAATTGTCAATGTTATTGAAAACAAAAGTAAAAGATAATCAAAATCCAACAACAGTCAAAAATAATATTTCAAATGGCATCTTGTGTTCTCGTAGTGACTTCAAAATGAGTCTGTCACAAGTAGGTGAACATACAGAGACAAAATCTATAAACCCCAGTTGCAATGAAGTTCTGTGTTCTTCCCAACGCACAGATTGGTGTGCAAAATTTAAAATGAACCAAATGAGAACAAAAACTATCATACTCACAGTGTCAATTTTTTGATGGTGCCTCAGAGTTTTATTACAGGGGTAAAATTGCTATTTGTTCTTAACTTTGCATCCTTTCATTTAGAGGGGACCATACAATGTTGGGGGTATATGGCCAAGGGGGGGGGGTAAAAAACATCTACATACATGTGATTTAAAAAAAGTTTAAAAAGCTTTTTCTCTGTGTTCTTCCTAAAAGGTGGTAACTGGGCATGCTATATTATAATCATGAAGTGTGAAATTCTCTATCAGATTAATAAAAAATATGGCTTAAATGATTCGTGCGTAGGATTCTTGAGAAGTGTCAAAAATCATAATCAAAAATGCACTTTTTTAAAAGAACAGTCATTGTCTGCTTGCTGAGTGTTATCGTTTAGATTTAAATGGTGTTTTAAAAAAAATGATAAAAAAAAGCATCAGTGATAATGGCATAAAATTGGTTCTTCTTATTAAATGAATGTTTTATCTGTTTCACAAACATTTTCAATGAAAAAAAACATTTTAAAAACAAGGATCAATAAATTTTTGCCAATTGTCGAGGGTTTTCCCCTGTAAAATTACGTCACACTCAAGGTGAAAATTGCATTAGTATAAATACATGTAGCCTGAGAATACCAATATGATGAAAATGAATACTTGAGGATATAAAAAAAACATGACATAATACAGTTTTACAATTACAGAGGTTTACATAGATAAGTTTTCATATGATGTCATCGCTCGAGTGCACCTGACCGTGGTGGCCATCTTTGGATTCAAGTGCTACTTATAAGATCGTCATGCATACACTTTTTTATGTATAAAAAGAAAAATTTGTTGGCCAGAGAATAGGGCCTCTACTATTAAATGTACACATATAAAGAGTACACCTAAATATAAATGAATGTTGAAAGTCTGCAACTTAAAATGAATTAATATCGATGTTGAACTATTATGGTGTAGAATCCGATGATATCAGTGTAGTTTATACTCCAATGATTGATTATTGGCCATTTATTACATTCACACCAAGAAAAAAAATCATGTTAAAATATATATTACATATGTGGAACTCAATGTAACATAAAAATTTTTCATATCTCTGAGTTTTAAAGATCATATTATTCAAAAACCAAAGAAGTATTTCACTAAACCAGATTTATGCTATATTGTAAAGTGTAGTTTTGACTAAACTTTTTATACACATATTAATTTTAGGTTTAACTGGATGAAAAAAAATTAAATGTAAATATAAAAGTATATGACATCTTTGTAAGATATTTACGATTCCAAATTTTATATGTATATAAGTGACATAATTAAAGATCAGTGACGAATATCATGCACATGTTATGATTAATTATCAAAACTTTTGCCTTTGAAAATGAAAACAAAGTAATGTAATTGTTTTAAGTAAAATTACCGATCTTTCCTTACCCATGAGATCAAAACGTTTACAATGAATAAACATTAAATGGAATTTACTATTCTATATAAATGTATTTGCAGCTTTTTTAAAATATATTTTTGATTGGTTAATTGTAACTCTTCTAATATATATATTTTTATTGGTTGTTTTTTTTTCACGTCTTTGAGGAAGCCTCCCAGTGGCCTGCGTAGGTTGGGGGTTTTACCGATGCCTCAGCACATTTGGGGTCTTCCTCCACTGTATTAGCCGGATGTTGTTTTATGACTGAAATACTGTCGAAGCGACGGTAAATCAAATAGTCAAGTCTTTCACGTCTTGAAATATATGTTTATGTATATCTAGAAACAATGTCAGTAAACAAGTTATGTCATGGCATAACACCAGACGCTTGTTATACCTTCTTATCAGTTGGCACAGCATTTTGTTTTACTTTCACCAGATATGGCACCTTTATGTAACCCACCAGCCCGTTATACACCATTTTTCCCCCTCCCCCACTTTCCAAATTAGGGGAGGGAGGGGGCAGTTGACATGTACATAACAAAAATGAAATAACTAACATGGCTACAAATTTCTGCCTTTAAATAAATTTATATCCTTTCTATTTTATTAGATTTTGCTATCTTCTTGGGAGAAAATGGACTGAAAGTTAAACGATCCCCAATATATGAAGGGAATTTGCTTTTAAAGTCGTTAACAGTTGCTAAGCCATATTTTATTTTTTTCATACTTATTGACAAATTATTCCCATTTATATGTTAATCTAGCAATTAAAATATTTCTGTTATATAAAAACTTCAAAGAACTGTTTAAAACACTACACCCTATTTGCTATATGCAAAATAGTCACGCTTGCCCCCAAAGATGGTGGCGCAGAGGTAGAGCATGCACCTCCCAAAAAAATTGGAAATTATCTAATACAAGCATATGAGCTAAAAAAAGGCATAAAAAAACCCAGTCAGACGAAAGCACATATAAAGCTTATTAAGGACATTTCAGGGGTTACAGTGATTTTGATTTTGGTAAAAATAAACTTTTTGAATTCCTCATTTAAGTAGAATGATAGAAGAAAAACAAAAATTTTAAGATTAGTGTGTGAAGAATATCAACAAAAGTATATTTGCCAAATTTTGTAGTACAAATGGCTAAAATTTCAATAAAAAGGGAGTTTTAGTTAAAAAACAGATCTGGGTGAGGTATGTATTTTTTTTTCATTTTTAGAAAGATTAATATCAGAGAACTGGAAACTGAAAAATAAAGGAAATTTGTATGTTTAATTTTTTTTTCATTGAGAAAAATTTCATATAAAAATTCTCAGTTTTGGGGGTAGTTTTTGTATAAATTTTTTTCTGGGCACAAATGAGATTTTATGACCATTTTGTATTTTCAATGCATATTTGACAGTATTATTATCTGTAACTTAAAGAATACATTATTTAAATTACAAATGGTGATTAAAAAATAAAAATATCTTTCTGATATGGTGTTACAGTATTTAGAAACAAATTCTATCTTATTTTTTAATGCTTTGTTTTTTCAACAAATTTTAGCAAATGGTGATGCTCTACCATAAGCTTGATCTCTCAAACAAGCATGGTGACCCCCTATTTTGATTCATATATCTTTGAGTTAAAGTCTAAAATACTTATAAGCAATTTTTTGGAAAATCTGGGCCCTTTGAAAAAACCTTCTCAAACGCCTTTAAGCTGGCAGAACTTATTTTTTATAAATTGCATGTGACACATTTACAGTTTAGCTCACCTGAGCAAAGCTCAGGGTGAGCTATTGTGATCCGTGAGTGTCCGTCGTGCGGCGTCAACAATTTTTATTGTTTACACTCTATACCTTTATTTCTTGAGCAATCATCTTCAAACTTTAAGACAATGTTTATGACCCCTAAAGTATCGATTGAGTTCGATTATGGATGAGGATCTGTCAATTAGGTCAGGAGTTATGACCTTTTATTATTAAAAAATGCCATATGTCACGTTGTTTACACTCTAGCATCTGCATCTTTTGAGCAATCATCTTCAAACTTTATGGCAATGCTTATGACCATAAGGTTTGATTGAGTTTGATTATGGCTAAGATCCATCTATTAGGTCAAGAGTTTTTGCCCCTTTTAATATTAAAAAAATGCAAAATTTCACTTGTTTACACTCTAGCTTTTGGTCTTTTGAGCATCTCTTCAAACTTTATGGGGAATGCTTATGACCATAAGTTTTTCGATTTTAGTTCGATTATGGCTAAGATCCCTCAATTAGGTCAGGAGTTAAGCCCTTTAATATTAAAAAAATGCCATATTTCACTTTGTTTACACTCTAGCTTTTTCATCTTTTAAAACAATCATCTTCAAATCTTTAAGACAATGTTTATGACCATAATGTCTCGATTTTAGTTCGATTATGGCTGAGATCCATCAATTAGGTCAGGAGTTATGCCCTTTTAATATTAAAAAGTTGCCATATTTCACTTGTTTACAACTCTAGCATCTGCATCTTTTTAAACAATCATCTTAAAACTTTATGGCAGTGCTTATTTACCATATTGTCTCGATTGAGTTTGAATATGGCTGAGATCGGTCAATTAGGTCAGGAGTTAAGCCCCTTTTGATATAAACAAATGCCAGATTTCCTTTGTTTACACTCTAGCATCTTCATTTTGAGCAATCATCTTCAACTTTATGGCAATGCTTATGACCATAATGTCTCAATTGAGTTCGTTAAAACTGAGATCTATTGATTAGGTCAGGAATTATGCCCTTTAAATATAAAAAATGCTAGATTTCCCCTTTGATTACACTCTAGGGATCTTCATTTTTTTAGCAATCTTTTTAAACTTTAAAGACAATGTTTATGCCCCTAATTTCGCAATCGGGTTCAATTATAAGTGATATTGACAAGTTAATTTTGGGGGTTATGCCCTTTTCACCATAAAAAAGCCAGATTTCACTTTTAACACTCTAGCATCTTTATTTTTTGAGCATCATCTTTCAGGTGAGCGATCAAGGGCCATCTTGGCCCTCTTGTTTCCATTCCAGAATGAGCTCATGTTTTTGAATTGGTTAAAAATTTGTAGATTGCCAAAATTCATTGGCAATGTGTTCCACAGAACTGGTGTGGCATACTAAAACTAAACTTAACCCCTTTGGGACCCGTAATATTTGGGTTTCTTATCTAAAACTAAGCTTAACCCCTTTGTACCTGTAATATGTTTGCATATCTAAAATTGTAAGAACTTTCTTTTTTGATAAGTAATTATCTTAAGAATAGTTGGAGCTAACTGGCTTAAAATCTGAAGAGTTTCTAAAGCCTGGTTCTGGTTTTTTCTGACATGAAGTGAGGTAATTTGACTCTATCTAAGAAGTTGTTCGTAAGAGCTCATATGATATCATAAACAGTCGTAATGCTCTTTCCTGTACTTTTTATACGCCCCAAGGGCTGTATTATGTTATGCCGCTGGTCGTCCGTCGTCTGTCCGTCCGTCTGTCGTCCGTCCGTTAGCAATTTCGTGTCCGCTCTGTATCTTTTGAACCACTTAATATAAATGAAAACTATTTGGCAGAAGTATACCCCGAGTGAGAGGGTGTGCAGACATAGGTTTCAGATGGCTGGTTTTAAGGTCAAGGTCACAATTCAAGGTCAAAAATCTTAACTGGTGCAAATTAGTATTTTTGTGTCCGCTCTGTATCTTTTTTACCTGCTGGATGTAAATGGAAACTATTTGGCAGAAGTATCACCCACAGTAAGAGGATGTCAGAACATAGGTTTCAGATGGCTAGGGTTAAGGTCAAGGTCACAATTCAAGGTCAAATATCTTAACTGGAGCAAAGTAAGTATTTTGTGTCCGCTCTGGGATCTTTTGACCCGCTGGATGTAAATGGAAACTATTTGGCAGAAGTATCACCCACAGTAAAGGATGTGCAGAACATTAGGTTTCAGATGGCTAGGTTCAAGGTCAAGGTCACAATTCAAGGTCAAATATCTTAAAATGGTGCAAAATTAGTATTTTTGTGTCCCCCTCTGTATCTTTTGACCTGCTGGATGTAAATGGAAAAATATTTGGCAGAAGTATCCCCACAGTAAGAGGATGTGCAGAACATAGGTTTCAGATGGCAGGTTCAAGGTCAAGGTCACAATTCAAGGTCAAATATCTTAACTGGAGCAAAGTAAGTATATTTGTGTCCGCTCTGTATCTTTTGACGCTGGATGTAAATGGAAACTATTTGGCAGAAGTATCACCCAGAGTGAGAGGATGTGCAGAACATAGCTTTCGAAAGGCTAGGTTTAAAGGGCAAGGTCACAATTTAAGGTCACATATCTTAACTGGTGTAAGTTAGTATTTTTGTTTTTGTCCCGCTCTGTATCTTTTGACCTGCTAGATGTAAATGGAAACTATTTGGCAGAAGTATCACCCACAGAAGAGGATGTGCAGAACATAGCTTTCAGATGGCTAGGTTCAAGGGTCAAGGTCCACTTCAAGGTCAAATATCTTAAAATGGTGCAAAGTAAGTATATTTGTGTCCGCTCTGTATCTTTGACCCGCTGGATGTAAATGGAAAACTATTTGGGGAGAAGTATCACCCCGAGTGAGGGATGTGCAGAACATAGCTTTCAGATGGCTAGGTTTAAGGTCAAGGTCACAATTCAAGGTCAAATATCTTAACTTAGGAGATTTTCAACATTGACTGGAATATCAATTCCCCTGAGAAGAAACTTTTGGGAGGTTCTGACCAGACTACACTTCAAACAGATCATGACAGGTCCCAACCACAGATAATAACTCCACAATTGACCTCATTTTTCACCAACATTGAAGACTGTATATTTTGGAACCAAAAAAAGCATATACACTGACCATAAACTATGTTTTGGGGTTTGCTGGTAATGAGGTACTCTTGATTAAAGCACTATTCAATAATAAGAAACATGGAAAAAAACCCATTTGTAGCCACTGTTATAATAAAGCCCTTGAAGATTAACATTGCCAATCCTTTTGTTGAAATTAATACTTTTATATACATGTTTGTGCTTATCCTTTTTGTCTTAGGATATTCCCTGACAATACATACCTTCGGGCGTATATTTTCCCCGCTGTCAGCGGAGCTCTTGTTCATTTTAGTGGTATTACTTCTTTTAACAAAAATGCAAATGTCGAGAGGACAGAAATTAAAATTGAATAAAATAAAGAGTGGAAAATGGGTTGATATTTTTTCCTATGCATTTAAGAAATTTAACTGCTGACCTGCCTTTCACAAATATTTATATGAGTTTTAAAAGTTGATTAAAATCTTTATCAACACCTAGTAATTTTACTACATCATTAGTGGAAAGCATTGTCAATAGTAAAGACTGGTTTTCTACAGTGAGTTTTGTTTCCTACTGCCAGAGCCTAAAATTTGTTGGGATTTAGCCTGCATACAAATTTAAAGAACCCAATGAATTTTGCAGGACCTGAAACAGCTGATCAAAATTGGGGGGTTTAAAAACATAAAATTTTTTTTTTGTTTTTTTCCTTTTTTTAAAAAAAAAATGTTTGTAAAAATTTTTAAAAGGGGGGATAATATGGGGAAAATTTTTTAAACCCAG
>CM037785.1:63658956-63697133 GCA_021229015.1 Solen grandis
TCAATAAGCTACAGAGGCTAAGTTTCAAGAGACATAACTCTTGCAAAAATAAATGAACCAGAAAACTCCTGCTTCATGCACATCTACCCATTATAGTAATGACATTGTCCAAATTTCATCAATATCCATTTAGAAACTAAGGAGGAGTTGCGTTCACAAGGCTGCAATATCAAGAAGCATTCTGAAAATATTGCTTAGGCAATACTAATTGCAGCCCTACTGACAAACAGAAAATTAAGAATCCCCGTCCCTCTTCATTTTGCAAACAAATAAATGATTTGATCAATACCTTATAAAGTCAAAACAACAATAAATATCAACTCCTAAGACTCCTAAGAGCCTGAATAGCTGATCTGGTGAATTTTGTACATGAATGAAAAAAATACATCATAAACAATTTCATTTAGGGTTAGTATCTGGGGAGTAGTAATCTGGCGAACTTGACCACACTGCAAACTATTTGTATAAACTGAAAATATGTGATACTGATACTCTATTGTGAGATCATGCGGTTACTTCCCCCTGATATACAGAACGATTCTGAAGTCGCCGATTTGAATGACCCTCTATACAATGTGGTCAGATCCAGTTAGCATACTGAATCTGATTTTAACCCTTTCCCTCATAGAGGACACCATGAAAAGACCTATGCGAACAGCATTAAACCAGATCAGCGTGCGAGTAACTCGCAGGCTGATCAGGTTTTATGCTGTTTGCTGCTCCTCAGTGGTCTGGTAATGAGGATTTTATAATTAATTTTGGTAAGGTTTAACTGTGGTTTTCTGCAGATCAGGCTTTATGTGGTACCTTAATTGAGTGCGTCAAAATGAGTCTATATGAGGGAAAGGGTTAATGAGATTGCTTATCATCTCATGAACAAGTGGCATGATACCACATGCAGTCACATTATCCTGACACTGGGCCAACAAGTCCTGGAACAACCCTTATATGCCAAGCACCAAGCAAGGGAGCAATAATACCAATACTTTTTTTTTTTTTGTATTGGTATGTCACAGCAGGGAATCAAACCCACAACCTTGCAAATCCATGTCGCAAGTTCTAACCACTAAGCCACCATGACCAGTCCATATACATGTAGTAACAATACAGCAACATCATGCAGTATTCAAATAAATTAAGGACCCTAGAAAATGGACATAATTGGGCTAATTTCACTTAATTTATATGAGCAAATTCTTAGTTGTAAGAATGTGTACTAATTTCTTAACTGTACAATAAACATGAAGAAAGGTGACACATTTCACTGCATTATACATACTTATATTTTTTTGTGAAGAAAAAATACCCACAAGTCCCTGCAAGGTAAACCATGGGAGTCCCCTACCTCTTCCATTTCTAGTCCTGCCTTGCGGAGACTGTCCAGGAACTTGTAGCGCTTGTGGTCCATGGAGCCCTTCTGAGTCTGCATCGGCTGTGACCTCTCCTGGTCCTCCTCATACACTAGCACAAAGTCTGAAACACACAAATAAGTCACATCACTGTAGGCAGCTTAACCCTTTCCCTCATATAGACTCATTTTGACGCCCTCAATAGGTATCACATAAAGCCTGATCTGCAGAAAACCACAGTTAAACCTTACCAAATTTAATTACAAAATCCTCATTTCCAGACCACTGAGGAGCAGCGAACAGCATAAAACCTGATCAGCCTGCGAGTTACTCGCAGGCTGATCTGGTTTTATGCTGTTCGCATAGGTCTTTTCATGGTGTCCTCTATGAGGGAAAGGGTTAATGACCAACTGTCTATTGCTCCCAGTGCTCCCTCTAAGGTTGATAAGTGGGGTAAAATTCTATTTTTGCCTTTTCCTCTGTATTTTGTAACAAAACTCTTAAAACTGGGAGTACTGCATGAAGACTAATTTCGGGGGAAAAATACACCCACAATTGGGAATAATGGTATCCCTTAATACTAAGTAATTTTGCTAATGTTACCTACACATTTTTCATTTAACTGATATTATTTATATGAAAATGACACAGTTCTGGCAGCTATAAATTTTTAGTTTTCTGAAACTTCCAAAGAGTTTGGAAAAATTCACAATCCTGCTTACTGTTACAATTTACTCACTGACACTGCTATAGTGCTTACTGGAATGTAGTCAATATGCATGCTGGCACCTTCACCATGCTTGTTGACAATGATACCATGCTTGATGGAAGTAACAACTTGTATTCTTTAGACTGATAACATAATTTCATTTGGCTAAACAAATAGAGGGACTGTATATAAGCACTGATATTTCAGCAAGTTGCACAGTTACAATGCTACGAGACCACAATACACAATATGACCACACAATATTAAAGATGCATTCAGCCACTAAGCAAGTTGAAAGTTAACCTAATGTTAATTGAAAAATTGCACGTCACATTTTGATACCATACATTCGTAGTTTTCATGGATATGTCCAGCTTATAACAGACTTTAATTAGCTGTTGCCTAAATCATTTCCCATCAGTTGTGTCCCTTTGTTTCAATTACTTCATTTATTTATCTCTAAATTAAATTTTATCGCCGCAAAAACAAAATCAGCTTAACTGGTAAATTTAAGTAGCTTTTAAGCTTTTTTAATTTTGTTTTTACGATTTGACCCATCTTGCAGACTATTTTTATTACTGGAAGAAATACATTGCCTTTCAATTTTATTTTTTTTTCAATTTATCTTTCAGCCTTTTTATGCTGTCTCTATAAATAAGTTTATTGGGCACAGTATACTGTCGGAAGTGCTAAGTATTTAGCCATTCTACACTAACAGCCGTGTTTTAGGAGTTATGTTGTGTGCTGTAGTGTAAAACATGGAAGTTCTCCCCACCTCTCCGCCCGCCCTACTCACATCACATTCAGACTGCTCAATGCTAGACCTTTGAGAATGCAATTCTAAGCTTAAGTGAACTTGAAATCACTTCACAACATAATAATAAAGCAATATAAGCTTAGGCATGTGGATATACAAAGGGTCCACAAAGACACAGAGAGACGTGGTGATGGTCAGACAAAGTAGAGGCAGTTGTCGCTGAGAAGCAGAGATGCTATAGAATATGGAAATCATCTGGCAGTACTGAGGCCGATAGGCTAACTTACCTTCAGCCAAAAAGAACATCTAAGAAATGTGTATGGGAAGCACAATAGGAAAAGACCAGAGTTGGTAGTGAGGCAGAGAAGAAGTAGTTCTTTAGCATAGCCAAGCAGTTGGTAAAAGATGGTTAACTCAGTACAGGAGAGATGTGTGTAAAGGATGAGGAGGGCAACATCGTCACAGATGGGGAAGGAGTGAAAAAGGTGTGGAGAAATTACTTCGAGAAACTAATGAATGTAGAAAATGAATGGGATGGTCTGGTGGAGAGTGAAGTTGTGGAGCATCCTTGTTGTCAGATAGAATCGGGAGAAGTGGCAAAAGCATTTGCAAATACCATGTCAGGAAAGGCAAGTGGTCCAACAGGTGTTACAGTAGAAATACTGAAAGCTGCAGGTAATGATGCTGTCATTTTGTTGACTGACTTATTCAACACTCTTCTGGCAGAAGGTAGAATACCAACAGACTGGCAGAACAGTACCCTAGTACCACTCTTCAAAGGAAAAGGTGACCCTTTGGTGTGTGGATGTTTCAGAACCATCAAGTTATAGACCAGGTGAAGAAAGTTTGAAAGAGAGTGCTGGAATCAAGACTGAGACAACAAATCAGCATCGATGACATGCAGTTTGGTTTTATGCCTGGCAAGGGTACTATTGATGCCATCTTCATTGTACACCAAGTACAGCACTTGGCTAAACAGAAGACGGTCTATCTTTGATTTGTGGACCTTGAGAAGGCATTTGATAGAGCACCAAGAGAGGGTGTGAGATGGGCACTGTGAAAATGGGGAGTAGAGGAATGGCTAGTTATGGCAGTGATGTTGCTATACTCTGAAGTAAGAACAGCTGTTCAAACATCAGTTGGTGTCAGTGAAGGGTTTGAAGTGAAAGTGGGTGTCCATCAGGGTGCTGTACTTTGTCCCCTGCTGTTTGCCACTGTAATGGATGTAGTGTCCTCTGAAGTAAAAGGCGGCCTCCCATGGGAGGTACTATATACTGATGATCTTGCCCTCATGGCAGACTCTAAAGAGGAACTACAAAGATAGCAGCATGGAAGAAGGCCTTCAATTACAAAGGTTTGAAGGTTAATGCCAGAAAGACCAAAGTAATGATAAGCTACATGCAGGCAGGGGATGGGCTCTGGTGCATACCCATGTGCAGTAAGCAGAAAGGGGGTCAGTACAAACTCCATCCTTTGTACCACTTGTAAATCATGGGTCCACAAATGTGCAGTGGCATACAAGGCAGGTTGCTGAAAACCAATGATAATTTTTGTCTGCAAGAAGTGTCTTGGTGAGCTTTCACAGACAGAGGTCACTGAGGAGGATCTAACAGTAGATGGAGACACCTACAAATTAGTGGACTCCTTCTGTTACCTAGGTGACACTCTGAGCAAGGAAGGTGGTGCAGAATCAGCAGTAACAACCCGTATAAGGAGTGGCCGGTTCAAATTCAGGGAATTATCACCATTCCTCAAATCAAAGGTTCCCCCTCTAAAAATGATTAAGGTTCAGGTATATGCCGCATTCGTTCATTCCTCAATCACATACGGATGTGAGACATGACCAATGAACAAAGAGCAGGAGAGGATGATGGAGAGGGCAGAGATGAGGATGATCCAATCAATGTGTGGAGTTTCTCTGGTTGATCAACTCCCAAGTGAGGAACTGAGAAGAAGGCTGGGAGTTGGAAACATCAGCAAGTCAATTTGGAGGTCAAAACTAAGATGGTTTGGCCATGTACACAGAAGGGAGGACTCAAACTAGCTAAAGAAGAGCCTTAATCTTCAGGTAGCTGGAGCTAGACCAAAAAAGACCTGGCTGGAATACAATAAATACTCATAAATGTTCATGTTCATAGCCTACAGTTTATGAGGTTTCCATTTGTTGTTTAAGAGTATACCATCACTGAGACAGTTACTTCAGTCATATAGCAATGATTCATCTAATTACAGGCGGAGGAAGGTCCCAGGTGTGAAAAGGCTCCTGCTTAAAACCACTGATCTCATGATGCATGTCGAATGGCTTCCTCACTAGGAGAATCCAAACAAAAAACATTACAATTAATGAAATTGATGATCTCAATACCCCATGACACCACTGTAACCATGTGACAGAGAGAGTCTTTGCACAGTTGAAAGATAAAATTAAAACAAAACTTGAACTGTCACAGAGCTCACTAATACTCCCACATTCTGCTTTTTCACAGGATAGGAGTATGTTCTTGATGTTGAAAGCAGTAACTATGAATGTAAGTAAAAGGAGAGTCTCTCATGAAAAACCAGTCATAAAACGAATCTTAAAGTGATTAATCTTTCACACAAAAGGTAAATCTGTCCAACCCATGGTTGAAATATCATAATTCCTGTTAAATGTTATTTACAGTAATAGAAGTCCATTTTTTAGTAACAGTGACCACTGACAAAGCTATCAAAGCATTATTGTTCCAAACTAAATTACAATAACACAACCTTGTTAAAAAGTAAGTAAATTCAGTTTTAGAGACAATCTATTTTTAGTATCATTGACCTTGACCTTGACCCATCTAACATGAAAGACATATCAAAGTTTTTTCTTCACACAAGATACATTAATATTACACATGTCCCAATCCTGGTCAAGTTATGTCACTTATAATAAAGTTTATTAAAGTTCTTTATGGGGACAATCAGTTTTCAGCATTAGTGACCTTGACCCATCAGATTCACACTGTAAATCAAGGCTTCCTCTCTACACAAAGTATACAAGTACTAACTATTATTATAATATCTCATTACAGACAAAAGTTACTTAAAAAAAATCAATTTTGCAGACAGTAAGCAGTAACAAGTCTATTTATAGAAACACTGACCTTGAACTTGACCCATCTAACACAAAACACACATTAAAGCATTATCTTCAAATAAGGTCAACATATCACAAAAATAATTTGGCCACTTATGACGAAGGGAATTCTTTTTTGGGGACAGACTCACAGACAAACCGACCAACCGAGTAATTCCAGTATTCCCCCTCAAACTTTCACAGCTAACGACTTAAGTCAATCTATTATGTTGTGTACATTCATCAGTCAGTCTAATTGTGTACATTTATCTCCCTCCTCCCTAAAGTCAATCTTGTAAATTGTGTATATTTATCAGTCAGTCTAATTGTGTACATTTATCTCCCTCCTCCCTAAAGTCAATCTTGTAAATTGTGTATATTCATAAGTCAATTGTTTTCCCCCCCCAAAAAAAAAGTCAATCTTGTAAATTGTGTACATTTATCTCCCTCCTCCCTAAAGTCAATCTTGTAAATTGTATACATTTATCTCCCTCCTCCCTAAAGTCAATCTTGTAAATTGTGTACATTTATCTCCCTCCTCCCTAAAGTCAATCTTGTAAATTGTGTACATTTATCAATCAATCTTATTACATAGATTTATCTCCCCTTTTATTGATTCCTTATAACATATGTTTGTTTTCCCCCTACTGATAAAAATGTGTACATCATATAACTGTAACATGACTTTAACCCTTTCCCTCATAGAGGACACCATGAAAAGACCTATGCGAACAGCATAAAACCAGATCAGCCTGCGAGTAACTCGCAGGCTAATCAGGTTTTATGCTGTTCGCTGCTCCTCAGTGGTCTGGAAATGAGGATTTTGTAATTAAATTTGGTAAGGTTTAACTGTGGTTTTCTTCAAATCAGGCTTTATGTGGTACCTATTGAGTGCGTCAAAATGAGTCTATATGAGGGAATGGGTTAATTCACTGTTCTACATTCTCAATTACTTTTATCCCCATCAATGTTGTATATCCTTTTTAATTTTTAAAAGATATTTATTGTTACCTACAGACAAACACAATTACAATGTGATCCAATATCTATTAGGAATCACAGCTTTCTGTTAACTGACAGTGCCCTGATATTCACTAATCACTGTGTCAGATGATATAATAATCTTCCCTGTTATTCTAGATGACATTACACTGTGTGCCATCAGAGACTGTATTAAGACATTGACTGTCTTTATCACACAGAGAAATGTTGTCATATACTGAGTTTATTATTTCATAGTGCTTGAAGAAGTTATCCTTTCCAAAATCAATTTAGGAAAATCAGATTTTACAGAAAGTATAAAATGATTTTTTTTTTTTTTTTTTTAAATTATTTTTGTCGCAAGTCATGAAAGTAAGGATATGCAAAAAATGTACATCCTGCTGACATTAACGTATAAATGAGAGAAAGAGAGAAATAAAAAACAGATGGAATACAGAACATGCTTATAATTAATTATCTTTTGCAAAATAAATATAATTTACCAGGAATTAGAATTAAAACCTTATAGCAATATGCAAATGAGATTTAGAAATGAAACATATTATCTTACAATGTTGTAGATGGGCATTCATTTTCTGGCTGCCGTTGTGACCTGCTGCAGACCAAGGTAATGTTAATTAACCTCCATATCTGTGCAGTCTGATCATGATCTGCACTGTTCGCTACTATGAGTCAACAAATTTTCAGCAAGCACCTTATAGCCAAAAACAACTAATGGAACAGTCAAAACTGAAGAAAGGACAAAATTTAATACTTTAAGAAATTTAGCATGGTTACGGCCGGTTCAAATCATGAAAACCTGAAATTCAGCATCCAGCAGCAAGTTGTTTTAGATTTCTAGTGGGAATCAGTTCTAAATCAATTCATAATTTGATATTTTACTTGTCTTTGACAAATGATGGCATGTTGAACATGGTTAGTGCATAATGATGATATAACGATTTCAAGGAAATGCAAAAACTTACAATGACAAAATCCAACAGAACCAGCAAATCTCTAAATCTTATCCAACTGAGGAAATTTCTGTAAATTAATGCTGTTTCACAAGATGTTATTAAAGCCATTTTTACCACAAGAAAGCTAGCTTAGAATCATGAGAAAGAAATACTTTTGCTGTGGGCGTCTCCGTGTGATTCTATTGTTCTACTGCATTATATGTATGACAGGGAAACTGGAAATGTGTTGCTGTTTTTTTGTTGTTTTTTTAATGTTCTTGGATTGTTCTGAAAATTTATTTAGCAAAGTTTTAATTAAGAACAATTTAAAAACATTTCATGCTTAAAAAATCTTGAATTGTTTCTGTCATTAAAAGTTGGACTGGATACATTTATTTATAACTCTTTTTTTTTTTTTTTTTTTTTTTTTAAATATTCTTGAAATGAGTTAAAAAATTATTTTGCAGATTCAAATATTAAGAAACATGGTTTATGTTAAAATTTAAGGGAATGTAAGTTTGTATAAAAAATTGACATTATAATAATTATTCTTGAGTTTCATCCTGGTTAACATTTCTCAAAGTTAATTATTCTTACACATGCACTTTCAGAGTAATTCTTTCATTGTTATTTAAGAGCAATTTATGAACATTTCTTAAAATGTTATTTTTTTTTATAATTAAGTTCACTTGTGATGGGCCCAATGTGCCAAGGAATAAAATATCCCTTGCAAAAAATGGCCTTACCTGACCATGTTTGTCCATGGTCAAACCAAGCTTAAAGATCATCAACCATGGTTAATTGTGGTTTGCATGAACTAACCATACCTATAATGGTGAATTACCAATGGTCAACCATGCATGGTCATTGGTCAACTATAGAAATCCAAGCTGACCATGGTTGATTTTTTCTGATGACATATACCTCACCCTGGCTGACAATAATCAAACTATGCCTAGTATAAGCCACCACAGTCCCACCCATACAGACCATGGAATAATGAGAATCATGTTTAATATAAAAAATTTTCAAGGCTACTACATTTCTTATTCCTATAATAAAGAACAGCCTTCAGTTCATATTGTATAGGCACCAGCATAATTATGATAATAGGGACTGTTTATATGATATTGGATTTAAGACAAAATATGCTCGCTAATGCTATGCTATACATATATCAATTCTCTTATGCCTTTGGAAACGACATTTTATTGTATGTTTATTATAATCTACATTTAACAGCCATCTGCATTTCAATTTATACTTTGTTACCATGAGAAAATGCAGTCATAAAAGATGAATATAGTCAAACCTGTACCAACGGTCACCTTGGAACAACGGTCACCTGACAACAATGGTCACATCTGATTCCCCCCCATGCATTTTTGTTCTTAAAATGTACTGTAAACAACGGTCACCTGCCTATAACGGTAAACGGTCAGTAATACCATATCTGGCCCTGCTGTGCTATAAGCCCTTCGAACAACGGTCACTAGGCTACCTGACAGCCTTACTGCCTCGCGGGTGGGGCACCTGTCGCCAGTTTCCAGAAACACCTGGGGATACGAACGTGCCAGCAGACATCTCAGTACACAGGGGTGGGAGTGGGGTAAAACTCTGAGGGGTGAATTCTCATTGGTTAACTGGTACAAGATGCTTAGCAACTTTGGGATCATTGTCCTGAGAATTAAGCAAAACTGCTTATTGTCTTGGCCATCAGCCGAAATAGGCCTATTTTGATTAATCGTTGTTTTAACACCTCTTACAATAGCTACAATTATCCCCCATCTGTTATTAATGGATGAGTATTCATTAATTTGTCACCCAGTTTGAAAAATAAAACAAGCGTGATAGTTTTAATAAGCAAAGCAATCTATTAGGTTTTTTTATTTTTTGTTAAGAGAGAAAGAGAGAGAATTATAAAAAAATGATCGATTTATTGGCGAAACGAAAATGTTTAAGGGGAAATCACTCTATTATTATCGCAATACAAATGGCTGTGGATTCTAAATTAATTGCAACATGGTAGGTTTACATTTGTAAACGTACAATTAATACTTGAAATGCGAAGGTAAATTTCACTGAAAGTCACGAAAATGAGTTTTTGTAATTGATTTAATTCTTTAATAAATTTTTTTAAAAATATTTACATTGCTTGTGCACTGTTAAAACTTTGTACTGATAACAATCTCCATATTAATAAAGCGAAAGTTGTTTATTTTTTTCTGTCTATCTACATGTACATGACTTGCATGTACAGTATATCAAACTTCAAATCTTAACTGAGTGACCCTCCGAATAAAGGTGACCTGTGAACAACGGCCACTTTTACATTTTTCCCTGCCCGACCGTTGTTCACAGGTTTGACTGTATTTAGATTAAACACTAGCCAAACTATAAAAATAATGTAAATATTAGTGGATTTCTTTGGGCCAGAAAAGATTATATAATGGCCAACATCAACATTTGAAAAAAACAACAACAACTGAAAACAGTCCATCGGTAAAACATTACAGCGACCATCTTTCTTAGGGAAACACATCGAGAAGTTAATGAAGGAAGTCTGGTAAAACATCTTTCTGAAAACTGACTGGATGAAGGTCTGCCAGACACAAGTGTTCCCCGAGTACAAGGGGTCCAGTAATGCTTTTTGATACAATCTTGGGAAAATTATGAATTATGGGAAATAAACACCCCAATGTGTCTATTTGTCACCTTACATTAAGAGTAGTGTCTACATTTTGTATACTAGAAGATAAAAATATGGTCTATCAATGATAAATATTTCAAGGAATCTGCTTCAAACTGGAATTGGCTTTTAACAGACACATTATTTACAGATAAATCATAATCATAAATAACAAAAGCATGTCAGTCTGACTCAGGGAATATGTCTGGGTGTAAGTATAATCATAGGCATCATAGAGCCTTGATTACTGCTGAAGTAGGTCCAACAACCAAACTGACACAAACAGTCAGCTTTTATCAGATAAACATGGTGCCTAACCCTTTCCCTCATATAGACTCATTTTGACGCCCTCAATTGGTAACCACATAAAGCCTGATCTGCAGAAAACTACAGTTAAACCTTACCAAATTTAATTACAAAATCCTCATTTCCAGACCACTGAGGATCAGCGAACAGCATAAAACCTGATCAGCCTGCGAGTTACTCGCAGGCTGATCTGGTGTTATGTTGTTTGCATAGGTCTTTTCATGGTTTCCTCTATGAGGGAAAGGGTTAGGTCAAGCTTCTACAACATTACAGGTTATGACATTATGCAACAAAATACATGTAGCATAATCATGACAGGGTTATCTTTTTTTTTTTTTTAAACTTTTTCATCTCACTGCTACTATGATATTTTCTAAGTATGAATTCTTATAAAGAAGCTTGCAATATGAATAAGAACTCCATCTGTAAGCTTGCAATGTTGAATTCTGTATAAAACTACCTACAAGCTTGTTCAAGCTTCCAGCAAGTCCATGGAAAGCAATATCAGTACAAATGTAAATGTAAGCAATAATTATTGTATAAAGCTGATGTTGCAAGCTTGAAGAAAGCAATCCTTTTGGTTTGGGATACGTGTAAAAAAATCATTGGCTGTAAATCTTAAACTACATATTTATATAAAAATTAAATATACAGTCAAGTCACAATGGAACAAAATGTGATGCGACAAAATGATGATGTAAGTAAGTCTGAAATCCCACCAGAATTTCTTTAGAAAAGATGCAATGGAATGGAGTTAGGATAGAATGAAAGATGCACTGGAGCCGTCTATTTAAGAAGTCCCCAGGACCATTTCACAGTTAAAAAAAGATACACTAGAATGAGGTGTCAGTCATTTTTGTCACACCTACCCGGGTTACACACGTTGCATTTACCTGTTGGCCATTTTGACGTGCACTTAGCCAATCAGTAAGGCACCCATGTAACACAATAACACAAAACATACAAGCAAGTTAAAAATGTTTGTTTGCAGCAGGGGGTAACCTGTCAACAGGTAATCTATACAGAATAAATCTTTGTTTTCGCATTTCAGTACATGATAACACGAAAATGAGAAAAAAAGAATATAATGTCTTGCATTACATTAAGTAATGGTAATTAATTCAACATATGGCACTGCCTATTTATGACACTAATGACTTTTATACGGCATATATATATACATCCAAGGAAAACATCGTGCTTATGAATAAGAAATATATATATGATGCATTGAAAGATGCGATCGAACAAAAGTATGATCAAATGAAATATTGCATGTTCTCAGATGCAACTTTGTTCCATCGCTTATGGACTGTACTTGTGTAGCACTAATCAATGTAAGATAATTCTATGTTGAATTGACAGGTTCCAAAATGAAACCTCAATTGCATAAAATAATGGGAAAGAGTTTAATCAATGTATTACGAGAATGTTTAAAGTTACTATGTCTGCCATAACCAGGATAAAGGATCTGACAAATGGGTGGACAAAAACTACATCATTTCTTATCATTTTCCACCCTTTTTCAGATCAGATAACAAGAGAATACAAATATTTTTTTCCTCCTAATTTCCAATACATAACTGAATTTGATCACAGTTTATTGCACAATATGCACTCAAAACATCATTATACAAACTGATCGTAAATAGAAATAACACAAAATGCACAAATAACATCATTGCAAACTTTAATGGGATGACAATTTACAGAAATAAATTGTTTAGTATGAACAAGGGATAGTTGTGCACCATTCAAGTATTTGTGTGATCAACATAAAAAGTTCAGCGCTGGTTCAGATAATCATATCTAGACCTGAATATATTCGAGCATCAACAATAAATGAGAAACATCATGCGATGACCGAGCAGTTCCCGCGATAATTGGTTTACCAAACACAGTGATAATTTGGTCTGGTAGCCGAATTATTCTTAGAATTTTTCCCCCTGGAAAATTTATCGCTGTACAACAGACCTCATAATTCACAGACAAGACAGTGTGAATAATTCAAGACTTACTGCAAGCTTTATTACGCAATATATGATCAGGCTATGTGTGTGGCAGAAGCTAACCAGATTCTGGTACTGCTAACTTGTAACACAGACATTTAGGCACTCACAAAATATACCATATTATAACTGATAAATGTCCCCCCACCCCCTGCAGATTTTTCATAAAGAGAGGTAACATAATGAGCTCAACTAAAAAACTCCTTATACCTCAGTCACCTTTGCCACACCAGATTTTATATGGTCATATCCTTATAATTGCAGTCACATATGTTAGGGAAGTACTGTTAGTACTGACAAAAAACTTGCTGCTTCCCTACGGCATTTAAAGTGATGACGCACAATCGCCATGTGGCGAATCTATAAGAAATGTAGGGTGACCATACTTTTGTAACACGGTGCCTGTGGAAATTTTGTTGTCCACAAAAGCCAAATGGAATTCATATAAACTTAGGGCAGCCGCATGGCAAACGCAAGGCCACCTTACATTTGACGTATGGTCACCATGAATCGCTCTATGGCTTGCCTATGAGTCAAATTGCTACGATGACCATAGAAATGAAAAAAATGTTATAACTCTGTGCTAAAATTCTATGGCGACCCCTACGGCCTGCAAAATATAGGAACACACACTAGGGAGACCGTATGGTCACCGCAGAATTTCTGTGGTCGACGCAGGTATTTCTCGATGTTGAGGGTGTACGGTTGCCGTATCCTCTCCATAAAGTAAATGTAACTGAGGTATAACTCTGAAATGAGTCACCTATCAGTAACATGTCCATCTATAATTGATTTGTATTGTTGTTTTGAATAAATAAGACATGCAAATCTTAGTCTATCTTCATTATCTTTTATCCCCATAAGATACCATTTTAAAAAGAGAAGACAGGGGACATTTTTGCCCCAGTACTTTGTTTGAACAAACTTGATAGAGGTCAACTAGGCAAAGCCATGCACCAAATATCTAATTAAGCTCTAGGCATTGTGCTTTCTAAGGGGAAGGTTTTTTAAGATTCACTTATAAAATCTATTTATTTTTAGCTCCTGTGACTCAGATATACAATGGACCAGAACCATTTGAACAATTTTGGTACATGCAAGTAACATTACAGGCAAGTTTCATTTAATTTGGCCAAAAGTTTTCAGAGGAGCTGTCATTTGAAACAACTGTGGATGTTGGGCAGGCGACGGACAGGCATTGATCCTAACAGTCTTAACCCTTTCCCTCATATAGACTCATTTTGACGCACTCAATAGGTACCACATAAAGCCTGATCTGCAGAAAACCACAGTTAAACCTTACCAAATTTAATTACACAATCCTCATTTCCAGACCACTGAGGAGCAGCGAACAGCATAAAACCTGATCAGCCTGCGACTTACTCGCAGGCTGATCTTGTTTTATGCTGTTCGCATAGGTCTTTTCATGGTTTCCTCTATGAGGGAAAGGGTTAAATAACATGTGCTCATGTCAGCTAAAAATCCCTTTTTTTTTATTTACAGAATTTAGTTTATCAAGGGTCCCTCAATATATTTACCATAAATTTTCACAAAAATTGAGATGTCTTATAATGGCTTCAATTATCCATTGATTATAAATATTGTTTATTTTTCTAACACTTAAGAAACAGGAAAACATGCACAGCTCTCTCAGCGTTCATAAAGGACAGATTGACAGTGCAATATGATACAAACAACACCTACATGTGACAAAATCCAATACAAACATACACAATGTACATGTAAAGTCGATTTAGAAACATTTTTTTAGATCTTCATTACGTTTTTTTTTTTCAATTAAGGAATTTTAATTTCACCACCATTTACAATATCACGTGTACAGGAAACATTCAAGCTGAAATATGCATACTTCTTTCATTATCCTTAATGTATATTAATGAAGATGGCATGTGTATTGTATGTAACAATATCCTAGGAAATAACACAATGAAAAAATCATGCTATCCCTTTCCCTCATATACTCATTTTGACGCACTCAATAGGTACCACATAAAGCCTGATCTGCAGAAAACCACAGTTACACCTTACCATATTTAATTACAAAATCCTCATTTCCAGACCACTGAGGAGCAGCGATCAGCATAAAACCTGATCAGCCTGCGAGTTACTCACAGACTGATCTGGTTTTATGTTGTTCGCATAGGTCTTTTCATGGTTTCCTCTATGAGGGAAAGGGTTAAATAAACATTATAAGGCTTGTAGTGTGTATTTTTTCCAAATATATTCACAGTTCAAAATTTTAAAAAAATAACATGCATAGATATGAGGTCATACGAGTCCCAACATAAAGCGCAATAATATAAGCCGTAACTTTGCCGTCTAGTAAATGTGTTAGAATGGAAAGAGAATTTCATTATCATGCTCTATGGCAGAATATAATGCATGGATGCTTTGTAAGGCCTACTGACTTTGTGATTAGATTACTGCACATATGAACTGATCACCAGGGATAATATTCTGGGATAGAGCACTAAAACAAAACTTTATTTCCTAATTTTACAATATTGGAAATTCATTCCTATAAATGCAGCCTTATATATGCTAATTAGAGGCGATTCCGATACTAGTGATTGTGTATTTTTGATTTTGGACCCCTATACTGGATGATGACATGTCATACACTTCATAAACAAAATGAAAGACACATCAGTTAACCCTTTCCCTCATAGAGGACACCATGAAAAGACCTATGTGAACAGCATAAAACCAGATCAGCCTGCGAGTAACTCGCAGGCTGATCAGGTTGTATGCTGTTCGCTGCTCCTCAGTGGTCTGGAAATGAGGATTTTGTAATTAAATTTGGTAAAGTTTAACTTTGGTTTTCTGCAGATCAGGCTTAATATGTGGTACCTATTGAGTGCGTCAAAATGAGTCTGTATGAGGGAAAGGGTTAAGAACGATATTAAGACTATCTTTCAATATGATACCAAACATGACAACATTCCATTTCCGTAGTCTGAGAAAATCTGAAAATATCTTGTATTATATATACATTAAACATAGAGGAAAAAAAAATTTTCTCCAACATATTTGACAGGATGATATGAAAATTGGATTAGCAAAAGACTGGATTATTGTCAACTGTCACAGGATCTCATCTTACAATTTCAATTACAGTAGAGTCTGTTTCATAATCAATGTCTTGACTGCCTGTGGACGAAAAGCCATCTATATTACTTCACAGTTTCTGTGCTCTTAAACAGTGTTAGAGATTCTATTTCGACTGAAATCATCACCCTGTGACTGTCATAAGACTGATATGCTTTTAAATCTGACTGAAAGATTCGGACAACCTTTCCAGATTTTACTAAAAATTTGATAATAATTTTCTTCACATTTTTTTCCAAAAGTATCGAAATCCATTTGTCTTCTATTTTTATTGCTTAGTTTTACAGTATTTCATCAACTAAATTAATTTATACTGTATTTATGCTATTGCAGAATCAATATTTTCTAGACAGCTGAAAGGACAATGGGGGGCCTTTGTAATCCCGTCCAGAGCAAACCCAGGACTTTTTTTTAAAGTTTAAACGTTATTTTACATTGATTATGGTCATTGTTGTAGGAGGAAACCGGAGCACCCACAGAAAACCCACGTGTCTGGACGGGCAACTGCCATACCCTCCCACGTACGTCACATGGGATCAAACCCACGACACATTGGTGAGAAGCAAAGTGCATTACCACTACACTATCCAGGCACCAAAACAAAGGATTCAAGGGAACCAATCTCTTCAACTTAACATCTAATTTATCAGATGAGGGAGACAAATATCTACCATTATAGGCATTTTTATTCAAATTCAGAAATATTTAAGTAGAAGTACTCAATATCAGAAATAATGATTTTTGACTCAAGTTTTATACCAGTTTCATACTGGCCTCAAAGGTCTTTTTCCTGATAGCTCCAACGACTGGCATGCAGCCTCTTAAAAGAACGGAAATTGCACTTAACAATCTATATTTTATTATTTGAAACCTGAAACCATTTTGAATATTGCTGATCTTAAATGTCCATAAACAATTCATCTAAGATTAACTCTTCCATACTGGAGGCTCCTTCCTATCAGACACAGACATTTTATAATCTAGCATTACAGAAATAAGCTTTTTTTCATGTTCAGAATTGGAAATAGTAAACGGCAATCCTACATCTGTAATGCATTAAATTTAAAACAACGTAAAAGCTACGATAAGTTTGCACCACTAATTGTCACAGGCCTATCACCATGACGATACCTATTTTCCGGATCCCATCCTGAAAGTAAGTATCCTTGTCCTCCGGATTTAACTTACGGGCCCCTGGCATCTCGACGTGGATACCACCTTCTGATGTCTCAGAACTCTGCAAGTACACAAAAAACATACTTAGTATAACGTTGTCCCTACTGAGACTCAGTTCAAAGTTACTCTTTACCACTCAAATGTCGGTCACTTTACGCCATATCAAAGCTCTGAAATGCATGATCTGTTTTCTACACAGATATTCAGGAATATACAGTCAAACCTCTCCTAAGTGGTCAGTCAATGGAACAAGATCGAGAAAGTGACTGCTTAACAGAGGCCGTCGCTAAGTGAAGGTTAAACAAGTGACAAAATGCTATAATTGGTAATATCAAAAGTGAATAAAGGTGGCCACTAGTACAGGTTCAACTGTTGCATATATATTAAAACATGCTAATCATTATGACGCGATTGTCAATATCGCACAGCCTAACAATGAACACTACTTCTATGGCCCCAGCAAAATGCAATTTCATGAAATATTGAACATTTTAAACCACTCATGCACTATTAAAAAAATTTTCTGGAAATTCATGAACTTCTGGAAAAAATGTTCTTCAACAGCATTCATGAGCTTTTCATAAACTGATGCATCTTCCACAATTTTGAAATGTTCGTGAGGTGTTTGAAGTGTTCATGATGTCATTCATAAACTATTCATGAACTATTAATGAATTATCCTTTCAGATTCAAAATTTCTAATATTCAAGAACAATTTAAGAACTTTTCAAAAACAGGAAGTGATGTCATGCTTTTTTAGTAAACGCAACGTCAAGAAATTGGTTGTTAAATATAAAATATGATATCCCTGAAGAACACGTTCCGCAACATGGCGTCTTCGTTCACCAGCTCAGGGTAACAATTTTGTAAGTTCATCCTATAAAGTTAGCACATGTGGAAAAAGCAAAATATAGGTTTTATCAGTCTAATAAATATAGTTTCAATACCATCTTATTGACCAGTCTAATAAATAAAGTTTCAATACCATCTGTGACCAGTTAATAAATAAAGTTTCAATCTGTATATGACCAGTCTAATAAATATAGTTTCAATCCGTATATGACCAGTCTAATAAATATCCATCTGTGACCAGTCTAATAAATAAAATTTCAATACCATCTGTGACCAGTCTAATAAATAAAGTTTCAATCCGTCTATGACCAGTCTAATAAATATGGTTTCAATACTGTATGTGATGGGTGTCTTCCCAACTGTCCCACTTTTATATAAAACAGTAAAAATCAAGGTGGGACAGTTGGGAATCATGCTTAATTGGATAACAATAGACTGTCATGGATGAGTGACTATAGTCTTTACCTAAATGGATGGAATATTTCAGTGCAATTATTTGTCTTATTGTCTTATATTATTAAGAGCAATTTGCAATAGTATTTATGGTTAGTAATATATTGCATTAGTATTTATAATAAGTTATATGCTATTAGCAAAATTATTTATAATAAGTATTTATAATACTTATTATGTTTTAGGATGTTGTCAGATTCTCTCTCTCTCCCTCTGAAATGAAGAAAACAAACTCTTTATGTTTTCATATATTTATTATTTTTATTTCATGTGTCATGAACAAATCAAATAAAGACAGGGCTATATTCGGATGTGGTACAATTTATTGTATTTTGTTTTAATTTGAAAACAAGCATTTCATTTAAACAACTGTGACATTCCACCCTACTGATCTGTTCTATACAGAGTTACTCGTCAAACCGAATCAAATGCGATGCACAATCGGCATACTCCATCACAGTGATTTCTTCAGCCATGTACTTGTGTTTCAGGGCAGACAGTCTCTGTTCAAGTTGTCGGTATTTCCTCCTCTTCTTTTCTCTCACTCCTCCGGCACTGTGCTGAAGAATTTTGATAGCATTGGCAGCTTCAATCCTTTGTATTGTTTCCAAGAACTTGTAAATGTTCGGATGTGACTGTCTCATACTTTTCTTTAGTTTGTTGTGCCAGCCTTCCAAGTTGTTTGTTGTTCTTGGTCCTTCTGTCTCGAAATGGTTCCAGTTGTCCTTGTCTCCCTCAACCCAATGTTCAGTGACATAGTCTGTGAACCTTGAAACATGGAATCTCTGCATTTTCAGCATCCGTCAGTGCGACAAACCACACATCTTCAACATGTTGTATGGGGACTAGAGGCAGAACTGCAGCTCTTCTTCCTAGTTTCTTAAAGTCCTCATTCTCAGAATACAGTCCAACTAAGCCAAGCTTCTGTATCTTCCGCCAAACACACTGTGTGTAATGAAAAAAACACCCTTTCACATTCACATTTGGAAACACTCTGCGAGCTGCCTGCTTGGTTGCTGCCTCAAAGTCTATCAGGAGTGTGTCTGGTCCCAGTTCCATTCCTATTTCCCTGCATTTCTGTTGAAGATGTTGAAAAAGTCTGCAGTAAATCCTTTCACTTTTTCCAGGCAGAAGGGCAAACACTAACGGATACATGTGTCCATCAATATATCCATGGAGTGTGTAGACCTGGCTGAATATGTCTGGGCACACATAAAATGTTCCGTCTCCATATATGGTTGGGTTCTGTGCCAGATGCTGGAGATTTGTTCTTGTAGCAAAAATCAGCATCCTGTTGTCATTCTCTGCCTCATCAACCAGTAGGAACTGCTCACCAGTGTGCGTTTCAGTCCATTTTCCATCCAAATCTATGTCACTCCTGGACTTTGGTATCCCCGGTCTCAATGCACCTCTTTCCCTGTATAGAGATGACTTGGTGGAGGGGAAGGTTGGTAATCCTTTGCAGACTTGTTCTGCATCTTCGTCCCATTCTCTGTCTCTCAGACTGGATATGACTTCTTCATATATTGACGGAATCGGCGTGGTTTCTTCGCGTGCCCTCTTTCGCATGAGTTGATTTATTTCATGGCGCTTCAGTTCCATGTGTTCGGCTGCATGATTATGGGTATTGGTCACAGAAACTGGAATGTTGTCAGCTGTTGTGATTTTAGCAGAACAGGTTTGGACATGACAGACCCAGTACACCCTTGTTGGTTTTCGGTTTTTGACCTGGTATCTGAATCCATTGTAAACCAGACTATCACCACCACGTTGGTTCTTGACAAACTGCACACTCACTTGTGCATTTGCCATTTTAGCTTATAATTTCAGACGATGTTACTTAGTGAAATTTTACTATCAAATGAAGACATTTACATCAGAATGTAAATATATTGTATCTGATACAGTTCAGTTCATTAATGAGATATCACAGTTTGAAAGTCACAATAAATTGATAACCAAAAATGTTAATTACTTCAAATCAAATTGTTTACCTTAAGTAGTAAACTGCTAGATCAAAGGACTTGTTTGTATTTCTTAATCCAATCACTTAGCAATATATACAGGATAAATGGACTTTAGTTGGACCAATCAATTAACACAATTTAAAGAAAAAAGTAGCAGAGGTGATAATTATCTTAATAAGTTCAAATTATTTTTTAGAGATCAAAGGAATGCATGTTTACACTATAAATTACAATTAATTTAGTAACCCTAATTAATGGACCTTAATAAACACATTTTAGAAAGAAATAATACAATATAACTAAAACATGAAATTTTACCTCTTAAAATACAAAATCAAAAAAAAAATCAGAAACAAAATCAGATAATACAACTTCAATTCATTTTAATGTGTTGTAGTTTGAAATAGATTATAATCCCTTATCAAAACACACCCAGCAAGGTGCTAAAAATCTTGACTGGGACAGTTGGGAAACAAAATATCAAAAAGTGGGACAGTTGGGCATAAACCATGTGATGGTATTGCCTGTGATGGTGGAACTACCCAATTTTTTTACGATCACCAATGGTTGCATCCAGTGACATGGCATCTGTAGATGGGTATTGATAGACATACATGGTGCCTAACCCTTTCCCTCATATAGACTCATTTTGACGCACTCAATAGGTACCACATAAAGCCTGATCTGCAGAAAACCACAGTTAAACCTTACCAAATTTAATTACAAAATCCTCATTTCCAGACTACTGAGGAGCAGCGAACAGTATAAAACCTGATCAGCCTGCGAGTTTCTAGCAGGCTGATCTGGTTTTATGCTGTTCGCATAGGTCTTTTCATGGTATCCTCTATGAGGGAAAGGGTTAATACACACATGTAGGTAAAATCAAATTCTTAGTCAATGACGTTCTGTGAACAAGCTGCTTTAAAAAACTGTTCTTTGTTAAGAGAGAAATTTCCAGTACATGTTCTTTACATGTACCAATTATGGGAATGCAGGAAAGTCAGTTCCCAAGTCCTTCTAAGCCTGCTTTAGGAATTACAGTTCATGAATAGTTCATTTCTAGATGCGACATTGAAATTATGCTGAAATTTTTCATGAAATCAAGAATTTTGGAAGAAAGCTTTCTTTTAGTAAACAAAACAAGAGTTGTCAGGGAGCCATGCGCTTAACTATTCTCGGTACTTTATAGTATAAAAAAAAAGCCATGCCGAATCTTTCAAGGGCCATGTATCTGTCAAAATACATGATAGTGTCTCCTCTTTTCTACTCATTGCATTTATGTTGCTGAACAAGTATACAAAGTATCAAAGAAGTATCAAAGAAATAACATATCTTAGAAATATACTGACGGGCAAAAGAAACGCCCCATTCCATGTTCTCGACAACGCAATTGTCAACGTAGCGCTCGTGACGTCGCCTGTACACACGGATAAGCCCGTCGGCGTTCCATAAGTTGAAACGCGACTCGTCGCTGAACACCATGTTCTGCCAACGCTGACCGCGATGGTTGCAGGCCCAGATCAGACGTTGGTGACAGTGGCATAAAGTTAGAACTAAACCACGGTAGGGTCTACGGCAGGTAATCCCGTGTTCTCTCAGTCGTGTCATCTTCACACCGTATAACGACTTATTGGGCGACCACGGTTACCGACTACTAAACGCGACGTCGATTCTGCCGTCACAAACCTGTCACGCAAATGACGTTGACGTATGAAATTATCTTGTCTTACAGACATCACACGAGGTCTTCCTGAACGTGGCCGATCGGCAAACGTTCCCGTAACTCTAACACGTCGAACAAGACGCCGAATCGTCAAACGCGAGACGTTAAAACGTCTGGCAACTTGTTCTTGCGTTCGCCCGCATTCGAGCATGGCCAAAACGCGAGCTCTCTCTTCAGAATTTAGCCTTGGCATTCTTAAATACCAATGTTTAATCAGAAAATCTCTGAAATTGTGATTGTCTTTCGACTAGCACGTGTAACTGTATAAAATGTGATCGATTTCACCACGTGATAAACATACACGAGGTGCACGTGGAAATCATGAGCAGCCACCAGAAATGGACATCAGGCTGAATAGAAGCGCACTATTTTTTCTTTGCCATGATTGTCGGTCAATGTACATGTATACAGACTACATTTCACTAAAATTTCAATAGGTATGAGGAAAATAACGCCAAATTCTGTTGGGGCGTTTCTTTTGCCCGTCAGTATATTTATCGGTGTATTTTTATATGATTACAAAGGAGAATAATTCCATTAAAATCCATGCTAAAGTTATAGGTCTTGGAAAGTGGTGTACCCTAAAGACATGTGTGAAGTTTTGAGTCAATACCTTTGGTGGTTGTGGAGAATGAATTTGCACACCTAATCTCAACCAGGAATTTCTAAGTTCACAAAGAGGAATAATTCAGTAAAAATCAATGCTAGAATTACGGGTCTTAGTCAGTGACCTACAATTATGACCTCCTATGATGATCTTATGAACTTATAAAGAATAGTCTCATTTGCTCTTTAGAGAATTAAAGCAATTTTGAAATGAATTATTCATGAACTTTTCATGAAAAGTGACTGTTCATTTCACAGGGGGCCAGCTGATTCAGGATAATCCAAATAGCTCACCATGAGCACATTTAACCTCAGTGAGCTAAACAAAACGTGTCATCTACTGAAATGTGACAGAAAAATTGTGACTGAGACAAAATGTGATTGACAGACAGACAGACAGACAAATGTCCCTATGTGTCACCTGTGCTTACAGCAAACATGGGCTCAGTATGCCAAATAGTATGCAAACGTACACTTACAGACAGCTATGAAGTTGTCTATGGACATATACCATGCTGTTCACGTGCAACTTATGCTGTACCATGGACTCTATGATCATTCTGGTTTAGGACAACTCCATAGCTGACTGTAAGCATACAGTTGCATACGGATCTGGTATACTGAACGCACGCTAGGTGACACAAAAACTGGTCCAATCTAGCATCCACATTTTAATGAAGCCTACGGTTATATTGCAGTACTAGGATATTTATTGTTGGGCAATTTTATGATAAAGGGATTACCTGAAAACTCTGTGGCTAAATGGTTTACATGAAACCTGATGACTCGTACAATGATTTGCATATTTATGTTGATGTAATTAATAAAGGTAAAACAATACTTAAGGTTATATTTGAATTACTGAAATAGTACCGCTGCAGAGCAATTAAATCAGGGCCCATGTTGTCTGGGGAAAAGGAAGCATTCAATTGCAAGGGAATTATGGGAGATGAAAATATGAATACACAGTAGTGTTTTGCACTGCTTGTAAATAATGAAGCACATTTTTTATTTTATTTTTTTTGGAGGGTGGGGGGGTGTTAACAACCCACCAACAGTATTTCAGTCATTTGGAAACTATGTCTACTTGAGACAGATTTAGTGCTGGCGTTACACTGCAGTATAACACTTTATAAACATGTGGCATGATACCACACCCAGTCACATTATTCTGACACTGGGCAAACCAGTCCTGAAACTACTCTTATATGTTAAGGATGCTATTATAGTACCACACATTTCTCACATTGGTAAGACACATTTCTTATCCAAGTGATTTAGCACTGCATAATTATGTACTTGCAAGAAGCTGTTATGTTTCTATGAGTGACATCACCTAGGTGATTCATAAAATTTCGGCAAAACTATAAGTATTTATTGCATTCTATGTTTTAGGATAGGCAATTCTTTAATCAGATGGGCCCTTTCTTCAGTCTGTCTGTCCAGATGATTTGACAGATTTTGTATAATTTCAACAAGACTGAGGTTTCATTGGGAAGTCTGAGAAGAAGAAGAATTTTCTGGAATACAAGTGAGCAGCAACAAATGAGACAAACGCATTGATGAAGATGTAAATAGTTACACTCACATTTGGCAAAGACGACTTAAACTAGACAGAAATAAATGGAATTGTCTAGATTTTTTGTCCTATAAGTCGTACATCTTAAGGCTGGCTTATCTAGAAATCAGACCAAAAAATAATGACAGTCTCAACAGAAGCTGTGAGGAGCCCTATGGCATTTCCCAATTGTTCTTTCACTCTCGTTAATTTCCCTGATGGCTAATGGAAATATATTGGCACCTAATGTAATCTAGTTTTCCTGTCTGGATATAATATGTAAGACAGAGAATGAGTAGCGTTTTTAGGTAAAAAGCTTTAACCCTTTCCCTCATATAGACTCATTTTGACGCACTCAATAGGTACCACATAAAGCCTGATCTGCAGACAACCACAGTTATTTAACCTTACCAAATTGAATTACAAAATCCTCATTTCCAGACCACTGAGGAGCAGCGAACAGCATAAAACCTGATCATCCTGCTAGTTACTTGCAGGCTGATCTGGTTTTATGTTGTTTGCATAGGTCTTTTCATGGTTTCCTCTATGAGGGAAAGGGTTAAGAATAAAAAAAGACATGCATGCTGATTGATCAGATTTTATGTGATTGGCTTTATAAACATCAAATGTTGCATTTTCATTCAAAAATTGCGGTTTCATACTAAGAGTGTAAAACATGATCAAACTGAAACTATTTTTCACTGAAATAAATATAGGTATACAGGAATAATTAAATGGTAAGTGCAAGTCATGTGTGAAGTTTCAATCCAATACATGCAATGGTTTCTGAGATATAACTTAAAATAGACAGTTACTTGTAAAAAAAAAAAAAATACCAAAAGCTCATACGTGGAATAAATCATAGAATTCCTTGCCAGAGTATTGGTTTTGGTCAGTGATTTACAATTATGACCCTGACGACATGTGTGGAGCTTCAGGTGAACTAAAGAACCTGCACGTAAAACCTGCACGTAAAACCTTAATCAGGATTTTTCAGGAATAATAACAAGAAAGCCATGTTAGAGTTATGAGTTTTGGCCAGTGACTTAAAATTATGACCCTGAAGACATGTGTTAAGTCTAAAATGAATACCTTCAAAAGTTAACAAGAAGCTAGAACTGCCATTCTCAAAATTGGCGCAAATATCCCCTCATGCCGCTTTGTCACAGGGATTTTAATACAAGTAATATGATGGTCAGAGACATTATTAAGTCACTGCACTTTCCCTCAATGAAATCTATCCACATATGACGTTTCATCTTGATACCTTTTTAAACTATCTGAGTTATAGTCCGGACAAAAAATAAGTATGAAATTTTACAAAGGGCAATAACTCCAAAATTACACAAAAGAGAGTTATGGTTCTTGGTCACTACACTTTCCCTAAATGAGATCTATCCACATATGAAATTTCATCTTGATACCTTTTATACTTTTTGAGTTACAGCCCAGACAAACAAAACCCTGACAGACAGATGGATGGCCAGCCGGCCGACAGACAGACAAGCTGAATCCATTATATACCCCCCCTTACAACTTTGTTTTGCTGGGTATATAATAAGATTACGAGCAAATACAGTGGTCTTGCAATTCCTCAATGTAGCGATTCATTGAATACTTTGGTCTCTTGATTTAGCCCTTCTTACTCTATATAAATACTAGGGCGATTCTTCAAACATACAATTTTGGAAACTTCGAGCTCCGTGCCTGGTCCCTAAATAGAATATCCTTTATAATTTCTCTGCGACTGTTGGAAGTCTTTATCAAGTCTACCTGTATATGTCCATAAGACCTAATCAATCTGCATGGTTCCTGACAATCACTCATGTATTATACAGACAATTTTTTTAATCGTTTTTTTTTTCTTTAATCATTAGCATGACTTTCAACTTTACTGCTAATTTGCTTCAAGGTAGTGTTGAAATCAGTTATATAATCATAAAATGCTTAGGAAATCATTCTCGATGAAAAAGATTCATCAATAAACTGCATTATCAGTCCAACACTGGTTCAAGGACATTTTTCATGTAACGCCACCCAGCAAGTATATGTTGGTGATTCTGCTCTCCTGGATGCCCTGATCTTGCACTCAGGGTCATTCACCAACTGTTACATGATGAACATCAATATATGACAGTAATGATATTTACATTAGTGATTACATGTTGATGGTCAAGGACATAAAGCTCATATTTAAATGTGAAATACTCGTGACAAGCATGTGTCTATGAACAGCTGAGAAAGGTGTTGCCAACATTCAAATAGTCAAACTATATTTTTAGAAGTGTTTGACCTTGAAAAATGGTCAAAATCAAAGTAAAAATCAAAAGCCTACATTTAATTATAAAAATTTATGATGTACTTGTGACAAGGCTAAATCCTTTTTATTTGTCTGTGACGTATGAAAAGAAAGATACAATCAACAATACAAAGTGCAAAGAAAATCAGGCAACAAAAAGTTTTTCACAGATCTTTTTTTATGCAATATTTTTTTGCAGTTCCTAAACACTCATGTCTCAGTAAAAGAGGTAAATTTCTTGTTGGCAGAAGTCAGAAATTTACAGTTTAATGGAAAATCATAATTATGTTCATCAAAAACATTAGAATGAAAGTCCTCAATGAAACTACAAAGCCATAAAAGCCTACTTTGAAACCAGCCAAAAACAGGCAAGTCTGAAAAGACAAACTTGATTAGAAGAAAAATCCCATAGTTACTGTCAAGAAGGTAAAAGTAATAGAAACAAAGCCTTCACTGAAAGCCTTTAAGGCAGAGAGCTTCAAAAGCCTTTATTCATCAAACAAAAGAATATATCAAAGGCAGTGAACAAGTTGAAAAATAACAAGAAATGAAAAACAGTAAAGATGAAGGGAAAGCTGTCACAAGAATAAAGTAACTCAACATTATTAAAATAACCCTGAGTTAGAAGTTATTGTTTGTATGTTATAAACGACACACACAAGGGACAAGATCAAAGGAGAACAAAACAAAGTGCACACACAAATCAATTGTTGGATTCTGAGGTTTGGCAACACCGCGCGACTCAGATATCAAGTGCTATTGTGTCAAAATATATACATGTGTCCTATCATTTATTATACTGAAACAATATCATATTAACTATTCAAGGACACTTCTCCTCTTGCATCATAGTTCATATTGAATTGAACAACTTAGGACTATACAGAGCAGAGCAGCGGTCCAGTGGTAAGACACGCGCTTCTGGATCGAGAGGTCCTGGGCGAAAGTCCTAGCATCCAGGGACACTGCTAATTTCCTTGAGTAAGAAATTAATACTAAAGCTGCATTCACCCAAATGTAAATTCTTTAATTTGTATCACATTATTGTAACATAACAAATATTCATGGAATTCACAAGCTCAGAGGTCAATGTCACAAAGCCTTAATGTTTATGTATCATCAATTACCAGGTACTCATGTACAATAATCTACATAGTAATCTCCCTTACAGAAATAATCTCCATTTGTGAGAAAAGCACAAGGAGCAAACCATTTTAGAAAAACTGATTGATACAATTAACGAAATATCACCTGGTATAATTTATGCTTTTGAAGTCAGTATTTGAAAGCAGTTTAACAATGGTGCTTCCATGTCAAAAACTGTCCAGTTTTCTCTCTCTCTCTCTCTCTCTCTCTCTCTCTCTCTTATATATATATATATATATATATATATACCTACCTAATTAATTGCCTTTCAAGAATGTTAAAGAAGCTTTGTAGGCAGCTTCAAAGTCCAAGAAGGGAAAAATATGTCTTTGTCTATCTATCTGTCCATCAATATTTACTTGTGCTTATCCATGTGTTAGTTTCTTAGTCTATCTGTCTGTCTGCCTATTTGTATTAATGGTTCTTTCGTTGTACATTTTAGCTGTCAATATGTCTATTAATTTGATTGCTTCTCTGTCTTTTTGTCCATCTATTTCTCTGCCTATTAATTTGTCTGCATTTATACTTGCTATACACACAGAGACCATAGTCTACCATGGACAATCATGGTCAGTAAATCATGTTTTGTAGAACTATGGTGAGTGACTCAATGGCTGACCATGGTCTGTGCAACCATGGTCTGTTACTGTGGAGCCATGTACCATTAGACATGGTCATCCATATAAGATTGTTCATGATTATTCACAGCAATAGGAAATCTCTAGAACAAGTGATAAAACCAGTTTAACCCTTTCCCTCATATAGACTCATTTTGACACACTCAATAGGTACCACATAAAGCCTGATCTGCAGAAAACCACAGTTAAACTTTACCAAATTTAATTGTAAAATCCTCATCACCAGACCACTGAGGAGCAGCGAACAGCATAAAACTCGCAGGCTGATCTGGTTTTATGCTGTTCGCATAGGTCTTTTCATGGTTTCCTCTATGAGGGAAAGGGTTAAACATTTACTTCTCTGACCAGTTTAAATCTTTCTAAAATCAGGTTAAAAGTCAAGAAATATCCTTAGAATGATCAGTTTTGTTTGACAAACAAGAAAATTTTTAATCTATATCGGTTCAGTTTTAAATCTACGTACAACATTAAGCAACGTCTAAATTTCATTAAACAACTTTTTAAAGCTATATATGTATTCTAAACACAAAATTGCATAAACAGCAGTTACTCTTAAGGTTCATGAAAATTTAATCTCCTACTACATGAAGCAAACCAAAGCTATTGATTCTCGTCTCTTATAAATTTTTACTGATAGGACACCAGACTCTCCACAGGGACACGCTAGCTTACACCATGTTAAGCCGTTCTTAAATATCAAGATGAACTTAATGCAGCTTGTTAAAAGTTGATTAGAAGATATCAAAAAGCAAGAGGGCCTGATTAATCTGATGGCCCCAGTAAGAATTGCTCACCTGAGAAATATTGCTTATTACAGCATAGTCATACTGAATACATAATCAATATAAACAAAAAATATGAATATGAGAACAATGATTTGTTAAGAAAATAATGTACACCACAAGCCTTCTATGATTATATAGCATATTTTGTTGAACATGTTAGAATTATTACTTATAGCATAGTTGTTGATCATGTATGAATTATTATTAGTTATAAAAAAAAATCATCTAACTTTCTCAAGACCATTTATGCATGTATTTTTATTCATTCTTGATAAAAAATAAATTTACCCTGAATATATTCATTATTATACTGTGACAACTTTTCATCTTGATATCGAAATTTCATCAGAGACAAGCCAGGCTCTGACAAATTAGAAACATGTACATTCAGACACAGATTAATTTGTCAACAAACTTCCAGGGAGCAATATTGACACCTGACAATTTATCCCTTTCCCTCATATAGACTCATTTTGACGCACTCAATAGGTACAATAAAGCCTGATCTGCAGAAACCAAACTCAAACCTTACCAAATTTACTTGTAAAATCCTCATTACCAGACCACTGAGGAGCAGCGAACAGCATAAAACCTGATCAGCCTGCGAGTTACTCGCAGGCTGATCTGGTTTTATGCTGTTCGCATAGGTCTTTTCATGGTATCCTCTATGAGGGAAAGGGTTAACTTGACTGTTCAGTATCTACCATGTGTGCTCTGACATGCGGAGCAATTCTAATTGCTCACAATGAGATGCACTTGCACTCCTATGTTTATAGACAAGAGGGTTATAGCACAATGGCTTTAAAACACTCACCAGATAACAAATGGATATAAAAATTATGTTCTCAAAATCAGACCTATCTTTACAGTGAATGCCTGTAACATATTTGAACAGGTAAAATTTTCTCTCCTCAAAACTTGCACTCTTTTTAGCATCAGAAACCTGTAAATATTTAATTTCAATAATAGCCAAATTGATGTATTTCAATTTAAAAAGTTTTATGAAAGTGACTTAAAATGTAATTTGAAATTCAGATTATATAAAAGTTTTCATTTGTGTTTCTAAAAATCAATGCTCTAGGATATATTGAATTTATATCAGAAAAAAAAAATATGTAAATTTGCATTTTTTAATCAGGAATTCAAAAAACCTGAAATTTCTAAATTGAATAAATTCCTGTTGATTACCAATATATAGGTCATCAGTTTGAACTATTTAAACTACTTGATAATTTGGATTATCATTAGAATCATTTATCATTATTGATTGTCGCATTTTACACATTTTTATGCTACAGGTGTTTCAATATTTGAACGAAACAGATTAAATGCTTTACTGAACTACATACCTAGCTGTACATTGAGCTAGAAATGTGTGCAGAGGACACAGATGCCCCCTTCCGTTGCATTTTCCAAATTAAAGGCCAACACCCATGAGCATAAGTCATGTCCTAAGTAATATATCAATGAAGTTTAAAGTCTGTAGCACAAATACCTTAGTTACCTATGTCACAGTTTTGGGATGGACGGACGGACAAAGGCAAATCTTTATGCCTCACTTTTTGATTGAGGGGGGGGAGGGGGGGGGGATAAAAATACCAAAGTGCACAAGTTCATGTCCTGAATAATATATTCATGAAGTTTCAAGTCTGTAGTACAAATACTTTCAAAGTTACGTATATATACATCACAAGCATAAAATTCATTTTTTTTAAAAACAATTTTTAGGCCCAATGTTAGTCCTCTGTCAACTTTAACAAAGTTTCGATAAAAATACCCAGGTGCAAAAGTTCATGTCCTGAATAATATATCCATGAAGTATCAAGTCTGTAGTACAAACACTTTCAGAGTTATGCATGTCACAAAATTTCGGGATGGACAGACGTACATACGGACAAAGGCAAGTCTATATGCTTCCCCCCACCCCCACCCCCAATTCTTGGTGGGGGCATAAAAACATAATTTTAACCATTATCAATGTTAATCTTATTTTATGTTATACCTAGATATATAACATTTGTAAGCATTCTGTAAGGCACTTTATAGCCTTTACATATGCTTTCATACACTTCAGTTGTACAACTAAGTCCACAAATGAACGTTAATATGTTCAGTGCTGAAATCAGTGACAACCAAAAATATATATCTATATTTGGGTCAATTTCAAGAATGTTAAACATACTTTTTCCTAAATATATGTCAAATGTCTCATCATGTTTTAAGAACCTGCAAAAAAGGCACCCATCTCATAATGTTGCAGGCAATCACTGTACGGATTGGCCCAGTTTTGAGGCAACAATTTTTTTACCCGTTTCAATATGCTACAGGCATTTGCTGTAAAGACTGGCCTAGTGCGAAAAGGATATTAAGCCTAATCAAAGCAATTCAGGTGACTTGATTTTGCACGGTTACCAGTAGCAACCAGTTTCAAGAATTTTGAAGTTTCTGAATAGATTATATTAGAAAATTTATCAAGCATCCAAAGGCCTCATTTTTCAAGGGATCAGCAATGCTAAACCAATGTGAGGTTATCAATAGTGAAAAACAAAATTTAATGCTGAACATAGTTTCAGGGGAGAAGAATTTTGAAATGATCTATATAGATCTAGTACATTATTACAGAAAACTAGCTTTCACCCTAGATTATTTTCAAGGGATCAACTTTATTTTAGAAGTTTTTATTAGATTTTTGCCCATGCAATCACTTTCCTTTGGAAAAAAAAAAACAAAAAAAAACTAAAGGCAGAATGCATGTTTATGCATTATTATTTTTTACATAATTCTTACTTCCAAAAACACACAATCATGAAGGTCAAGGTCAAAAGTTTTATAAATATGAATGCGAGTTATTCATGACAAAGACAGTATGATAATGTGCAAATATTAAAGAAAGCAATATAGGATAATATAATAATATGGCTGCTGTATAAACATTTACAAAACCCATGTTTCTTCTTTTGCAAGTTTTGCTGGTAAAGAGCGACTTAAATTGGTTATTGAATTACTTTACTCTGGAAATCTACATCACTTGTTCTAGACAGTTTCAGGAATTACCTCTCAGATTACTGTTAACCCTTTCCCTCATATAGACTCATTTTGACGCACTCAGTAGGTACCACATAAAGCCTGATCTGCAGAAAACCACAGTTTAACCTTACCAAATTTAATTGTAAAATCCTCATTTCCAGACCACTGAGGAGCAGCGAACAGCATAAAACCTGATCAGCCTGCGAGTAACTCGCAGGCTGATCTGGTTTTATGCTGTTCGCATAGGTCTTTTCATGGTGTCCTTTATGAGGGAAAGGGTTAAAGAACTTAGCACCTTGAACAATTCCTGTTTGGGGTGCCTCAATAGCACAGTGGTTAACGCACTTCACTTCTCACCAATGTGTCCCAGGTTTGATTCCTCAGGTCACCTATATGTAGAGGGTACATGGGTCACCCATCCAGACATGTGGGTTTTCTCCGGGCTCTCCAGTTCCTATGGTAATGATGACCACAAATGCCACAACCAGAACCAGTAAGAGTGATTATGTAATGTTGTGATAACTTGTTTCATAATCGTTGTAAAATGAATAAATTGACTTGACTATTTGAGTTTACCGTTGCTTCGACAGTATGTCAGTCAAATAGCAATGTCCAGCTAACTACAGGTGGAGGAAGACCCCGAATGCACAGAGGCATCTGGGTAGAACCACCGACCTACCGCAAGCCAGCTAGAAGGCTTCCTCACACGATAATCCGAATGAACCTGCCAGGTTTCGAACCCACGCAGTGAGGGGCTAAGTGAAAATAAATTAAGTTTAAACTTAAGTATAATTCATATCAACTAGGACAAAAAATCTGAATGTGTCTATGAAGCTGTATACTAGAAAATTGTTTATAAACTAGCTGTCCTGTCCATGAACCAATGTGTTCATCAAACTGTCATAAACAGGGCTTGGTTGATAAATAATACATGAACAGTTCAAGAATGTTTGGCAATGAATTAAAGGTCCATTAATGATCAATTTACCTCAAGGAATTTTCATGGACCATATTAAGCTCACTGACTAATGCAATCATGAAAATTTTATAAAATAGCGTCAATTAAAACTTCATGATTTTTAATGAACCATGAATATAAATGTTCATGGATAATTCATGTACTGTTAGTGGTCTTTACACAGGGGATGTTAATGGTATAACATTTGATATGCTTTCAAAAATATTCTACAAAATCAGACAAGTCATCAAAATATATACACTGGCTCTGAGCATAATATCATAAGATAATGGAAAAAATCTATTCAATTTCCTGCCAGCCACTATTTATGGTAAAATCAATTATACTGCAAATGACAGGCTGGGTTTCAATAGAAAGCTAATGTTAAAATAGTTATCACACAGTGGTTGAAGGCAAATGACAATGGTCTGTAAGATGATGCGAAGGCTAATGCAATATCAGTATTGACAGATGATGCTTTTGTTTAAACAGACATTGCTACATGGCTTTTGCAATTGACTGGTGAGTGTGATACATAGTGCATGGTGCCAACATTGATTTGGGTATGATACACATGTGGAGATTACATGTATCATTTTATACTGGACAAATTTATAGAATTAATAGGTCAAGTCTGTGGACAGCATAACACTGAGTGCCTGGATAGTGTAGTGGTAACACACTTCTCTTGTTCTCACCATTGAGTCCCGGGTTTGAATTAACTTGAGTCACATACATGAGAAAGTACAGAGGTCACTCATCCGAATTCTCCATTTTCCTCCCACAGTAATGACCACATATGCTTCCACCAGAGCCATCAAGTGTGATTAATATATAAGTTGTGATAATTTGTTTCGAATAGATGTAATATAATTAAAGCTTAAACTAAAAATTAACTTTCAGTTCAGTATTCTTTGTGTTACAACTGCAATAGAATCATTATGAAGTAATAGATTACTATTTTTTCTTTTTCTCTTTTAATATTCTGAAGAATATAATCCTATTAGATTGAAAAATACACTTACCAGGCATAACTGACCTTGCTAATTTGCATATTTTCCATGACAAGTTTAACTGTACCTCTCTGCGCTTAGTGCCAATCCACGCAATGCAATTCTGCACTTACAAATACGAATGGAATATGTTACGCAGACCTTTTATTCATAACCGTAACCGCTATTCATGTGCTGTAATGTTTGTAAACTTGTTATTTTGCTCTGTTAACATTTTAAGCGTGAATAATATATCTGTGACACTTATAATTAGAACAGCAACCCATTTTACATATTTAAAGATCCTGTAAAAAGAATAAAAGTAGCACTTCCAATGTCTGTAATTAACCTAAAGTAGTTCATGTGTAATTTTGCATGAAAGCGAATTAGGTTTCTCTCAGAGCATTTCTTAACTTTGAAATAGAAACAAACATTTATGTATAATCGAAAACATCAAATACCTTGTCAAGTTCTACACTTAAGTAACAGTAGAGAGCGTATATAAATCGGGTCCTAGGGAATGACCTACTTTTGAAGTTCATACAGTCAGGTTCATGACCCTAATTCCGGATTGTTTTGCAACTAACAGAGTGCATATTTGATTGTCTTACTACAGACTATAGTTGCAGAAGAGTGTGTGGAGTGTTTGCATCATGTGGCTTTTGCCTCTATTGTATCAATAATTAAGAATCACAGCTTTTTTCCTGTTAATCTGGCTGCTGTCCCTCAGCGCATTGAATTGATCAAGTTATCACAGGACCCAGATTTCCGGACATCCGAATGGACAGAGGGCAAACCTATTGTATCCTCCAGTGTAAACACCGGTACTGGGGACTAATAAAATAAATAAATTAAATAATGATTCAAATTAACAGTATTAAAAACTGTACAAATACCTTAAGGAACACATGCACAGTTAATTTCAAAATTAATTAATTATAACTTGAAACAATCATATCACTGGTATCATGTGCAAACCCAATATACTTGGATAATTTGGATGACTTTACAATAGATGTAATATTTAGTTATCTATCAAAATTTACATCTAAATATACATAATATTACTGTGAATACTGTTAATACTAAAAGAGAGATGACAGATTTAAAAATGTTCAAGACTGCTCTAAAGCAGCATCAATGCTTAGATTTGATCGGTAGAATAAAAAAAGCTTTTTTCTACTCTTCCTCATCAATGTTGGGCAAGTATTTGTTTTCTGAAAAAATTTTTTTGGTAAACACAATTCAGGGAATTCCAGTTAAATATACAATACAGTTATCCCCAAAGCACTGGTGCTTGCTGTACCATGTGACACATTTCGCAACATGATGTCTTCACCAATTCCAGGTTGAGTATTCCTAAGTGTTATTTAAATTTTAAACCTGTGAAGTGTGCACATTCTCTAAATGTATATGTGATCTGTTAAGTGAGGGCACATGGAAATTGAAATTCTAAATATAGGTTTTGTTATTCTAAAAATAGGTTTTGTACCTCCTTGTATCGCTCTAGCTTGTGATGGGAGAAATATATTGACAACATAGTTGCATAAATTGCAGTGAACATTACTAAGCGCCTCTTAAACACAAAAGAACGTAATGATAATAGCTAGAGCATGTTCATATATTGATTTGGAGAACATCCATTATATAATGCACAGGCAAGCATGTATAATTCTTTAATTTACCTATGAAAAACTCACCTCAGCATTAATATTGTATACAAGGTCCCTGAGGTCAACACGTCTCTCCTGTATCAGATCAGTAGACTCTTTATTGTGCTTTGATAGTCAGCACATGTATGTAAACATGAGAAAACTTAATTATCAATTCTCATTTATCTGAAGGTCTGATGTATATGTTTCTTGGGTTTAATGTCCCATCAACGGTATTTCAGTCATTTGGAGACAATGTCTACTTGAGACAAATAAAGCAGGGCTCAAAATTAACACTAGCATTTAGGCAAAATGCGAGTAGAAAATGAAGTTTGCGAGTCCACTGGCAATTATTTGCGAGTGAAATTTTGGCTTAAAATTTCTTTACAATGTCTGAATGAGATAATTTCATTAAAGAAAATCAACAACATCAGAACTAAACAATCCTGGCTTGTTTTAAGTATCACAAGCGAAGTTGTTGTATGACTAATATAAAATGTGGGTCTGCGATTACGGTGCACAAGTTAACATGCGGACACATATATATTGGTTAAAACATCTGCTAAAATTTACCCTTGATTTTTCCTCTATTAAATATTGATAATTGATACTGCTTAAATATCTTGTGATTCTAATTTTTAAAGTTAAAATAACCATATTAATTTAATTTTCAATCAATAAAAGTTACCCACACCCTCGTATCATTCTTGTAAGCCGTAATTTTACACTAGTCCCTATTTCCAATGGAAGCATGTCTGATGCTTATTTCAATAATTATTGAATCAGTTTTAGTTAACAAAGAGCATAATCACTTTCTCCTTTTTTTTATTCAAAGTTTAAAAAAAGTTATTTATGAAACAGTGATCCTGATAATATACAAGCCCATTGGAAGTAATTTCCATGAAAGTTTAATAATTTGGGATTAAGTCTGGGACTTTGCAAGTTGAACTTAAAGGCACTCACATTTTTTTGCAAGTGGGAAAAAAAAATTAAATTTGTGCCCTGTAAAGTGCTGCCATTACTGCAGTATAATGCCTTAGACATGTGGCATGATACCACACCTAGTCACATTATCCTGACAGTCGGCCCAACCAGTCCTGGAACTACCTTTCTATTGTCTACATGAGAAGGTGAATAGTTCTGCCTCACTGTAATATCATGCCATAGACAAGTGGCATGATACATGATACCCTGTCCTACCAAACCCAGTCACATAACTCTGGCACTTTGTAGAACAGCCAGTCCTGAAACTTAAATGAATTAACATGTTTTAGTAAACAAATTCATTCTTTTTCAGTAGTTCAGCAAAAATTTGCCTTTCTCAATAAAAAAACATAAAAATTTTTAGCGACTACATGACAGACATTTGTACAGTTGTCATATTATTTGTACAATGTCATGTTATTTGTACAATGTCATATTATTTGTACAGTTGTCATATTATTTGTACAGTTGTCATATTGTTATTGCTATGAACGACGTCAACGTCATTCAACAAGAGCTGTCAGAGGACAGCACGCTCGACAATTCAAAATGCTTGTTGGTAAATCAAATGAAATCTATTTCAATTCTTGCCCTTCACATACCCTGTACATAATAATAGTAAAAAATGATATACCTTGATAGTCTGACACCCTTGATATTTTTATGAATCTAAAATCAATCCCATGCCTAGTTACTGAGACATAAGCACAATAATACTGTGCATGCAAAACTTGAACCAAAAATCCAAGTTAGAGAAGGGCCATAATTTGCATAAAATTCAGTCCAAAAGTTATCCTCCTTGGATTTCTGATGCCCCTGAAGACACTCCCTTAACTTTCTAGTCAATTCCACAAGCAATTTCTGAGATATAAGCTGGACAGTAGCTTGAATGCAAAAATTTAACCAAAATTCTAAGTTAAAAGGGGGCCATAATTTTCAACATATTCCATCAAGTGTTATCTTCCTTTATAGTATGATACCCCCAAACATATTAAAGATGTTTCAAATCAATCCCATGCCTGGACTCTGAGATATAAGCATGAAAGTACCTTGCATGCAAAACTATAACTAAAATTTCTAAGTTGAAAAAGGGGCCATAACTTGTAATATATTCCATCAAAAGTTATCAAACTTGATAGTATGATACCCCTAAACATATTTGTAAACTTTCAAGTCAATACCATGAATGGTTATTGAGATGCAAACTGGATAGTAGCTTGCACGCAAAACTTTAACCAAATTTTCTATTGCAAGCAAAACTTTAACCAAAACTTCTAAGTTGAAAAGGGGCCAATATTAATTCATATTAAATTCAGTCAAGAGTTATCTACCTTGGTTGTCTGATGCCCCTGAACATACTTATAAACATTCAAATC
>CM037785.1:63697233-63728077 GCA_021229015.1 Solen grandis
AAGGCCTCCAGACCATACACAAAATATATACATAAATATTTTTTTTTTTCTTATTCTAATGGGCATTCAATTAGATTACCAACAGTTAAGATATAATCCATAGATATATATGTTTGACCCAACAGAACCCACGCGAGGTTTGTGTATCCAAGTCATGGATGCGATATTAAACATGCCGTACAGGACTTTTGTATGAAGAGAGAAGTAGAGAAAATTAATGTTTTTTCTATCGATTCTGTAGTGTGATACTCATGTATTTCATTCAAACCATGGAATTTCAATACATGTTCACGATAGGTAGTTTATGTTTATTAGATATCATAAATTTCATTTTAAAGAGTTATAAAATTAAACAAATGAAAATGCGATAAGTGAAAACGGTGTGAAAAATTGCGCAAAGTATTTGTGTCATTGGCATACATCATTCGTATATTTAGACCCCGTAAGGTAATAAAAAAAGACACCGATACGCCTAGACAAGGTATAAACTAAGGCCTTCGTTTTATTAATATGTCTTATAGTTTAAATGTCACCACGTGTTACAATGTATGTAGTTCAAAGCACGCTTTGTAACACTAATAAGGTTTATGTTGTATGATAATGCCAAAGCTACTTCCAGTAAAATTTGGAAAACTGTAAAAACTAAATTGATGGAATGTATTCTTGCATCAACAGAAGATTACCTTGCGGCCCAAGTACGTAACTACGTAACTATGAATATCTATGCAAGTACGAATACCATCTTGCATCCGGATCGCCCCTTTGGCCTGTGTCATTGTTTTATCTCTTATCTTCAGCAACTACTTGTATTTATGTTAATTAGCCAATATGAATTCCTTATGATGAGAAAAGTCCGCTAATAATCCAGCATTTGAAAATCCATTACTATAAATATTTCTACATATTTTCGACTATGATACTATTTCCTGCAGACATTACTCCAATAAATACGTGTACCCACATGCCCGAAAGCCTTTGTTTAGACACAGGATGAAAAATATAAAATATAAAACATGCAATTAAAAGGTTAAGAGAAAAATAGTAATAGGCCTCTTTACCACCACCAAATACCTTGCCCACAATTGCAACTCTCCAAATTGTAGAGCGTAACAAGATAAGATAAAGATGGTTAAAAATCAAATTATTTAATAACGAAAAAACTTGATTTGAAGAATATGACTTGCAGTTGTCTCATCTTACATATTTGTGATAACCGATTACGTTACTTCCTACATGGGCTTGGCGGTGTTTATTCTTACTGTTAGAAATTTGCAAATATCTGCTGTATAATTGTAAACATAATTAAATGTGGCAGACAATTTTCACCTTATAGCATTTAGTTAAAAGGATGAGGCGATTGGAAACTGTCATTTCGAGAGGGTTGATTTGCTACATTTGTCTCAGAGAAGAAATTGTAGAATAGCTTACGTCCACAACATAGATCTAATTTATCTAAAAAAAATCTCTCCCTAACAACCATCTGGGTTTTCAAACGTTATTTCACAAATCTCGCTAAAATATCACCATTGGCTTAGTTTCCTTCATTGTGGTAAAGGCACACTATTTTAATTGATCTCACGCCGAAACTTTCTTTCTTAAGTGATTAATATAAATTTTCTCTATGACAGCACTTATTCAAGTATTCTTAATTCCTTTAACTCCTACATATAATCCAAAACCACAAGTTTTTTTGTTTTTTTTTTAAATTTTTAAAGGACTTTTCAGAACCCCATTCAAAACGAATTTCCAGCACATGAGCGACGGAAAGCGTTAAAATCAACTTGACAGTGATTAAAGTATTTTTCATTACTCGGCTGAGAATGAAGTGAACCTGAAAGACATTTATGAGCATTTTGATTAAGTTTATATACATATTCTCCTCTTACGTGATGCCCTTTTACAAAGGAACTGTTAAATAATGATGAGCAGGGTCTAGTAATGATAGCGTTCTATGAACATGAGTAAACTTCCGTTACTAAAATATGATATTTGTATCCAATCTGAAAGTCAACATTTGATGATTATGATAAATCATATCTATCCTCGTTACTTGTTTTAATGTTCATTATTAATATCAGCATAGCATGATCATTGTTATGTTCAAATGATGAAATAAGGTCTGTGACTTTACAATAAATTTCCATCTGGTTGGCATTATCATGGTTGAAATACTAAACGCATTGCGCAGGGAACACGAAAAGACGAATTAGAGAGCCTACGTTTCAGTCTTTCATTTTTAGCATTAGTGGCTGAAGAAGGAGCTTTTCCTCAAAAGTGCCTGTCGAGTATTAAGCTAAACTGTGTGACCTCTCGAGACGTCATTTATAGGTTCTGTTTTCGTCTTTCTGGAGGAAATGTCCTCTAGACGACCTTTGATTATAACAAGAGATGTGTTTTTATATCTCGTTACTTTGTTAGTGGTGCAATTATTTGGATGAAGCGGACATTAAACGAACAATGTAGACATCACCAATATGTCCTTATGTATCTAATTCTAGCAGATTTATCAATTCTTAATGCTGTAAAACTGAACTGGTTTAAGAAATAAGCACACCATACTGAAAGATTCGGCGATGTGGTGGCTCAGTGGTAACGCGATGGACTGCTTATCCGGGGGTCCGGGGTTCAAAATCCGTTAGAACCTTAGAAAATGTCTGGCACACTTTTCTGTGTTCCCCGCCTAACTAGAAGCCTAGTTTAATGACCGTAAACTCATGAAAATGCAAAGTTAGACACTGATATCGAGTCATCAGGAATGTTTGAAACTGTAGACTGGTAAGAACTAATACTTCTTTCAAAGGTTGTCAACACAAGAACAAGTTAGAAAACAAATCTGATTTCAAAATCAATTTATTAGCATTGGACAAAATAGGTTTAAACACATATACAGAACAATCAATATCAAGCATAGCTGTGTAACAATTTTGATAATATATTGTGATAAATTACCATCATTTCAACACACACACACACACACACACACACACACACACACATATATATATATATATATATACCGAGTTAGTATAGACTTGCCGAGTTAACAGTCTATTACTAAGACACTATACAAGCCAAAATGTATTTTTAAGACATCTTTTGAGACTTTTTTAAAAGTCTTTAGATCACATTGTTTCAGCATCATGATGGCAAAGGATACTTCTTTCATTCGGCGGAAAATGGAATTGAGTCTATATTTCAAGTTGTATTTGACTATAAATCATAATCAAGATTTATACTAATTTCTAAAAGTAAGTGACACAAACACAATTGAAATTTAATGGAATATGAAAGGAGTCATTCACATTTATTTTGTCTCTTTGTATAGAAAACCAAACCATGTTGAAAAACGAAATGCTAATTTATCAAAGAAAAAGTGTCAAAGGACGGATCCCTGTATTTTGCAACGCCATTTACTTGGCAAGTAATATTGTTCAAATATTAAAAAAAAGATTTCATTTTTATGACCTTTTATTTTGCTCTTAAATTTTGGTGACGTCGCATTTCTAAAACATTCATCACTATTTCTGTGCTAGTGATATTTCGATAATTTAAGCGATAAAGATCAGATACAAAATGCCATAGTTGTGTTATTTGACGTCTTAGTCTAAATGTGACTTTTACACCCGGTTTACATTTTTTATGGATTGAGTACATAATGTTTAATTAAAATCTAAGAAGGATTTATGACGGGCCCCCGCGTTCTTATGCAGATCGTTTAAGAGCATATTTCAAAAAAAATAAAAGAGGCACATTTATTTGTCAATAAACAACATGCTACGAGCTTAGTCTCACTGTTGTTGACTATGTGCACAGGATCATATAAATATAAACAGCTGACTCAACATGTAATGACAGATGATATATAACAGACAACATATGGACATGGGATGGAACATATTTGAAACAACTATATGTATACATATTATTGTAATTCATATATCAGATGTAGACAAAATGTTTAGATAACATTATCATATGCTTATAAAATTCAACTAAACAATACTAAAAACAAGAACTTTAAAAATATATTGTTAAAAGAGAATATGCACGAACAAATAACACCAAAATGAATAATGTTCATATATGCATATATGCATATATGTATATTACTAGTGGATATATTAATTATTGTAAAGAATAATTTCTATTTGGACTTCCAGTCGTTGCTCTTCTCGTTTTATCTGAACAAGATCTTCTCTAGTGCCATAAATGGAGCCTCAAAAGCCAGGGAAGCAGCGAACGAAACCATGTAGGTGACTGACAAATGTCCCAAATAAAGGTACACCTAAAGATAAACAAATAGTCAATTTGAATTAACTTCCGTGCACAACAAATAAGACCATAATCTAATTTCAAATTAATTACAAAAAGAAAACGAACAATCAATACAGGTTCTATTTTACAATGGTACGATTAAATGAACAAATCAATTAGATGTTTTTTCTTCTTTTGTGTATAACATTATATTACCAAATAAAGAGTAGATACAGTAATCATTAGCCGTTGTGTTACTCTAAGTATATATCTCCGTGGAATTGAATATCTAAATTGGAATGTATTCATTCAATTGAAGATATATTGAAAAAAAAATTGAAATTGAAAAGACAAACATTATATCCTTATGATATGATATTATTTAAATGAATGAAATACTAAGAATGTTTTATAGTGAATATTATGAATTAGATCATGTTTCTTATAACCATCTTTCTTGAGACAAATGCACAACTTACAATATTGTAATCAGTCACGTGCAGTAACGTTCTCCGCGAGAATACATACGTCATCATGCAGATAGGGTGGACCAAGTAAGCCGCATATGAGAGCCTTGATAGTGGAATGAAACCATTCCACGACAATATGGTGTTGACAATACCTACAAAATTTCAACAATTATTATTAGGTTTCTCCTATTTATACCACGCTTCAATGTGTGGGTAATAATGGAATCAACCATGCTGTTTCGTTCTGTCCCGTCTCGTCGTGTGCGTAGTGTTATTATGACAATGAATCATTATTTTCCGGGCACGCTGTCGGCAATTATGTATCCCTAGTTTGGGTCTAGAAAACTCATAGAATGAAAGAGTTTATATTTTGTTTCTGACATACAGTTGGTCTCATAATAACAGGTACGAACGTTTTTATTTAGATCATTTCATTTTATTCATCCAAGTATCAACAGGAAATTAATGGTTGATTGTTTATTGGGTTTTACATCCCGCCGATTTTCAGTCATTTTGGAGACTCTAGAAAATTAATATTTGCAAATTAAAAAAAGGTATGTCGAACAATACAGCGTTTCTGAATAAGTGTCATTATAGAATAGATTGGTTTGCCCAAACACCATAATATGCTATTGTTTTGTCAAACTACCAACCGAAAACATCATTCACAATGTTCGCATATGATAATTAAGTTAAAGTCTATACGCGACAGTGTTTTGCTTGCCTTGGATATAATGAAACATGAATCGGAAATTAAACTCAACTTGTCAAAAGATGATATCTCATCAATTTGCGTGTAAAAAGATGCTTTAAAATCGATACCACGTCTATTGAAGGACAATTCAGCAGGTCAAATCAGTTCACGTTTTGTAACTCTTACATAGAAAGATGTTAAAGGATAAACCATTTCAGATTCATATGGTAAAGGCATTAATAAAAGTATATTTGACTATTTTTGAAGGTCCAGTAGAACACATTCTTGTTGTTGTGTGTGTATTGTTTTTATTTCCACTTTTTAAGCTAACAAGGTGAAGTATACACCTTATTATATCTTTAGAAATCAGTGGATTTAATCTGAAAAAAATCAGCGTTGAAAAGTATTCACTAAAATATATACATGTATAAGTATTTTTAAAATTAGGGGTATTTAAACATACATGTTGGTCACTGAAGGGTTAATGCTTGTTTTGCATTGCCATTTTTTGATGTTATTTTCATCTGTATGTTTTAAAGTATTATCATTTATCAAGATAAATTTCTGAAAATATCATTTTGGTGTTAAATTTTCAACATTCAATTCATATATTTTCGTTTTAGTCGAAGTAATCTCTCGCTTGAATTAAACATTGTAAGAACACCTTTAAGTCAATTAAATGAAATTACGGAAAAGTCCTTCGGATCGTCTCATAACAGTAATTAACAAAATTTTGTTCAAACATGTTGTCTTGTCGTATCTTATAATCAGATCTTGAGACGATGTATCATATTGTGGGAACAGAAAACAATCATGTGCATCAATTCCTGTACCTTATTATTATCAATATTACTCTAAATATAATGCACGTAGCATAAAAGAAACAAGTCCCTACATTTATTTAGCAGTAGTTTATATACTTGTAATGTACATGTTTTAAATGTAAGGTTTCGTGATATTCAATATTTAATTAAAAAAAATGTTTATGTTTAAATTCGTATTCTGTCATTTTTGTTATCGTTTTCGCCTGAATAACTACAATGTTCTCTAAAGACAGGATATACTTACCACCCATCCCTGAATAGCATGCAAAGATGAGCCAAGCAATACAAATACCCCAGGCGGCTCGACCGATGCTCTCATAGAGCGCCCTCTGGATGTTGGTCCACTCGGTCCCGTTCTCTTTATTCTCAGTATATGTTATATAGACTAAAAACAGGGCTACAGTCGTGGCGAGCAACCAGCCAATGAGAGCAAACATCTAAAATAAAAAAAGGTTCGAAATAATTGAAAACGATGCATATTCAAAAGTCAATGGAATATGGGGAATACCACGATATACTATTCTTACTTTTCAATTCCAAATATTTACTTATAACACAGTCAAACAGATTTAGTATGCTAGTATGCACCGAATTCGTTCTTTTAAATTGGCATTTTAATGTTTCAACACATACAGCGATACCAATGTAATACATGTCAAATAATGTCAAATACTTCTCCCTAGTAACAATTAGGATAATATACTCTCAAATATCAATATCAATGATTTTAAGATTTCACAACCATGAATAAACCTTAGAGGAAGGCAATGATGATCGTAGACACGTGCAAATATATGTAATACATAATGGACAAAAACCGAAATGAGATTATGTTGAATATTATTGTGAAGCAATGGAAGATGGCTATAACGGATGACCAGTGAACACACCTTATTTCTGAATGGTTTCCGGCCACGCTTGAACACAATCAGACCTAGTAACATTCCCACTGCCCAGGGGCTGACTCTACACCAGGGCACAGTGTATACTTTGTTCCAGAAGGCCCCGCCATCAGACTTCATACTGTAAATAAGACGTGTGGCATTATGTTTGTGTTTATCAACTACTAATTTAAAGCCAAATAAATCAAGAAGAAATAAGCTGAATTAACGTTCAAATAAAAATGATTTAATATCACTAAAATCTTGCTCCAGTTGAACACCTTAACAGAATGCAATTCCTTAGAGTTCCAACTACCCTAAGCCACACCCTAACATCACTATACTAAGCTGGAACAAAACTCGCAGATTAGGTTGCAGCTACTGTCAGCCTGGAACGAGTTATCTGGGCTTTGACGCCAAGTCCTGCCAAAGAAGCAGCAAAACCTATACCTTTCAACTGGGTTTTAAAAAAGGGAGGTAAATCAAAACTAATAATAAAATCATGAATATCAAACACACATTTAAATGTAGACAAATAAAATAGCAGAACCAAAACTTATGTCATATAAAATATATAAAAATTATTTTAGCACAAATAAAGCCAGATCGTCATGAGATTAAAACCTAAAATCGTTTCAATTTTATGAAATTATTCTATTTATCCATCGTTGTAATTATCTATCTAAATACCACCAAGCATGTTTGATGGTCTCCACCAAGTTTTGTTAAACCAGGTTCTTCTTGCGGGACTTCTCATTTCAATCAAACGTGCATTACAGAACGGAATATGAGATGTTGTTTTTATTTCGCCAACTACTCGTACCACTAACAGAAGCTTTGCTGTACTTACGTAAAAAAATTTCCGTTCACTATCGACTCCTGCCAATAAGCCATGCTGATTCCGAAAATCATCAGCAGGGATGTTGAAAGGGCGCCAAACACCACAAACCTGACAGTAGATACTCATTTATTGATATGTTTATTAGAATTGAATTTTTAAAAGTGATACATTGATATAGTTTGAACTTAATCCAACAAAGTGATACAAATTGCACTCATGCAAAAAAACACAGTCACTATGGCAACGTCGGGTTACGCTGATCGGCGCAAATTTCGCAAATCTTCACATGTTTTCTTGTCTTTAAAAATCACATATAGACATTCTCCCAACGTCAAAAACTGTCCAAAATATATGGACTGCTTTCAAAATCTTTTCTCAATGCCTACGTTATGTCCGACATCATTTCTGTTAACATCGGAAGTAAGCAAAAACCGTAAATAGGGCACTAGAACAGCGATATTCCCTAAAATTTTGTATGTTAATGTGTAAAATGAAATCAGAGACGCTCCAGTAATCATGGACACTTACGGCAAAGGTTAAACGAAGTCAACCAACATACATGTATATTGGTGGTTCATCGCTTTCAAGAATGATCCTGTGCACAATGTTGTCGACTGCCAAAGATCTGGCGTCCGTGCGCGACGTCAGGAAAAGTAGACATAATTAAGGAGTTATCTGGGAAACAACCCGTAAAATTCCACAGGAGCATTTAAGGTCATACTTTAAAAGTGGGAAATGTGTGTATCGTGCAAAGCAAAATATTTCAAAAAGACTTTGCAGATGCCATATTTCTTTCATGAGTGAGTTGCCCCGCTCAACGTTAACCGACGTTGCCATAGTGACTATGGAGTTGCATCAGTGCAATTTGGAAGTTTTGTTTTCGGATTTAGTTCAAAATATATTGAAGTATCACTTTTGGAAATTTCATTCTAATAACCATATCAATGAAAAAGTTTTGAAAGCCCCTAGTACATATATTTGTAATTTACCTATAATTCATAACATTTTCAGCTACTGGACTGATAAGTACTTTATAATTTTCTTGGCAATAATTGAATGCTTGACTTTAAAATGTGACATTCATTAACTTATAAAATGGTTATTGTGTTGAACAGATTAACACCTATGAGGAAATTAAAAAAAAATATATGTTTTAGAAAAAAAAATGTCTAATTTTCTTAACGGAATAGGTTTTTTGGATAGAGCAACTGTTACTTATGACTATTGTCAGAAGTCGTACAGGCTTAATAAAGGAGGCAAGTTTGAACTAGCAGACGTGTGTGTGTGGGGGGTGGGTGGGAGAGAGAGAGAGAGAGGATTCGTGTCAGAAGTCTAAGGTAAATAATCCAGAAAGTTTTATTTTAATGTGACAAGGTTGTAAATTCCCCTTTTTTACTGAAGTCATCAATAAAGGTAATGGCATCCTGAAAGTTTATTGTTTGTCAATGCAAGCTGGATTCCTCATATTTTACCACATATGCCATCATAAGTCGTTCATAAAATTTTGAAAACCTGCATGGCGGTCAAAATAGTAACCGTTTAAACATGTATCTTTTCAAGACAGTGGAATTCATTTTCAAGTTTCAACATAGATATAAGATGAGGTATGGGAGAGAATATGGCATATGCGGTCTCGTATAGCCCTACTATATCTCATATATTCAGCGCCTGGCTTCATACGTCTAACTGTATACATACATAATTGTGTTAAGCACAAGAAATAATTATAAATGGCTATACTTGAAGAATTTGAATACATACTTGTACATGAGAAACAGAAATATTGGCGTGATGACGTAGAACTGCATATCGTTAGCCAGGTACCAGGTCCACCCCATACACTGGAATAAAGGAAGGATAGAAACATGCATGATAAGAAAAGAGAAATGTATATCGTTAACCGAGAAATGCATATCCTTGAAATACAGGAAAGATAGATACATGCATGATAAGGAAAGAGAGATGTACATCGTTAGCCAGGTACCAGGCACGGTCCATACACTGGGATACAGGAACGATAAATACATGGTATACCATGGAAAATGAAAAGATAATAAATACATATCTTATAAACCTGGTAATAGTCAAAAGGCAAATATATCTAGGTGCGGGTTGACATTTGTAGAAAAGGTCAACAAATATACTCAAATATTCCAAACACAGCTTTTATTAATTGTAGAATTTGCATACGCATCAAGAAATAATGTCTTTAGATAGATGAAAGGACAGTTTTTGTTGAACAATCTATTAATTGTTTTGAATAAAATATTAAACTGGAAATTTATAAATGCCCTGGGAGTTATAATCTGAAATAAGCCGAAATTCATTTTCTTATTATTCTCCAGAGGTTTTCAAGTTCTGAGAACAAATCAAACATGCGTTACACCAAAGGAGGTCCAAAATCTATAAAATACTAATAAAGCCAGAAGGGGCTATAAGCGTTCTTTTTACATATGTTGATAGCCCCTTCTGGCGTTCAATGGACGATGCAATAGCAAACGTATCAATAGCAGTAATTATTGTTTACAGTACTAGGTTACCACATACACTTTATTGCTTCATTCATTTTGAAAATAGTTCTCAATTTAATAATATGTTTAATATAATTAATACTTAATTTAAAGTAAAATACATGTATCTGAATAGATGGGCAGATAAGTGATTAAGCATTTCTTCATTTAGATGCATAGTCAATACCTTATAAATGAGAAGCAATAACTTCAATATTAAACAAATGACGCCCCATTAAACAAATTACGCCTTTAAGAGAATATGCTTTATCATGTTTAAGTTTTTTTTAACATTCATTTTGTTTTTACTTCTTATCCTCTAGGTAATCATGTATCTTGTTCCAAGAAGGGTTTGAATACATCATATACTTTGTCACCAGACAAGGGTCCTACATATCAATCTTATTACTGTGAAATCACTGATTTTCGTGGGAACTAATTTTCGTCGATTTCGTGGTGGGTTTTATCCACAAATATTATCCCCACGAAAACTTGTCTCTTAAATAGACCTCACGTTTTCTAGAACATAGATCCACGAATAAATGTACCCACGAAATTCCCTGAAGTACATAATCAATGATTTTACAGTATATAAAATAAAAAAATACTACCTGGTTATCCGTTTCGACCAAATTATTGACATATAATAAGTTGGTCCACCAGTTCATCTTGCAGTTGTCAGCCGTTGGCAATTTGCTGGGCCACAGAGGGCCATCTCCGAAATACGGATACAGGCAACCAAACGTCATCAGCACAAACATGTAGATAGGGGTAAGTCTGTATGTGGGGAGATATCATTTATTCATATTAATGTGAGTCTTGACATTGTGCATTATATTGTTTCCGGAACAGCAACACTGAACTTCAGTGTAATATCGAAATTACGTTGCCCATGTGTAGAATTTATTGATAATATCAAATAAATCTAGATTTTTTTTTTCTGCGAGAAATGAAATAGATGAATTTTGATATCAGTTCTTGCTACATAGAAAAGTCTAAGATAGTCAAAAAAACAGGAGCAATCAGACTTTGCAGACGAATTCAATTTAAAACCTTTTCCGTAATAATTAGTTTCAAAAGAGGAGCTTTGTCGTTGTCGAAAATAAGAGTTGCTTTTTAATGTAATCGACAGAGGTAAGCAATGTGTCCCTCGGGAAATGTTCCGTTCTGCAATTTTGCTCTCTAGGGTAAAAAAATAACGATTCAAATCAGGGTTTAGTTTGAAAGAACGAGGTATTGCTTTATTTCAACTGCCTCTCGGATTATCCACCTTTCCGGTTTTGAAAAAAAAGGTTTATATAAGATAAGATTATAAAACCTGTATGGTTTCTCGTTCAAAGTAAAATGTCATTTATCATGGCAAAATGTTTCTATATTAATGTTCACCTTTACTGTAGTGCTTAATATATAGAAGATATTTATTTGTAAGTGGATACGGAATATATCTCATCGAGAGATGATACAATTTTGATATTTTCACGAGCACGTAGCGCGAGTATAAAATGTGAAAACTGTGTCACTTCGAGGTGAGATATATATAAGATTCCTCTTAAAACAAACTCATTTTAACTTCTGATAAATACCCCATTTTAAGTCAGACCTTTATCATTCACACTCTGCGATATAGATTTTATGTCACTCATAAAATACAGTATTTCATCAGTCAGCATGAAATATATCAATTTCTTGTAACACTTTATTTGAATTTAAGGCCCAATATATTTCATAATGATTCAATTTTCATGAAAAAGAAAATATAACATTGACATATCGTAGACTAACACAAATGGTACATAATGTGCAAAATTTTCTGTAAAACAATTAAACGCATTGAAAGTGTTTATCAAATTACGCAATTTAATATTTTTAATGGATGTAAAAATACTCTCATTGTTTACATTTGCATTGATGGGTATTCCCGAAGAGGTATGTAATCGGAAATAATTCGAATTTGAAAAACCGTCGTCGAATCACAATTTGTTTATCTGCTACGTCACCAATTAATGCACTCGTGATTCGTTAACGGAGACCTACGGAATGGCTATGGAAAATTGACGAGGATATGCGAAATATGTAAATAAGTTATTTTTATAAACAACCGAATGGTCTTCTTATTTATGCAGTGTAGTAACGTTGTCGTCAACGAGTATGAACATATTGCATCTCGTAACAAATCTGTAGCATACACTTTGCTTTTCTGTCCGAAGAATATATACTGCTTTTTGAAGCATAGACCTTTAAAGATTTATGTAATGATGATGAGACGGAGCGTGAAACTTGCCAATTATTTTTGTTGTTGTTGTCTTTGTAGATCAAATAATTATATTTCTGTTCAACATACAGTTTGGGCAGTTGTTCTTGTAAGCTACAAACTAGGAAACTGAATAAATAAATAAATAAAAATAAATGAATGAATGAATGAATGAATGAATGAATGAATGAATTGAATGAATGTTTTTTCAATCGTCAAATGTTTGAAAATGTTTCCTGTCATAACTAACATCTTTGAAGTTTGAAATTGATGCTTGGTGACTTGTAGGCCCACTGGGCCGAGTGCTTATGTATTTATGTGATATTTATTGTATGTACTCATTATATGTATTAGCACATGTCACGATAATAAATAAATTACTTACTATAGGTCGTGACCGCCCTGGATTTACCCTGATGTTTTCCGAATTGCAAGACATGAGAGATTTTTGACATGAATCCAGTGTTTAATTAGTTCGTTCATTAATCATAAAAGAACCTAAATATTTTCAATATTTAAAAAATCTAATCGGAATGTTTTTAGACCTAATAAAAACGTTTTATTTACCTCCAAAATCTATGGAAATAATACATAACTCCATCCATGAGGGAGAATTTCTTCGTCGTCTTCGATGTACTTTTTAGTTGCAACCATGTCAAAAGAAATGCACTGAAAGAAATCATGAATCAAACATGTACATTGTCTCTCTACATTTCAACAATTGGTAAGCAAAACTTGATTGAGATTAAAAATGGATAACAAATATTCGAGTTCAAGTAACATAATCTGGTTACCTAAAACTGATGTCAATAACTATTTATTAAGCTCTTTCGTATACATGATATATGTCTGTACACAATACATTATATTGATTTTTATTAATAAAAGTTGTGTTTTTTTCTTTAAAAGTTCCCTATGTTGTATATGAAATTTCAATAGTTGTTAGACATTATGCTAGCATGGGTGAAATATTTTTATCTGATGCACAAAGATAATGAAAAAGCAAAGTGTTGATGATACATACATTTATGTTCAACGGATATTTACAAATAGTAGTGGAAATAAAATCAAAAAGGCTTATGTAATGCATATTGCATTTCGTCATTTCAAATTAGTAAAAAGATCCGATCATTATTATAAATCATATCTGCGTAGATGATTTCTCCTTAAGTGTATCAAAAATTACTTAATATAACTTTAAATATTCGTGAGACATCTATTCATGAGGAGAATTATACCTTAGAACAAAAAACGTATCGACGGCGTATCCACCCGCGACAACACCTTGAAAAGTAACCCTCTGCATTATTGGTACGAAGTCTAACAAATTGTCTGAAATGGGAAAAAAATGAAAGGACTAAACAGTGTAGATTTAAGTATAAATGGGACACGTGATAAGAAATGTTTTAAGTTACTAATGCTCTATTTAGACATACTTCTTGTATTTCATTAAAGGCTACATTTGATACCGCTATACAATTGATGTTAAATGTATAATGTTTATGTGCACGTAAAGATAATTTTATATCTTATTTCAAAGAATATATATATATATATATATATATATATATATATATATATATATATATGGAATGTGCTACATTAGGCAAATATGATATGGTATGCCACATGCTATACGAAACAAAAATGCATTTAGTTTCTCAAAACTTTCGTATGCCTGACTATAGTAGGGAGCCATTTACAAAATACGAGAGTATTCATATTCCAAATACTACATTTCCAATGACGCAGTTTAAACACTATCGCTGTAGCTGATACACCAAGGAACCGTTATTAGTTGCAATTCGATTCTTAAATGTTAACAATTGTGTAACAGAATAAGATTGAAATTAAATATATTTCGTGGACTGATATATATATATATATTATTTATATAAAGATATACATCTACGCACGTCCTGATATTCATATACTTCAATAATTCGGGTCAGTTTACTTCCGTGAATAGTAAGCAAGTCAAATGTGTTTTGGAATATATTTGGAAGAAAATAATCTTCCATAAGTTTTGAAATAACACTCCAATTGATACAAACTTCAGTACAAAACGTCCTCGTAGAATAAAGGTTAAAAGACGTTTTTTGGCCTGTAGACTACTTCTAATAACCTAATTAGTGGATTACCAGCAGTAAATGTCTCCTGCTCAGATATAATGCCATAGTTGTAGGTGTGACCCAGCATGACCCAAGTCAGACTAAGGAAGCGAATGCCGTGGATACAAGACACGGATCCGGAACTGGACCTGGCGCTCAGGATCTTCGGGATATTGGTATACAGAGAGAAGCAGAGAGCAAATCTCTCTACTATTGATTCTGTAATGTTAAACACATATAATGTATTAAATTGTTGCTGATGCAAAACTAAGCATTTTGATACACAATTTTAAAAAAATCTTTAAAAAAACTATTAGGTTTAAATAAAATGTAAGAGAATAAAAAAATGTTTAAAAAATGTTACGGTAAGGGGATTGGAACCTAGGACCTAAATTGGGATAGTCTAACTTTTTACCAACTACGCCACGGAGGTTGTAATTTCAACTAAGAATCGAGTCCATTTTGAGTTTTCTAAAAATAACGCACGCGAGCTTCTAAGCTAAACATCAATCTTTGATGGACTCACAAATGTTTACTTTTGGTAAAACTTTGTCTTCACGTTTGAATATGTAGGATTAAAAAGATATGCATCCTGAAACTCAAATTCCTAAAAGAAATTATGCTAACCAGTGAAACAGGTGTTTTTCTATTGCTATCGATTGTTATCCGTTGTTAACCAACCAAGATTTTGTTGGTTCATGAATTAGGTAAAAATAAATTTTACACAGCTTACAACAGACCAAACAATATATTTAGATACCAGTGACTAATTTTATCGAACGAATACTATTAAGAGATATTTTCATGAAATGGTTTCTAAAGTAATACAATGTAAATGCCCTCTTTAAGTTTCAACACAAAGATAATTTATGTCTAACTTAAGTTTGAAGCTACGCTTTTTCACAAAGCTGTATATGGGCAGTACTTAGGTGTTCAGTTATAATTATGAAGTATTATGGTAACAAAGATACATGAAGAAAACTGTTTACAACCCTTATTATAATCGGATGTGGATGTTGCGATATAGTTGAAATTCACTAATCAAATATTACAAAAAAAAATGAATATCTAAGCCAACCCTATTACCAGTTGGTCTTTTACTTGCTCCTGTAGTAGCTTCAGTCTTCGGGATTATCTCAGTAAATTCTTTCCCAGCAGCAACTTGAGGTTTATTAACATCAGTATCTGTGATATTGATAACTGTCACATGGCCGTTTTCTTTCCCCTCCTTATGGTGAACATAACCCGCTGGTAATCTGCCATTTACATTTTTTACACCATCTGAAAATAAAAAAAAAGGTTACATAGCATTTTCTTTTTGTTTAAAATAGGCTATTTTTGCCCGAATGGGGTTCCGGTTCTCGCAACTAAATTATATCAGTCCAAACAATGAGTTTGTCCATATTACAGTAACAGCTTGGATAGATTTACATGTTTTAAATGTGAAACGTGCAATTAAAAAGAGTACATAAAAGGCGAAGGGTAAAGTATTAATAATGTTTTATAGATGTTAAGATTTAACGAAAATAATTATTGCCTTACCGCCCATCCAAAACACCATCTTTAGAGTTGCAACTCCCCCATGAGTACTTTCATATAGGAATTACAGTCACCTTATTAACCGCCATATAAAACATAGAAAATCTAAAATTTCATTGTGCTAACGCGCATTTGTTTCTCCTGATACATTTTATGGTAACTATTTTCGTGAAACCTACGAGGTCTACGTAGGATCGTGGGAAGGAAGTAGGTGTTTAAAGATGGCATGACATCCACTCCTTCCTTTTTACAAAATGGCACACTGAACGAGGATGTGGCCGTTACAGACAAAATGTTCATATAAAATGATGATTTAAATATCAATAGTCGTTTATCCTAGAGAGATGAGTGTGAAACTGTCAGGGTTGTTTTGTTTACTTTATATTTGCTTCAGGAGATATTATGTAGCATACCGTTCGGCCATGGCAAAGACCTTAGTACTCTGATAGTATCTGACTAAATACTACCAAACTGGGTTTGATAAAATATTTTCCATGGATTTGTTTCCTGTTACATTTAATCCATCCATATCTGTTCAAATTTCGCGTTGAATCTCTATTTCTTTCTCTTCCAAGTCAATCATTTGTAGAAGCTCTCTGCACATCAGCACTGATTCGAGTATTCTTAATTCTTTTATGAATCTGACATGTCTTCTAGAAAAAACACATCTCAAACCACAAAAAGCGAATATGTCAAGTCCACGATTTCACTAGCAACGACATTGACGAGCCTAAGATTTTTTTACTTGTCACACTTCCTATCCTTTAAGGACTTCTACTTAATTTGAAATGGCAGAATTCCAAATTCAGTTATGAATAGAAGTATCTGAGGAACTTAAAGTATAATTGTGATACATTGACATGCATCTGAAAATAATCGTTAAAATCACCTGCTAAATGTTTATTTCTATGTGTTCATGCCCTACTTTAAACGTTTTATGAACGTGAATAATTCATTGTGCTTTTTAATTAAAGATAAAAAGATAAGGATGATTTATGCCATACATATCGAGGAGTGAAAAGCGAAACTCTGCTTAGTGCATATAAATATATAAGCACTTAGCCTAGTTTCGCTCTTGACCTCTCGATATAGGAACCCGACTCATGTACAAGACTTTCCATTAGAAAATAACAAGGGTTGTTCCTAGTTACATCTAGACACAATTTAACATTCTACAATTGTCTCACTCGTTCCCTCACCGCGTGGGTTCGAATCCCAGCAGGGTCATTCGGATTTTCATGTGAGGAAGCCTTTCAGCTGGCTTGCGGTAGGTCGGTGCTTCTACCCGGATGCCTCCGTGTATTCGGGGTCTTCCTCCACCTGTAATTAGCTGGACGTCGCTATATGACTGAAATACTGTCAAAGCGACGGTAAACTCAAATAGGCAAATAGTCAAGTCTACAGTTGTATGTTTATCACCATTTCTGTATTAGTTTATCTATCAAATGTATCAAATTGTTAACTGTACTTGCCTCCTACATCTCCATTTGTGAGTTTTGCTGGTATTATCGTTGATTGGTCTAAATTGTTGTTTATTGTTTGGCTACTACGTTTATCTCCATTTAATGTATATCTCTCAGTCGTTAAAGGCTTTGTTGCAGACGGTTTGTTTCTCTCCTGCGCTGCTTTTGATTTAAATGCATCATAAAGTGTCCCAATCAATATCAGGAGGCCAAATATTGATAATATAACTCTGAAAACAACCATATAAATTCAATCAATAAACGTATAAGAAATTAATCTGTTGGTAATTTTTTATTGTCATTTTTTACTAAATTGCGAATAATCATGTCTGACAGTTATATTTTAAGTTGTGGGCTCATTGGATCAACCTTATAAACGTGCAATATGCCAAATAATGAAAGAAAATTACATATGAATAGCATTTAATAGTTTCTGTAAACAAAACAATGCGGTGAAATACCGCAGTGGACTTATTCTATATGCAGAAGCAAGTAAATAAAAAAATATATGTATCATATATAACATAGTTTATTTCAAACTTAGAATATACCCTGTTGAGAGATAGTACAGTTCACAAATGTCCTTTTGATGAGATACAATGTATTAACGTTTCCATTGTTTACAGAAGTACGCAACTTGACTATCAAACTGTCCATAATCTACACTGGGATAACAGGTAGTCAATGAAAAGAAATTGTACGGCTTAAAGTTTTACTTTTAAAACTTTGAAAGGTACATTGGTTGTGAAAAAACTCGATTCCAGTAAAACCATTTCATAATGCAAATAAGTCATCTTCTCTATCGATGACACTTAAGGACAATATACATATTATTACCAATAAAATAGGACTTAAATATGATTTTTCTGGAAAACCTACATGCAAATAATGGCTGACGTATCATTTTGTAGTTGGGTATCTCCGTGACAATAAGAATTCTCTATAGAGATGTTTAGACCTGTAATGAAATATACAAAACACGATTCATATGCTGGTGAAGAAATAGACAACAGATTGTAATTTCTAATACAATTGTAGCTTATAATATCTTTTGTGTATATAAATTCCAAAATCAATTATGAAGAAAAAAAAAAGAACAAGAACACATGGTTTTATCATAATCATAAAAAACTGTAAAATAAATGTAATGATAAAACAGGGTCACTAGAGAAACATTGAACACTTTCATATTTTCGTGAGACACTTTTGTCTTATTTCGAAATTACCAAGTAAGGTATAAAAATGATACTGCGTCATTTATCGGCTCCGTAAGGTATTGTTCTCCTCCTATAATGTTTGTGTTTAATATAAACTTTGATGACATTCCTGAATATATCGTGTATACCATGTTTTTTCTTCTGAATCTGGAATTGTACCAATTACATTTTGTTTGTTGATTGATTTTACGGCATCCAGCACCAACATTTATTATATTATTTTGGTTAAATAGCATTGATACTGGCCGACTAACCAAGTACATGTACAATGTGTTTGATGTGATGACAGTATTGTGTAAACCATATTTTATAGAGATTTTTTTTACTCATGCGTGGATCCAGCCATTTATCCCAGAGGGGTGGGGGTCCGAAAATTACCATACCTAGCTAACTTTGAAATTCACCCGTACATGTGTGTGTGTGTGGGGGGGGGGGGGGGGGGGGGGGGGGCCGAGCCAATCTATAAAATATTGCCGCACGTGTAGAGGAGTAGTCGAGGTTGAGATCCCATCTTCTACGCGGGGGCATTGGGGACGTGAGGGGGCGGGGGGCAGACTTTTTCCATACCTTCCCCTTCTTCTTTTAAGATTTTACAAGGAGGTTAGAGGATCTTTTCATCTTTACTTTTACTAAGCCAAACTCCAAGAGGGGCGTGGGGGGGGGGGTGGGGGGGGCATGACCACTCTAACCCCACCCCGCCCACTGGATCCGTGCATGTTACTGAAAATCATCATTGTGTTATCTCTAATAAGGATGTGACTCTTTATGTTCCTGTGTCAGTCTAGTGATCCCCGGCAGAGTTTATTTATCAATATCTTCCTTACCCCTATAATTTTTGCCATCCTATTTCCATTCGTGTTTGAGAGAGAAAAAAAACTCGAATGTAAATGTGTTGGTAAATGACCATTTATTCTTCTTCCCCATTCGTTAATGCCTCTAAGCCTCTTCTAAATCATATTCAAGATTTACCATAAAAAATATTATACAAAAGAGCGAAATCTTCGATTTTATTATTGAATTTATGAAGAAAAAAAAAACTATAGCTTAAAAGTGATTTTACATAATTAAAGTCATCCACATTACCATGTTCAAGAAGTCCTATGAGGTCCGAGCTATGGCAGGAATCAGGCACACACATTCCTACCGTAAGTTTTAAATGCACACCTTTTGTGTCCTGTAAATTCCATATAAATACTCGTCAGTATATCAGGTAATGCTCATATACCAGTGTGACAAAAACATGCGAGCGTAACTATATTATCTTTGTAGATTAAACGTGCACAATTATACGATTTTACATTTTAACATTTATGCTATTCCAAATGCATTTTACAATAGTATGCAGTTGTAGGTCTAACTTTATTTGATAGAGGCCCATGGTTGAATTGATTGCTAGAACTTCTGCCACGTAATCGGGAGGTCAAAGCCCTGATCCGCAGCCGCCATATGCCATAAGACATTTAAATAATACTGATATATATATATATATATCCAATAATTAACGCTAAGTTTAATAGAAAAGTAGTTCTAGAACAAATATCTCTACGAAACAGTCGCCGAAAATCAATATACAAGAACACTAGTAATTAGGAGTTAAAGAAAGAACTCACGACATGAAGGGCATCTATAAAAGATTCAGGGATCTTGAAATCCGTTCTGCAAAATGAGGTGTGGAAGTCACGTGACAAGCCTTGTTTGTTGCTGTTGTTGATATGCGGCTTTATATTGTAGCACTGATCGTAGGAACCAACGAAATAAAAGGATCCTCTTTGAACTCCTGGCGATGGTTTACCAAATGCATCGAACACTGGAGAATAAAAATTCAAATTAAAGTCACATGTTTTTGTTGTTAGTAAAGAATAGCAAATGGCAGTATAGCCTTGCCTCGCCACAGTCATTAGTATAATCCATACACGCATGCTCATGTTGACTTTTTATCCGTCAATTTCGGTCAGACTTGGACAAAATTAATCAAGTGAGACGTTTTAAGGCAATGGCCAGGTAAGGTACACATTTGATTAGTCTTTTAAGTAGATTAAGATTAGACTGCTACATCAAAAGAATTGAAGTACTAACTCTCAAGAGCCCAACCCTTCATCTCCATAGCAGCATTCAGTGTCTCCATCAAATCGTTCCGACACGCATCACTGACCACGCCTGGTGCAATAGTCTGGATGAACAACTGAGCCGAATCGGAACTCAGTAATTGCCTGAGCACATTAAGTGGGTTCACGAGGGAAAGCGGGGAACCAGAAATGGTAATATTTTGTTCCACTGCAGATTTCTGAGCACCTTCAATCTAATCGAATAAAAAATACAAAATAAAAAACATTTTGTCTTCAGTGTCGATAAAAGTAATTTCTTCATAAAAGCCATTAAACATTTCCCTAGATAATTGCATTAAGAATCTTAAATGCTGAGAGTTAAACTAAGCAAACGTTACAGAAAGGTGGATGTAAGTTAACAGAACTATTCAAAACAATGAAAGAATTGTAAAGATTAAGAAATCGAATTTGGAATTATGTTGTCGAGATATTTATCCACCCAAACCAACGTTTTTTTTTGTCTTCCAAACCATTTGTTTCAATAAAACTGCTAAACAAGTGGTTTTTAGACGGCAGCTTGCCGTCTTTAGTAGCTAGAAACGCTTATCAGGCATCGCTGACCTTGCTAATTTGCATATTTTCCATGACATTTTTAATTGTACCTCTTCGTGCGCAGTGAGGATCCACGCAATGTGATTACGAATGGAATAAGTTACACAGACCTTTTTTTCATAACCGTAACCGCTATTCATGTGCTGTTGTTTGTAAATGTGTTATTTTGCTCTGTAAACATCCATTTTAAGCGTGAACAATATATACGTGACACTTATAAATCAGAACAGCAACCCATTTTACATACTTGAAGATCTACTCCTGTAAAAAGAAAAAAAGGAGCGCTTCGAATGTCTGTAATTAACCTAAAGTAGTTCACGCGTAATTTTGTATGAAAGCGAGTTAGGTTTCTCCCAAAGCATTTCTTAACTTAGAAATAGAAACAAACATTTAAGTATCTAAAACAGCAAGTGCCTTGTCAAGTTCTACACTTAAGTAAGAGTAGAGAGTTTATATAAATCGGGTCCTAGGGAGTGACCTACTTCTGAAGTTCATACAGTCAGGTTCATGATCCTAATTCCGGATTGTTTTGTAACAAAGTGCGTATTCAATTGTCTTACTACCGACTATAGTTGCAGGAGAGTGTATGGAGTTTTTGCGTCATGTGGCTTTTGCCTCTATTGTATCAATAATTTAGAATCACAGCTTTTTTCCTGTTAATCCGGCACCGTCTCTCAGCGCAAAGAGTGCTTTGATACTCATACATAGCCCAGAAAAGGGTTCAAAACCTCAATCTACGGACTCAGAAAAACTGAATATTGTCATGGATCATTCTATTATAAAATATTTAAAGCAGTTAAACACATACTATATATGTGGATCAAATGGAAGAATGGGTTTTAACCAAATACGTTTTACACTATAAATAATTTACATGCTTGCTTGCTTGCTATGAAATACAGTATCTAAGGATTATAAATCACATTATGAAATCTACCTCATTGACAACTATGCCCAAGAGCTCTTGCATCAATTTATCTTTCATCAACGTTGATATTGATTGGCCAGGAACGCCCATGCCTCCATCTGACGCCGTTGCATTGTGGTCACGTGATGAGGTATTTCTTTCAGTTGCCATATTCTTCACCACTGTGAAATGACGATTTAAAACAATTTCAGCAAGAGTTAAACCTAGAAAAACCAGATAAAAGGTACCAATACACTTATACATAGGATTTTAAAGATTTTTGCATTTATCTTATTGACATATTAGGTTTATTGAATACCTTTAGAATACAATTAAGTAAAATACCAATTACTGAATTAAGGGATAATTAAAATACGTTTGATTTTAGGATGGTGGAAATATACATAAAATTTAAGAATTCATGTTTTTTCAAAAAAAGTCTTAATGAACACATAAGTCTTTATATAAAACTATGCTCTTTTACCCAAACAATACACGCATTCCCTGGAGAAGAAGTCAACTTTTGTAATTTTCGAAAAACTTCTAACCCGTATATTTAACTATTAGTAAGTTTTATGTCCAACGGGCAATATTTCTGATATTTGTGGACTTTTGACCACAATGGACATATATGGTGCTAAATCATTACGATCTCATGCTGACATAACACATGGGCAAATCAGTCCTGGGTCTAACCTTACGTTCTGAGCGTCAAACACAGGGGAAATATACCCGTACACACATGTACCATATTCAATGAGTTTGGTATATAACGGCCGTGGATCGAACCACGACCTCATGGTTAAGCGTATTACGCGCAAACCAACCGGAGCCGGTCAACCTCGTAATTGTACTGAAGAAGTTCAAGCCGAGAATATGTTTGCTTCACAATATTGTGAAGATTAAATAGACATCAATAAGTGATTAGACTGGACAGACTTAATTGTCTAAATGTTTAGCTATTAATGGTCGTGATATCAATATTCTAGCTATATATATAAACTTTGATATTCTGCAAAAGAACGTTTGGGTTAGAATATACTTTATATTTCAACGTTTACAATGTTTTTATGACATAATGTTATTACAAACTCAGGACTGAACTATTTCATCACGGCGGATGAATATAGCAGATAAAGAGTTCTACGGCTGAAATGCCATTTACATGTATGATCACACACACATTCTCACATATAATCACAATTTTAAAAAAAAATGCTTTACAGATTATTCCCATTTCACCATAGTTTGTCTGGGAAAACAAAACCAAGTTCTTAGAAAATAGGTTTTATACTACCCAATCATATTTAATCTTACCTTGTAAAACCAACGGGAGTAGCGGGTTAAGAGAAGCGTTTTGATTGGTTGGTAGAGATGCATTATCTGGGAGATCATGTGCAGTTTCCAACAAAGAATTCAGCATATGGTAGAACCGAGGATTTGTCTAGGATAATAATGAAAGGTTATATATATACAGCTCCAAGACAATATTTTACATTCATTTTTTCTTTTTGAAAACAAATGATATTAAAATTCAACATTATTTTGAAATATTTTAGTCCGGAACACAAAAAAAGAGAGATGATCATCAGGATGCTGTTTTAAACGAATAGGGGATAATATCAATCGTAATGTTTTCGTACTATATTTAAGAAAGTTACACTCAGTGTTTTGCGAATAACCCGTGAATAAAGGCGCTTTGATGAATAATTTATTTATTGTGTTAATATAATAGAAAGAGATATTCCGTTTATCCGAATACCACGCCTCATCCGAAATACATTACACATCGCGGAACGAACTCAAATACTTTACACGAAACTTAGTATACAATCATGCTCCATGGGGTGTCCGAGCCTTGCGATAATTCAAGGACGTTATAGTACTTTTTATTCGGTCCTCGTATTAGATTAATTTAATATATTTCAATATTAAGTTGCTGAATATGTTGTAATTTACTGGCTTGATTTTATAAGATGATAGATAAGCTCATATATCAGAAATTTCATCAGGGATGTTTATGCTACATTAAATAAAGACATTAGAGATAAGAGAATAAGGTAGGTTACCTTGAACATATCGTGCAAGAACAATATGACCTGCTGTTGTTCTGGTGATGGTGTCGCTTGTTGCGCAGTCAGGCACACAACCATGGACAGAATCAGTAGAAGCCCAGCAAAGGTCCTTGTGACACGCCTGATTGCCATACTGAAAATCAGAGAGGATGTTTTATGATAAATCTAATAGCTTATTTAAGTTTACTCCTGAGGTATTTAAACATCACAGTATCTTTGCCTGCTTAACTGAAATCCTTATGGCCGATGTTGTTGTGATAGTAACATATAGATGTACATTTTAATCATATTTGTTTCATACTGAACTATAGTATGCGAAACTATTTGGTTTGTTTGCCTGCTGTTAACGTCTAGCTTTTATTGGAACTCTTTGTCTATATTGTCAGACATAGTGCTGCCTCATTTTGAGATCACAATATAGACAAGTGACATGAAACTATACCCAAACTCATCACCCTGACACTATGCCAGTCCGTCTTCGACTACCCAAATATGCTGTACGTCAAGCCCACGGATACTTATCAATACAATTTTACTTCGGTATTGTGTCGCGACCGTGGATCGAAACACGAACTCCCGTAAACGGAATGGGCAATCTAACCACCCAGATACTTGGACGGTCGAAATTGACTGAATCCAAGTCTCACAATATGTATTCAATATCAAATAATTGATAAGACAACTTTACTCATAAATAAAATTGATTGATTGGTTATTGTAGGGAATGGCAGTGATTGCTGACCCGTTATGTTTACACACCAAGGGAAAGGCTTAGATAGTATTTTCTCCACAAGGAAATATTTGAACAACTGAACATTTAATCCTATTCACTCTTTACCCTTTACCTCATATAGACTCGTTCTGACGCCTTTGTAAACAGAGCAGAGCTATCTTATCAGAATATTAAATGTTTGCTTATACTATATTGTAGCTCAGATTCTGATCAGTCTGTACATGTGCAACAAAGACAATAGAGTTGATTCGTGAAACAATTAAAGTGTGGGTTAAAGTTCTACATGAATATTCATGATGGTTAGGGGGTCTGTCTCATGTCTGACAGGTTTTGGTCATGTGGTCGAAAAGAACACACAAAACACACACATACACACACACACACACACACCACACACAAAACGTCTTTTTCATTTTCTTTAAATTTGGTGTTCCTTAATTTAGCATTCAAACATTTTATTAAATTTTAAACCGAATCCTATCCAAGATAACCAAGGTACCCTAATAAAGTATCAGGAAACCATGGTTATCTCCGTGAAAGACCATGAAGTCCGAAATGTAGCGGAACCATTACAGGGACTTTACTTTAGAGAAATATCTGCAGACGATAAATCTTGGTACGCCACAATCAATATGGAACAGCTCCCACGCGTATTGCAGCGGTCTTAATCGCAATAGCCAATCCTTTGACCAATAAACGGAAGTCTCCTAGGTGACCAAATCAAACTAACATAGCAAATTAATGGCCCACAATCTGGTTAGACTGTCTAGTTTGATTGTGCAAATCTACTCGAATTTTTATCATGTTATATGGATTGCATGCACGTTCGGTTGTATGTTGGTCATTTGGAAAAGAAGTTTTTACAGTATACACACATCGCCCTCTTTGTTTTCTCGGTAAGAAATTGCGTTCAAATTTTCGAATGTCAAAACTAATTTTGACTTTTTTTATTGTTTGTTGTTGTTTTCTTAGTCCCCATTTGATGTATGATTAATTTCAAAAGTGTTGTCCAGAAGAAGGTCAAACATAAAACATGCAAAGGGCGTTATTTTTGTGCATTGTTGCAGCTTATTTTACGTTTGACTGTTTAGCTTATGTCAATCCCTGGTCATGCAAAAGTTTTTCAGCGTCATTGGGGGTGTTTACAGATCAGAACAATTCCTTTCTGTGGCTTATACAGACTATATATATAATCGGCACGTGTTAAATACGTGTACAACATGCACAACAAATTAAAACATATGAGTATTTTATATTTCACGTCATTGTAGGTTCAAGAAAGCAGTGGGGGATAATGGAAACAGACAAATCATAAACATGCGAACGGGCGAATGAGAATATTTTAAGTAAATTATGAGTCGATTTAAAATAACAAAGGATATGTATATATTTGATTGATTTGCTTTGAAGATGGGATTTACACAAGAAATGATACAACATGAAACAAATTAAATCATTCCTGATGACATCTTCTGAAGCCAAACAAAGTGTAAGAATTAGCAGAAACCTTAACAATAAAAGAGCATTAGTAGCTTGATAACATGTTTAATAACTAGTGAGATTTAGGACTAAATAATAAATTTGATAAGAAATACAAAATCATTGCCTAACAACAATTAATCGCGTCACTTTACAAGTCACAAGGTATATACGAATCAACATACAAGATATTAGTAAGCATTTAAGTCTTACATCATCTGGCAAGAGCTTACAAATTCAAATGGTTAGTCACAAAGACCGAGTAGGAGGATTGGCATAGCTTCCATCTCAGGTCCATACGGTTGTGGGTTCGATCCGATGCCGTGGTACATCAAAGTCTGGTTAAGCATTCTTGATTGCGGTCAGCACAAGCGTGCAGGTACAAGACCATTTGGACAAAGGTAAGAACTGATGTCATATCACTTTTTTACGAAATAATGTCCCAGCGAGGTAACACAGTAATCAGTTTATCTCTGAAACGTTTTACAGTTGTTTTCCCTTTCAATATTCTTTTTTTAAATTACACTGGTCTTTCTTTGCTTTTGCAACTTTGTCCAGATGCAGTTGTCGTTTAAGAACTGTTTTTAAATATGCCATAGCTTATGTCGGAACTACAAGCTTTCACCTAAAATATATTAAAAAGTAAATAACACAGACATTACCTGTAGTTGTATGAAGTGCCTCCTTCCAAAGTAGAAAAAAATGTTTATTTTAACGAATGAGGTTGCTATTCTTTGTTAACTATTCCGTTACCTTTAAATAAATGAATGACGGTCGGAAATTATTATAGTGCAAGATAAAATTCAACAAATCTTTACACACGTTTCTTATTGGTTTGGTACAGTCTGTTCCGCGATGGCGAACATATGAAAGTTAACATGGGGGATATCAGACTATTTATAGCTCACGAAGGTATTTTCCTGTCACGTGAGACTTCCAACGTCGTGTCAAAAAAGGTAACTGCACTTTTCTGTCAGTTGATGTCCACTTGCTTATCATTAATTATACAAACAAACCAAACCCGGTTACCGAATATTGAATTAACCAGGCACTTTTTAGATCTGCACAAGGGGGCTCGTTTACTATAGAGTATCTTTATCGCACTGTGCATTTATTTCCAACCCTAGCTCATCCAACAGTACATATTACAGCTAAACAAATGTGCTTCTGGCTGCCAGGCCAATCGTACATTTTGACACCGACCGTAATTATGAAGCTCTGTGGTGGGACTAGCAAATTTGGAAGTAATAATTTCCTATAAATTTATGGTACATGTAAATGCAAAACATACATGACCAGTTGGCAAATTATTTGAGAAAGGTATATCATTTAAATAAATAATATTTTGGTCTGTCGTTAGCCTCCTTAAACGGTTACATCCTCAGCGTAATAACCCGTGTCCAATAAAAGGGCTGTAATTTGTATTCATTTATCCACTCAGTTACCAATTTGCATTTGCCGAACGAGGGAAATCAATCATTTTTATGGCATCAATTTCAAGAGACTTCGTCTCATTAAATTATCATGCTGTCATTAACTGAATGGAAAAAGAACTGATTGCTAAAAATAAATGGCATTGCAAAATAGCAACGACCTGTTAAAAGAATGTTATGATGATAAAAAGGGAGAAAATGAAAACAAAAAATTGAACCTATAATAATTATTCGACATAATGCATGATGCTGAAGAATGATTGTTTTTGTAATTCGAAGCCAATTTAAAACTTCGTCAAAGGACTTTCGTCTCTTCATGCTTACTTCGCTTTCCTTAAGATTTGATTTCTGACAGATTTTCAGAGAAGCAAAAAGAAGCATTCGTTGGCGGAATATATTTTAAATCTAAGCAACTAGTTGAGATACATTAGTGCATACATTTTGAAGTTATTTTGTACCCCAGATAGAGCGACAAATGCCGAAATGTTATTTGACAGGTATGTAGTACTTCCTGGAATGTACACACTATATGCAAAGCCTGGACTCCTGCAATATTGTCAGTGAATCACAAAGGTCATAAATGTATATCAAACCAATCTTTCAATGGCATCTTCGAAAAACAATGTGCCGGCGTTTCATTTATTTATTTTTTTTTTTTTTTTCAAAAGATTTAATTTTAAAATTTATCTTAAAAACATTTTAATATGACAGTCGAAAACAAGGCGTCGTGATCCAATAAATGTTTAAATTACACGAAACCGAGGCTGAAGGTTCGTGTCCCATAAAGTATTAGTTTTTATTTATGACTTCAAGGTGCAAGGTACCGGTCTAACACAGTAATTATCAAATAGGAATAACTTTAAGTTGCAAATACGTCTAAGAATAAGAACGATTGAGTATTTCATTAAAACCTTATTAAGTGCCAAGAAAAAAGTTTACTTTTCCAATTAACAGAAATTCTATAAATGTATTATGTGTTGAATCAAACAGGTTATGTTATATTTAGTAAAGTTTTTATAATGCCAATTCGTTCGTTAGCAATGTAAAATCTTGCTTTTTGATTAAAACTACATTACGTAACATGACCGCTCCTTATACACTTAAGTTACGTGTTGTCACCACAAGTTAACGTTTAACCGACTTTTGATATAACTGCGTGTTCACGGTGCCCCTGTGCGTACCCGGTCGGATGCGCCCTGAGAGATATGTCCGCATTGTTTATAAACATTCCCGCAGGTAGCTAGCATGGACTTTGAACCCAGGATTGGAAGTAAAACCCATATAACCGTATACCCAGCGACCGAACTTTGCTCCTGGCATCACATTTTTCCAACTGTACTTTGTCCTTTGTATGAGTCAGAAACTAGTTCGTTTTTTGTTTATATGCGCGATAAAGGAGTATTTTTGTATCTTAAAATGTTTTGCAAAAGATTGTTTTTATATTCTATTTGGCTTATGTATTTGTCTTCATTTTCAAACGATAGATGCTTGTTCATTGTAAATGTCAATATTTGCTTTAGTAAAATTATCAGCATCAAAAGCAGTAGTAGTGATGGTAATATTTTAAGTAACAGTAAATGTAATAGCAGAAAAAGAAGTATAAGATGATGTAGAAGCAACAGAAGTAACAGTAGTAGTAGAAAATAATAGTAGAAGCAATAGAAATAGCAATAGAAGTAGTAGTAGTAGTATTGTACCCAACGCAAACTTATGGCAATGAACGCAAACAAAAATCAATGTAATATCGATTGTCATAGTGAAATACTCCTCATAATTTTACAAGAAACTTGTACTAAGCAGTTTACCAAGACAAGCCTATTGCCCTTGGTAATTAAAATGCAGGAGAGATGTTTCACTTCGACAACAATTTAAGTCAATATGCTTACAACGCATTCCTTGTTTCTATAGCAAGGTATCAAGGATCGTATAGATATGGCAAAATCAAATTAACTTTTCTTATCATTGAAAGTAAAAGGACAAAGATACACAAAACGCGCTCCTTTGGATTTGTTAAGGCTGAATTCCGTAGAGGAGAAAAGGGTAATGTGTGTCTGGAGGCAGAGATATTCTCTGAATCTGATGAAAGAACTGAACGGAATGACTATTCAAAAGACAAACTGCAAAAGGTCACAGTTTATATCAATATTTGATACCAGTCTATTTTTATAATCGATGTTTCCCACGGATTTAACAAGTACGTTTCTATAAGAATAGGAAGAGTTTTCATTTTAAAGTAGTTAATGCTGAAGTAATAAGTGTTTTTTTTTTTTTTTTTTTTTTTTTTTTATTTTGTTGTTGTTTGTTTGTTGTTTTTTTTGTCTCGGCCGACTTCAGATAAATGTGACGGAGTATGGTATAAGCGGACAATGAATCACCATACTTGAATAAAAATAACAACAACAACAACATGAACAATTACGGATCCGAAGGTTGTGGGTTTCCGGGCGCAAAGTACTGGTCCAACCCAGGAACCTTCGAGAAGGATTTGTTTAAGTTGAAAGAATT
>CM037785.1:63728177-63778177 GCA_021229015.1 Solen grandis
AATGATTCCTGTATCCGATAATCATTGACATAAATCATTGTCAGATAAAATACCGGTAACAGCCGGTTTTAGTAGAATATCATACGTTAATATTACATAAACACTTGCGAGAAGGATACGCAGTGTATATTGCAGATGGTTGTTATTTCCCTGAGGTTCCAAATGTAGATATATGCCACGTTATTTCCTCTGTGATCAAATTTTCTTTCTCATACATATTTTCAATGGAATTAGCAATAACACTTTAAATTCCAAAATTACAATCAACGTTAGCTACGGAATGGCAGTTAACATATTAAGACATTTCTTCATAATTGTTTTTTTATTTTTATTCCGTTAATTTTATCACATATTCGTGTTGTATTTTGTTAGGAAATTGAGGTAATAGAGGTGGAAATGGAACTTTACAAAGGAAATACAATATCTCTTTCCTAGACTGCGGGATTTAATATCACTCTAAATCGAGTTCATTTGTATATCGAAATGGCATATACTTGGGACGACATCAATGTATAAATAAAAAAATAATAACAAAAACTATACGTTTACACTTCCGATGCACTAAAACTGGAACGAAACAAAACTTGCAATAAAAATATAAGAAAATGTAGTAGTAAATAATATTGCAACAAAATTGGATCACTCGGTTGTACACTCAGGTATGATAACTCAGCCAAACACCACTGCATGAACAGCTCGGATAATCACTCGGATGTGCATTCAGTAATGATAAATTTTCATTGCAGCTCTCATGTTGTATGTGCTAGAGAACATCAAATCTCACCCACCTGTAATATGTCACGCATCGCCGCAATGCTGAAATACTGTCAAAGCGACAGAGAACACACCAAACGAAAAATAAAAATACATGTATATTGTTTACATGTTTGAGATGTAAAACATCAGCATTATTCATTTTTCATCCCGATATTATTATTCCCGGTCGACGAAAAGGAAGCTTTCGTAATTAAGATTTATTGTGCTTGGATGAAGAACATGTCTATCTACTAGCATATAGGCTTACACTCGAGCCACAAAGGCAGATAATGAGGGTCTTGAACGTGACGATTTAATGAATGGGGCAACCATTGGAATGACTATCTTGTTCTTACATCGCTCCATCAGGAATAACTGCACGAAACTTAAGACTCAATCACGTTCATCTGCCGCATATTGCATTTTTTTTTCTTCCTAGGTAAAATGGATGGTTTGGACATTCAAGATGATTATACTTCAGCAGTCAGGATTCTGTTTTGGTAGGGTATATATCATTAGTGCGATAAAGGCTCTACATATATAAGAAAGAAACATTAGAACTAATCGCTCCGGCATAAACATTCATCATTGTAGCCTCCAACATGATCATATTTCATCTCGGTATGTCTGTCTGTCGGCAGGGGTAGACAAAAAGTAATGGACTGTTGGTTGAAATAGGCATTAAACACTCTTTACATATATACTCGTAAATACTTGTAGAGAGATTATTCAAGGATTTGCAAGTTATGTATTTAGTAAAGAACATAGTTACAAACAAATTGTGAAGTTTGCCGAAAAGTTTACGTTGAGACATTTTGGTATGTGTGACGTCTAATTGTCTTAGTTGAGTTACATATTTGATTTCTTTTATCATTTGGATTTGGGTGTAAATTAAAAAGTTATTTGATAATTTCACAACAAAAGTTATAAAAATATACTTTCAGTCTTCCCAACAAAAAGGAACAAGTACACAGTGGCCGCCTTTGTACGGCATAAAGAATACGGTTTTGAAGTTCACTTGATAAAATAAAACTGCATTTTCCACAAAGCTGAGCAAATATCCTCTTTATATTTAAGCTGTTGACAATTTACCTTTATTTCTTACTGATCCTCTCCAATACGCTTTTATTTCAATTAATTTTCTTGCAACATTGTCAGTGTTTGATATCGGGTATTGTAAGAGGGAGAATATGGTTTTAGAGCAAGCCGTCAGTCACGGTGCCGCGTGGTTATAGTTACAGCATCTTAGAGGTCGTGGTGCAATTTCCTGGCACAACATATGTTGTTACACTTTACTAGTATATACTGATCTCTTCATGTATACTTTTTCCGAGGGATATTGCATAGTGTGTCTAGTTTTGGCTTAAAGCACTTTGTCTACATCAGTATCCTTAAATCCCCAGGATGATATCGGTTGGACATAAAACCAGTGTCAAAAGATTGTCCACCAAACCCTGGTTCACCGGTATCTGTTGCATAGTTTGCCTTGTATATCAGCTAAATTGTCCGTTCTCAGACAACATTGTTTCCCCGGTGATCATAGCGGTATTTTAATATAATGTTTATTATACGAAACATAGTCTTACCTGCGTCTTAACTACGTTTCGAAAAAAAAAACGTGCATGTCTGTGGACCAATTACTAGACAAGCTACTATTACGTGGATAGATCTTTACAATGCCTGTTGAAAATCACGCCGCTTTTCAGCTTAACCAAATTTAGTTGCACGCAAAACTTTAACCAAAACTGTCTGTAAAAATTTGGACATAATTTACAATAACTTCAGTAAGTCATTTTGAAGCATAACACTTATCACACATTCATAAGACCAAAAAAGGCAATACTTAAATTTGTTTAAGAGTTCCTTACTCTTTTTTCATAAATGCACTGAAGACCTTAAGTGAAGTATATATCAATGTCATAATTTCAAACAAATTTTGATGCACGCTAAACTTTCTATGTTCAAAAGGGGATATATATTACTGAAGATTTTCGAACTTTATGTATCTTGGTTTCAAATCAATTTCAACACTGATATAGGCATGTGAGTATGTTGCCAGCTAAACTTTTACTAACATGTCAAAGTCCAAAAAGGGCCACAGGTTGTATAAAATATGACCAGGAGTTATCTTACTATAATCCATTTTTGTGTGAATCCATATCATACTTGTTACTAAGATACATTGTATACGCACGCAAATTAGGCAACGCATTTCTCCGACTTCGACACTCGGGTGAGTAGGATTGCTTTCCTTTTTTTTTCGAGAAGTCGAGCTAAAGAGAGTGAAAGAGAGAAGGAAACCTACATATTACAAGGCGACACAAATTAAAGCAACGGTAGATTTTGTTCAGTTTTGATAAAGATTGATATATTTTACCAAAATAATAATGTTCATAGATTTGTATATTATCGTGCATCATTTTCGAAACACATTAAGTAAATATGCAATTTTAGGAACCTTAAACCACTTGAACAAATATCAGCCAAACTAAACTTAATAAAAAAAGTCAAGTTCAATCCCAGAGTTGTTAGAGAGTATGTACTGTAACAAGGAGAACGTCGGTTTGATTTGTGGTCACGACATATTAATATCGTTCAATTTGTACTGTTATGTCAAGTCCATAATGGGTCTCATAAGGGTACCTCTAGGACTGGTTGGTCAAGTGTCAGGATATTATAACTGTTTGTATTGCGTCACTCATGTTCAGCTTTATTTCGTAGCTTGACAGTTTTATGACATTGTCATGTGAAGAAAAATACCACGAAAAGACTAAAATGCTGTCAAAGAGACGTTAAAAGTAACGTAACATTTGCTGTTTTGCACAGTATGTCTGAACACGTTATTGCTGCGCACTTCATAAAATTAATATCAAATTAGAAAGATTGCTTCTTTCAGTGATACTTCAACATAGACTCTATCTCGCCTTTCTATGTAGCAGTGGTTCTACCCGGGTACTTCTGTGTACTCGGGGTCTTCCGTCCTTAGCTGGACGTCGCTATATGATTGAAATACTATCGCAGCGACGGTAAACCCCAATACAACTACAACTTCTATGTAGCAAACATCGATGATTTACAGCTTGTAATTATTGTTTTAGTAAATTCCAAGCTGAAGTCTCAGGACATTCCTGTAGACTGAAGGCCGCGGCTTGGTAAATGTCTCTTGTACTTGTCTGGCACATGCTCTAATTTCATCAGGCATACGCCTAATTTATCCATTATCTGTAATACAAGAAATGGAAACGAGGATATAGATTAGATATAGCAGGAAATTTGAGTAGTAACTTGGAGCCCAATATACGGTTGCTGCATTTACAAATAATGCTATAAGAAATCAAGTAAACGACTCTTGCTGTTTAAATGGACATTTTTGTTAACAGAAGTCACTACATTGATGGACGGGTAGAATGTATTCAGAAAAAAAGGTCTTATGAAGCAATCGCCAAACATGTTGACTTAAACCTTTTAAAATAACAAAGACGTGTTTGACGCCTTGTTTGTCTTATCAGAGTCGAATCTCCTTCGTTTGCTAACCCATAGTGTGGCTCAGTTTCTACTGTCGATTAAGAATCCGCTATGCACCCGAACCTGGTAAAAGGTCTGCTTGGTGTTGTGTGTCTTAGGTCACGGGCTGCTGCTTTTACCATCGGACGTGAACTGCGTCGCTGATCGGCGAGATTTAAATGAGATTTTGAGGGTAATTGTTGGTTTAAGTGGAATATCGTTTTTAATTCATCGAGTGATTGTTCTCCTCACGACATGTTTAAACGTTATCAATTCATCTTATAATACAGAAAGAGAAACGGAGAATGTGCATTCAAATTGTAAATGTATAATAAATATATCAATACATTGAAAATATGACAAATTTTAAAGACTTAAATGGCTTGAACATTAAATATGTCACTTCTTATACTTAAAGCTTGCTTAATAATCTTAGCTAACTTATATATATTTTTTCATCTGTATTTAAAAGAGAATTACATTCAAACATTGACGGTCTCGCATGGTAGACTTTATCTGTCTATATATATTATTTGCTTACTATTTCATATGCTGGGCGAAAACAAATTAAATGATAGATGTCCTCGATATCTCGAGTTTGGCAACATAAACAATATCTGTCATTTCTTGGAATATTTTGAAACAATTCCAGCCATTCTTGGATAAAAATCTTTTGCTCTTTGTTTGAATACAATGGGGTAAATAATATCATAATGTACCGGATTCTCAAATGCATATGAAAATCCACAATCATTTAACATTTTTTATATATATATATATATATTTAATGAATCTTCTAGACCCATATCTTGTAATTTTATTATATTATCAGAATGAATTATGTTACGACCAATTTGTTGAAATGGCGCAACAAAGAAAAGCCAGCAATAAACTAGTTAACTAAATATATTTTAATTATAAACAAGTAACAAATATCAATATGAATATCACAACATACAGTGTCTTAAAATTATAATAACAAATTAGTTTGATCCTTGTCTGATTGATAAAATTTAAATATAACCTGAGTAATCCAATAGATATGTCCTTTTATCAAAATGTATGTCCGAAATTAATTCCACACTGTTGAATGACCCACACTTGATGAATTGCTGCCAAAAACAAGTCTTCTAAAACAAGTCTCTTCCACAAGTCTGCTCTCCGTCTAGTCTCCCTAAAACACCCTTCCTTATATATACTTGAGCAAAATATTCTAGAAACAACCATACTATTCTTCAAAAAAGAATGTTCTAAAGTGTAAACAGGTTACATAAGACTTCTAGAATTTTCTGTAGAAAGAAAGAAAGTTCCAGTAAACAAATATACCCAAGTTATATTTAGAACAAGGATCGCCTAAAAGATCACTCCAGAAGAAAACTAGTAAACAAGTTATTTTTAGAATAGGGAGTTCCCTCTACAGTGTTGTGTATACATAACTAGGTTAGGTGTAATATGTAACACCTCCCCTCCTAAAGAAAAAAGATTTATGTAATAAATCTTTTTAGGTTATTATGATTACAATATAAAATACAATAAACACAAATTAAATTACAGTATGCAGTAAAGATATCATTTCTAACATAATTTCAATGCACATTACACACGTGACAAAGCATCTGGAATGATATTGTCCTTTCCTTTAATATGTTTAACATCAAGGTCAAATTCTTGCAACATTAAACTCCACCTTAACAATCTTTGATTTTTGTTCTTTAACTTGTGCAAGAAACTTAAAGGATTGTGATCACTAAAGACAACAATGGGTTTTTGTGATGAAGTCAAATAAACTTCAAAATGTTGAACAGCAAGTACAAGAGCAAAACACTCTTTTTCTATTGTAGAGTAATTTCTTTGATGTTTGTCAAATTTCTTTGAAAAATAACAAACAGGGTGGTCAACTCCATTATTGTCTTCTTGTAACAGAACAGCACCAGCACCAACATCACTAGCATCCACAGCTAGCTTGAAACATTTATTAAAATCTGGTGCTAATAGAACTGGTGCGCTCTTGAGTATGGCTTTTAATTTTTCAAATGCTATTTGACAGTCATGATTCCAAACAAAGGTTTTACCTTTTTTAAGCAGATTTGTCAAAGGCTCAGAAATTTCTGAAATCTGAAAAGTTCTTACAGAATTTTCGGTAATAATCAGCCATACCAAGAAATCGCATCAGCTGTCTTTTACATAAAGGTATTGGAAATTCTGAAATGGATTCAACTTTTGAATTCACAGGTTTAACTTGACCCTGTACCACAACATGTCCTAAAAATATTAATGATGCATGACAAAATTCACTTTTAGTCAGGTTGATGGTCAACTTTGCATCACTTAATCTGTTGAAGAATTCTCTGATGATCCTCAGATGTTCCTCAAATGTGTCGGAATAGATGATGACATCATCGATGTAAGCATCACAACCGTCAAGGCAGGATATAACACTATTTATGAGCCGTTGAAAGGTGGCCGGTGAATTTTTCATACCAAAAGGCATTAATTTGTACTGATACAGACCATCTGGTGTAACAAATGCTGACAGTTCTTTGGCACGATCTGTAAGTGGGACCTGCCAGAATCCTTTCAATAAGTCAAACTTTGTGACATATCTGGTTTTTCCAACTTTATCGATGCAGTCGTCAATTCTGGGTATTGGGTATGAGTCTGTTTTAGTGACAGCATTGATTTTACGGTAATCAGTGCACATCCGATACGTGCCATCTGGTTTTGGTACAAGAATACATGGGGAACTGTAGTTACTTTGACTTGGTTCGATGAAGTCATTTTCAAGAAGATACTAAACTTCATTTTTCAAATAATTTTGTTTCGCCGGATTCATTCTGTATGGATGTTGTTTGACTGATCCATCACTTTCGACAATTACATCATGATATATTTTATCAGTCCGTGTGGGAATATCCGGAAACAAATGTTCATATTCTAAAACAAGTTCTTTGAGTTGTGTCTGTTGTAATGACTCCAGATGAATTAATTTCTTGTCAATGTTCCTCAATATGTCAGAGTTATTTAATTTAAGCGGACAAGGATCAACATTAACATCACAAGTACTATGGTTATCTGGTTCAAATGGGACAGGTTTAATAACTGACACAGATTTAACAATATTTTTGTTATTTCTATCAATGTATTTTTTCAACATATTGACATGGCACATTTGTTTTTGTTTTCGCCTCCCAGGAGTCAGGATAACATAATTAAGATCACTGATTTTCTTGTCAATTAGATATGGACCAAAATATCTGGCTTGTAATGGTTTGCCTGGAATTGGCAACAAAGCAAGGACCTGATCACCTGGTTTGAAATATCTGTTTTGAGTTTTAATATCATATTTCTGCTTCATTTTATCCTGAGCTAGATGAAGATTAGATCTTGCCATTTCGCAAGCTTTTGACAATCTATCACGAAAGTCAGAAACATACTGTAATAAATTCAAAGATGATGAGTTATCATCGGACAAGAATTTGTCTTTAAGCATTTTAATGGTCCACGTACAGTGTGACCAAACACAAGTTCAAATGGACTAAAGCCAAGTGACTCTTGAACTGACTCTCTAACAGCAAACAGAAGCAAAGGGATACCTTCATCCCAGTTCTTCTCTGTGTCAAAACAGTATGTCCTAATCATGTTTTTCAATGTCTGATGAAATCTTTCTAAAGCACCTTGACTTTCAGGGTGATAAGCAGAAGACCTATATTGATGAATACCTAATTCATGCAGGACTTGTTGAAATATGCCTGACATGAAATTTGAGCCTTGATCAGACTGAACTGATTTTGGAAGACCAACAAAAGTAAAAAACTTCACAAGGGCTTTAACAATGGTCTTGGACTTTATATTTCGCAAAGGCACTGCTTCAGGAAAACGAGTCGAAGCACACATTATGGTCAAAAGATACTCATTCCCTGATTTTGTTTTGGGCAGAGGTCCAACACAGTCAATGAGAACTCTACTAAACGGTTCCTCAAATGCAGGAATAGGATGTAACTCTGCTTTGGGAATTGTTTGATTTGGTTTACCCACCATTTGACATGTATAACAAGAGTTACAGTAATGAGACACATCTGATTTTAAACCAGGCCAGAAGAAGTGATTCAAGATTTTGTTATAAGTTTTGTTTATACCTAAGTGACCTGACATGGGTGTTTCATGAGCCAGACTAAGTATTTCCTCGCGATATTGCTTTGGAACTACAATCTGATGGTTAACCATCCATTCATCATCGGCTGAAACAGTAGGTGGTCTCCATTTTCTCATAAGGACACCGCCCCTTTCATAATATCCAACTGGAACACTTGAAATCTCGTTCTCAGGTAAAACCTTTTCGAACAAGCATGAAATATCAGGGTCATTATTTTGATCCTGAATAAGTTGTGACCTTGACCTTAAGTCATGACTTTGCAATTTTGAAGCATGGTCATCTAAAGACACTGTTGACTCATTAGAATGCGATGTACTCACATGATTAAAAAATGGGCTATTTGCCTCATTATAAATTTGACCTATGAAAGTGTCAGCAAGGTCAACATCAGAAGTGACATTTTCGTCACTATTGACGGCTTGATTAACCGTGTCACTAATGGCTTTTCTTGCCATAGCTCGAGTAACTGCACATGAAGGATAAAGATCAGGAATTTCCTGCTCAATAGGATCAGGTATACTGTCCATGATAGGTGTGTCAGTTACAAGTGGATTAACCACAACCTTATCCCCAGCTAAGTCATTGCCTAGCAACAAATGAATACCTTTAAATGGTAATGAAGATCTAAGACCAACAGACACTGGCCCAGTAACCAAGGCGGATGATAAATAAACATTATGGAGGGGTACATTTAAAAATCCGCACTCTACACCCTGAACAAGGACACTTTCCCCAGAAGAAGTCTTCTCAGAAAAAGGCAGGACATCTTTTAAAATAAGGGATTGAGAAGCTCCTGTGTCCCTCAATATCTTAATAGGGGTAGGTGGGCATAAATCACTTTCAAGTGACACAAAAACATTAGAAATGAATGGCTCATAAACCTCCATAACAGAATCCGATCTAGGTTCTGAAAACAAAACATTATGAATAGGCTCTTTTGCCTGAACAAATGAAACAGGTTCAATCACCTTATCAAAAGTGTTACTTTTGACACAAATCTGTGGCCTTGATTTTAATGTGGTAAGACCGGTGGGTTTAACATCATCACCAGACTGCTTCCTTTTAAGTTTAAAACAGTCTGAAATAAGATGACCAGTCTTTTTGCAATAATTGCAAACAAGATGAGATAAGGGTTTATTTTCAGAAGCTGGTTTTGGCTTGTGAAATTTGAACTGACTTGAACCGCCAGTAGAATTGCCGTTTTGAGAATTGGCAAATTGATAAGAACTGGTACTTCTAGTATTACTCAGTGTAAGAGTGGGCCTAGTTTTGTTTATAAATGAGACTTTATGAGGCAGAGAATAGTCATCAGCCAATCGGGCAGCTTCTTCTAAAGTTTCGACTTGTTTTTCATCGAGAAAGGACTTAACATCAGGTTGAATACAATGTTTAAACTCTTCAACGAGCATGAGCTGACGTAATTTTTCATGACTTTGTTCTATTTTCTTAGATAAACACCAGCGATCAAATAATTGTTCTTTTGTTCTAGCAAACTCAACATGTGTTTGACTAGTTTCTTTTTTACAATTTCTAAATTTCTGTCTGTATGCTTCAGGAACAAGCTCATAACTTTTTAGAATTAGCTCTTTAACTTTGTCATAATCAGAACACTGTTCAATACTTAATTGTGTGTAAATTTCACGAGCCTTTCCTGTCAGTACACTTTGTAAAAGTAAAGTCCAATGTTCTTTTGGCCACTTTAAATTTTCTGCAACTTTTTCAAAATGTAAGAAATATTTGTCAACATCTTTTTCTTGAAATGGAGGAACAAGTCTTATATATTTAGTCACATCAAAAGGTTTGTTTGTGAAAATTGTAGCCTGATTTGCCTGTTCAAATTCTTTCATTCTTAATTTAAATTCTCTTTCTTCTCTTCTTTCCTCTAGATCTAATCTCAATTTTTCTAACTCTAATTGTTTTTCATGTTCTCTTTCTTCTTTTTCTAATCTCATTTTCGCTTCTCTTTCTTCTTTTTCTAAACTCATTTCTAACCTCATTTTCTCTAACTGAATTTTTAATTCCAAATCTGATGTACTTTCTTTTACTAAAGATAAAAAATCATAAGACAAAGTGTCTTCATCAACTAATGTTTGAATTAAAATGTTAAAAATTTCATGTTTGCGCATAGCCGATTTTATACCAGACACTTTGTAATGATCAACAATATCAAGCAAATCAGACTTTTTTGCCAAAAGAATTTCCTCCTGGGTAAGCGAAGCAATGAATTTCTCCAAATTGAATGCCATGATAGTTTGCTGCCAGTTTTTACAGAAGAAAACAAATGCAAAGTTCAATTTCAAATATTGGGTTAAAATATAAGTATGTCCCTTTTATTAAATACTCCGAAAAATAGGTATGTCCCTTTAAAAATATACCAAAATTTCTAGACAAAAATGTTTTTCTCCCGGACGAGCCCCCAATTTGTTACGACCAATTTGTTGAAATGGCGCAACAAAGAAAAGCCAGCAATAAACTAGTTAACTAAATATATTTTAATTATAAACAAGTAACAAATATCAATATGAATATCACAATATACAGTGTCTTAAAATTATAATAACAAATTAGTTTGATCCTTGTCTGATTGATAAAATTTAAATATAACCTGAGTAATCCAATAGATATGTCCTTTTATCCAAATGTATGTCCGAAATTAATTCCACACTGTTGAATGACCCACACTTGATGAATTGCTGCCAAAGACAAGTCTTCTAAAACAAGTCTCTTCCACAAGTCTCCTCTCCGTCTAGTCTCCCTAAAACACCATTCCTTATATATACTTGAGCAAAATATTCTAGAAACAACCATACTATTCTTCAAAAAAGAATGTTCTAAAGTGTAAACAGGTTACATAAGACTTCTAGAATTTTCTGTAGAAAGAGAGTTCCAGTAAACAAATATACCAGTAAACAAGTTTTTTTTAGAACAAGGATCGCCTAAAAGATCACTCCAGAAGAAAACTAGTAAACAAGTTATTTTTAGAATAGGGAGTTCCCTCTACAGTGTTGTGTATACATAACTAGGTTAGGTGTAATATGTAACAATTATCTTGCACCAATATTGTGTGATTCAACAGTTACGGTTTATATATAATGGAACACGTGCAAGATCTCCATTTACCCCAGCTGATGATGATTTGGCTCGAACATTCAATATACGTTTGTAAAAATGAAGATGGATTATTTCAATGTCCTTAGCTTGCTTTTGTACACTCCAAAATTTCTGATGCAAAGTTCAATATTAAACCAGCAAAAGGACGAATAACTGACACCGAACTTTTGGTTTCAAAGGATTTTTTTAAACTTTAAATCAAGAAAACAGTGAGAGCTTTTAGAGCCTTTCCCACCAAGTATTCATTATTCTGTGCAGAAGTTCCGGTGTATTGAAATAAGTACCCATGTAATTAGAATTATCCACTGTTTCAATAGCATTACCGTTATATTCCCACTTTTCGTTTTATAACAGATTACCCCTTTTCCGAAACACCACATTTTTGACTTCAATGTTTTACCTCTAAACATCAGAGTGAACAATAAGAATGTAAAAGATTGAGATTATCCTGTAATTCCTCTGGAGATTCACCTATCAGTACCATGATGTCAGCTAAGAGGAATAAAACCAAAACAATGTCATTAATTTGCAATCCAGAATCCAACTTATTTTGTAAATACAATTCCATTCTCTCTATTGAAAGTTGTTAGCCCGTCCCGAAGTGTTCTGTGATTCATTTCTTGAAGAAAAAAATAGGTTCTTCACATTTGTAATTTCAATAGGATAGTCTTTATCGATGTTGATTTCTGTGTTTTCATGAGATAATTAAATTGGTTCGCCTCCTGCAGGCCTCAGTGTTTAAGAAGTTATTGTAACAATATCGCCTAGATTTGTCTGATCACCACACAATCTAGACCGTAGAGCTAAGCATTTGGCAACATCCTTCTCTCGCCCTTGTTGACTCAGAAAAAAACAACAGAAGTGTATCATCAACTTTTAGAGACTGTAGATTGCTCACACTGTAGCATCCAGATTTAACAAAAATGGAATATATCTAATGATTTATTTTATCCCCAGGATAAATGGATCACAAGAGAGCAATATAAGACCACCTTGACAAGTTTTTAGGAACGCTTTTTTTTGTTTCATGAGCACTTATTCTCAGGGATTTACCTTATACATATTTTGGAGGCATACTTATAATGAAAGGGGGAGGCGATTGGTGTCAGTCTTATTATCAATAGAGTGACGACAAGAAAGACCTAAATCATCAAAACTGTCACTACTTATGCGATGCTAAACGTGTCCCAAAGAAAATCAGCCTTTTCCTGGTAAAAGGACCAAATATACATGTGCGTAGAATGGTAAAAAGGATCGTCATAGGAAAGGTACATGTACTTCCCATTGATTCTTTAAGAATGCTTGCTTTGCGTACATTTGCCTGTTTGTAGGGTTCCATAATCATTTGCCTTTTGTCCTTTATCCGAATGGTATCATTCCTGTAAAGAGAATAGCAGGATTTTTTAAGAATAAATTTAAAGTCGACCTGAAATGACAAGCATAAAAAATAACCATCAGGGAAGGTAATATTCCAACTTGACTTTATAATTTGTAAAAGCAATATAAAACTTTTGAAAACTATTCAAATATCACGGTACGGGACGGCTCAGCGAAAGTGATATATACCAATATACCCCCCCCCCCACACACACACACGTGTTATTGCTAAGCAGGGGTACACTTACCAACGATCAACTACAGTTTGCAATGGAAATAGTTATGCGGTATGAGACAACCCATGCGCGTCATATAGGACGTCTAGTATTGATTTGCTTCAATTGCAATTAAACACCCATTTGGGTTTCTTTTGTTTCCTTATTTATCTATCTTATTGAAAACGATAATGAGAAAACATGTGTGGATTTATTTTTTCTTTTCATGGTAACCCTTTTAAGGGTGGGATAATTTAATTCAGTAGGAAAAATAATTGATGAAAAATCATTTTATATACAAAACACATGGAAACATTATACAAGTAGATTCTGAATTTGCTTTCCAAGAGGGTAATGTCAAATATCTACTTTGAATAACAGCTAAAACATGACTTACTGCCGGGAGACGTATCGCCTTTCTATTTTAGCTTTGTTATGTTCACAAATCGCTTTCTCATATAATCCCTATATACATGTTAATCAATAGTTTAAAGGGCAAGTCAAAATATCGTAGGGCGTATGTGTAGAAAACAGTGCGTGCTTCACTGTGCAAACTGAACATTGATATATATATTGTCATCATTTTGATTCTTGAGGTAATTAATCATGAAAGCATTTAATAAATATATAATACAACAGATATGTCATCGCTAAATAATATTTTGACGAAAGATAGGCGTTTTATATACACAAGCATCAAATTTAAACAAAAGTGAATGTTGGTAGAGCATGACCCTATCACTCAATTTTAATTATAACTGAAGTCGAAGTAATATTGTTTCTTAAATGACAGATTTTTGTCATGTCGTCAGTAAATATAATATTTGTATAATGATTTATTATAAAAATGTCACTATCCGACACTGCGTAATGTTAAGAGCTTACAATAAAAGGCACACTTGTTTTAAAAAGAGGACTGTGGTTGTAGTCAGTTTTCTAGCTCTGAAACTGACAACCGATTACTGGGTGCACTGGCTCTTTGTCGACGAACGTAGAGATCAAGAAAACACAACCTGCACTGATACGAAACCGATTTTTGTCATGCGTCATTTCACGTTCATCAAACTCAAGCAAATGAAGAATCTATTTTTTCTTGGACTAACATTCTGTTTACGCAAAACCGAAACATAAGTGATGAACTAAATGCTGTGGTAGTACATGTATTCTTGTCATAAAAACTACCAGAAACCTCTAGATACTACATACTGTGAAATCATAAATTTTCGCGGGACACTAATTTTCGTCGATTTTGTGGAGCGTTTTATCCACGAATATTACATCCCTCGAAAACTTGTCTCGTATACAGACGTTGCGTTTTCTAGAAAAAAGATCCATGATAAATGTACCCACGAAATTCCCTTAGGTACATAATCAACGAAATTTTAATGTCAACGAAAATTAATGATTTTTTCGAATATTGCAATAATAGGATGTGTACTTTTTTGTTAATAGAGAGGCACCTTTTGGTATATCAAATTTTCAAAGAGATACGTCGCAAAAATCATTGAATACATGTACTTCATGTTTACCACAAAAGCATTGCTTGACCTTTGATGTACAAACATAAGAAATCCATTTGTTTCACATGTTTATTTCAAAATGTCTGTTTTGTTGTTTACGTTTATTTATTGCCATGGATAGCACCCCTATACATTATTATGGAATTTTAAACCAGAATATTTCCTAATGGTTAATTTAGTACATTTTTTCTCCCTATACAGGTGCTTACTATTAGTTGTCTCACTTTGATGGGATATTCTTATTTACATTGTTCCTATCACAGAAATACCTTCATGAAATACGAGGTTGGGGCCTTTCAAACCTAATTTAAGCACCCCAGTCGGCCCGTTTGCCGACTTACAGTTCTAAAGCGGTAGCTGTTGGTACTTCTCTTTTTTATCATATATTTATGTAATGGCCGTTTTTCATGTTATTCAATCATTTACATACATAGTCATCTAATATACGTGTGGTTCCTCATAGGCCTTTTTAGTCCTTCATTATCATTATAAGCAAAAAAAGTTGTCTTTATACAGTGTCATAATGTTATACGTATTTTAATAATCACAACAATCCAACTAGCGTTTAAAGTAATTCTTTATTGAATAGACCAATCAATACAGGGATGGGAAGACAAAAGAAGACTAAATTCCAAATTACAGTTTGAAATTCCTGCAATAATAATTGGTGTTGTAAAGTTAAATCGGTTCTGACAAACATAGGCATGCCGTATAATTTTCGCAATAAAAGAGCAGTTAATCTGCCTGAGGCATAATCTTCTGACAAATATAACTACGTGATCTTAAGACAGCGTGAAAGCTTTCAACATATTAGACTCCAAGAATTAATAATTTTGTGAAGAAAAAGGGTACGCTGAGACTAATGTGTCCAAGTAATGACAGAAACAATATTCTTATGTATGACTGTTATGAATTTCTTTGGGAGATTGCCCAAAACGTACAGCAAAGTAATACTTTTCAACGTAGCGAAACCAACTCGGAGTTGCATCTCGGATAACACACACACACACACACACACACAGAGAGAGAGAGAGAGAGAGAGAGAGGAGTCCCTACCCTTGAGGTGCATAATTTTTCATTATCCATTATTCCATTATCATAGCAACCAGAATATTGATCCGAAAAAAAAATGTCAAGAATCTCCTTACGGTCATCTATTCATATACCAAGTTTCATAACATTACCTTAAACGGTATATAAGTTCGCGGGATCTAGATTTCCGGACATCAGACGGAAGGAAGGACAGACGGAGGGCAAATCTATAGTCCCCTCCGGTAGGGGACCAGAAACTAAAGTTAAGTGTACCTGGATCTATACCAGTGCATTCCTGTGGCACAATGCAAGTTTGTTTTTTGGGCTTATCGTCCCACTGACAGTATTTCAGTCATTTGGTGACTACGTCTGCTTGAGACAGATATACTGATGTCATGTACAACATCCAGTCACATAATCCTGACACTTGTCCAACCAGTCCTGGAACTACCCTTATATGCTGAGCGCCAAGCAAGGGCGATACCGTACAATTTTTAACCACTTTGGTATGTCGAGGCCTAATAAACATCTTACTCCTTACTATATTTCATATTTGATTGATATTTGATAACTGAAAAACTGAAGAATGTGTTCATGATAAACTCACATTGGTGAGTATTACTCACTGAAAAACTGAAGAATTGCTCATTATAAACTCAACTTGGTGAGCATTATTCACTGAAAAACTGAAGAAGGTGTTCATTGTAAACTCAAATTGTTGAGTATTACTCACTGAAAAACTGAAAAAGGTGTTCATTAGAAACTCAAATTGGTGAATATTCCTTTTTGGAAAACTGAAGAAGGTGCTCATTATAAACTCAAATTGGTGAGTATTACTCCTTGAAAAACTGAAAAAGGTGTTCATTAGAAACTCAAATTGGTTAAGTTCCTTTTTAGAAAACTTAAGAAGGTGTTCATTATAAACTCAAATTGGTGAATATTCCTTGCTAGAAGTGTGTTCATTTTGAACTCGAATAAGTGGGAATTACTCGCTAAAAAGATGTTCATCATTAACTGAAATAGGTGAACATTACATGCTGGAAAAGGTATTCATTATTAAGGTAAGTATTTCTAACTGGAATCATTGAACATTATTCGCTTAAGGTACTGTACATATAATTGGATAAACACTGAACAGTACACACTAAATAGAGTGAGTACTGTTCATTAATCTGGGTGAAGAGTACACATTAAATAGGGTGAGTACTGTTTATATAATTGGGTGAACAGGACACACTGAATAGGATGAAGTATTCATATGATTGCGTGAACATCACTCAGTGAAAAAGGTGAGTATAGTTCATATAATGTGAGTTAATGTCACATAACATGTGAGCATCACTCGATGAATATAGGGAATACTGTTCAACATCACTCAATGAATAAGGTGATTATTGTTCATATAATTTGGTGAACTTTACGCACTAAATATTTTGAGTAAAACTCACTTAATTCAATGAGTGATGTTTAGATAATAATATGAACAGTGTTCACCTTATTCAGGGAATAATGATCACGAACAGTTATAAACTTATTCAGTGCAAGAGTTGCGTGCTGTAACTAAAAAGGATGTGTACTGTTATGTAATTTGGGTGAACATTACTCACTAAAAAGGATGAGTACTATTCATGTAATTGGGTGAACATTACTCACTAAAAAGGATGAGTACTATTCATGTAATTGGGTGAACATTACTCACTAAAAATAATGAGTACTATTCAAGTATTTGGGTGAACATTACTCACTAAAAATAATGAATACTATTCAAGTATTTGGGAGAACATTACTCACTAAAAAGGACGAAAACTGTTCATGAAATTGGGTGAACATAACTCACTAAAAAGGACGAGAACTATTCATGTAATTGGTTGAATATTACTCACTAAAAAGGACGAAAACTGTTCATGTAATTGGTTGAACATTACTCACTAAAAAGAACAAAAACTGTTCATGTAATTGGTTAAATATTACTCACTAAAAAGGATGAGTACTATTCAAGTAAGTGGGTGAACATAACTCACTAAAAAGGACGAAAACTGTTCATGAAATTGGGTGAACATAACTCACTAAAAAGGACGAGAACTATTCATGTAATTAGATTAACATTACTCACTAAAGAGGATGAGTTTAGCCATTGTTTACAAAACAGGGCTTATTTTGTTATCATTTTTTTCCAACGTAATGGAGCGTTTATCAAATAGCACGAGTATAATGTTATTATTGTTGTTAATCGGATTACAATAAGGCTCCAAAGTAGCGCAGTGGTAGCGACACCAAGTCATCAATGTATTTCAATTTCACCGCATGGGTTCGAATCCCGAAGGAAACAAATAAATGAATTTCACATACCTTTACTATTTCATATCTGCTTTTTGTTCATCACTTTAAAAATGGAAAAATGTTATAAATTGTTGTCTTTAACTTTTAACAATCACACTGAGGTATGCATATTAACGAGGGTATGTCCATATATGGACAGTACACACACTGGTCTATCCATGTATACATAGGTATGCATATTAATTAGGTAAAGAAATAGAGGTACATTCATGCACACACACTGGTCTCTACATGTATACATAGGTATGCATATTTTTGACTATTGACTATTTGAGTTTACCGTCGCTTCGACAGTATTTCAGTCATAAAGCGACGTCCAGCTAATTACAAGTGGAGGAAGACCCCGAACGCAAGGAGGCATCCTGGTAGAACCACCGACCTACCGCAAGCAGCTGGAAGGCTTCCTCACATGAAAATCAGAATGACCCTGCTGGGATTCGATCCCGATTAGGTAAAAAAATAAAGAGGTACATTCATGCACACACACATTAGGTAAAAAATAGAGAGGTACATTCATGCACACACACTATTAATTAGGTAAAAAAAATAAAAAGGTACATTCATGCACACACACATAAGGTAAAAAAATAGAGAGGTACATTCATGCACACACACATTAGGTAAAAAATAGAGAGGTACATTCATGTACGCACACTGGTCTATACATGTATACATAGGTATGCATATTAATAAGGTAAAAAAATAGAGAGGTACATTTATGCACACGCATTATTAATGAGGTAAAAAAAAACATAGAGAGGTACATTCATGCACACACACTGGTCTATACCTATTAATTAGGTAAAAAAAAATAGAGAGGTACATTCAATTCTGTGCACTTCATTGCATACTACCTCTCAATAGTGATACTGAATATTCAAATTCATGTTGGTAGTTCTACGGGGTCTTCCTCCACCAGTAATTAGCTGGACATCTCTTTATGACTAAATCTGTTGCAGCGACAACAGCTAGTACAAAAAGTATGGGGGATCCTATTTGTTTGTATGGTGTAAACATCATTGAGAACCATCTGAATAACTGAAGTGTACCTGAATTCATACCAGTGAATTCCTCTAGTACAGTGCAAGTTAGTTTGTTTGTTGGGTTCAACAACCAACCGACAGTATTTCAGTCATTTAGAGAGTATGTCTACTAGGGACATAGTGTAACCATGATACCACAAGTCACATTATCCTGACACCAGGCCAACCAGTCCTGGAACTACCCTTATATGCTGAGCAAAGGAGCTATATCAGTACCATTTTTAACCGGCCGAGAACAAACTTATGACCTCCTGCTCCAGAGGCAGATGCTTTAATCACTCAACCACTGGAGACTGTACACTGCAAGAAACTAGCAGCTTCCGCTTATGAATCAATAAGGAAAAGGAGACTGACTCTAGAACAGTCATTGGTCAAATGCTAACAGTGAAAAGAAAAGCATGCTGGAGCCAGGGATACTATAATTTCAGGTCAAAACCACAAAAACACAGAAATATGAATCAAGTGATTTATTTTCTACTATGCATATTTCTGAAAAACAAATATGGTATACTAGTAATAGTGACAAAAGTCAACATGGACTAAACCTGTTAGGTATGCCTAATGAAACAGTTTTTGTTTAAATTATAAGCATTCTACAAAGATGATACTTAAAAACAAGAGGGCCATTATGGCCCTTTATCACTCACCTGAGTACCACTGCTCTAAAGGAGCAATCTTGGTAGAGGTTTATCCATAGTTTATCTATGCCAAAACATTTTAATATCTGGCAAGTACTTTGGAGCAAAAGTCTTCTTAAGTTTTAAAGTTCTCACTATAAACATTTGAGGCAAATTAGCCCCGCCCGCCATGTATTTTAACGGATCCAAAACATTTTAGCAATCTAAGTAGAGGATTACTCAAGGCCAAGGAACATCTATACAAAAACATTTTGAAATCTGGTCAGTAGTTTTGAAGAAGATGATCTGTAAGATTTTCTTCTTTTTTTTCACTGCCATGGCAACCAGAGTTCTACATGGATCAAGTTAATTTTAGCATTATTTGTGAAGGTTCACCCAAGGACCGTCCCTGCCAAGTGCCAAATTTTGTTCAGTGGTTTAAAAGAAATTTTTGACGACGGACATAGAGTGATCACAAAAGCTTACCTTGAGCATGTTGTGCTCAGGTGAGCTAAAAACACACAAAATGCTCCTGAAGTACTTTACATTATCACCAAATAATTAAGCAACAAGAGAAAATGCCTATTTCAAGCTAACACAAAACGTAAAGAATTCCCTCTTCTTGAAGGCTGATAAACATAATACAAACACTGCAATTCTTATTTCAATGCTTACACAAAATTCCAGAATTTACCTTTTTTAAAAACACAAAGTGCCTCTTAGTACACCCTTGTATAATGTAGGCAATTGTAAACAACAGACACCTCAGTATTCATTACCACGAGTAGACATAACAAAAAGAAACTCAATATGACAGCTATGAAAATACCAAAAACTTTGATCTGTTCATTGAGAGCAACAAATTAACAAGAGTTTCAGCAAAGACTTGTTCTACCTAATTTCTAAGTAAAAATACCCCCCCCCACACACACACACACGACCTATCCGGGCTTGGGGTCATGCTTCAATCTTTAATTTATGTTGACCACAATTTTGAACTCAAATGCTTTTATGGTGTTTACCGTTGGCAGCACTTCTAGTGGAGAAAGAGGTTTTTAACCAGCCATATGCTTGAACGGAAACTGCAGAAATAAAGCTTTAAGGCGTACATTAATCCAAAAGACGGATTGTTTTTCCTGCTGATGTTTTTGTTTACAATTGATTTCAAAAACTCAAAAACTGATTTTCGTTTAAACTTATCTATTTTAAGTGGATAGCGAAACAACCTATTCTAATCCCTCTCAACAGTTCCTGTGTTGAACCAGTACCTCGATCCTGAGAATGTCATAAAAAATCGTGCTCCTAATGAGGCAACGTGGTTTAAGCCCACAACATTCGGATTCGCCGTCGGGTACATTACCACTGAACCACAAAAAGTAATATTGTTTTTAAAGTACAGTAGTCGACTAATATTTAAACATCGTTTGTAATAATAATGCATTGAAGATGTAAGCACTTATAATCCTACCTTGCTTACCTATATTATCTGATTACATTTTAATATCATGTAACATCTTGATGATGTTTATTCAGATTAACATGCCGGCGCGCTAATGTTCAAAGTATTCTTTGTCATTAATAAAAAGGGTACAAAGGAACGCAGTTTTGAACAAATTAGAGAGGTTTGTTAAAAAAATCAAAATGTTTTGTTTGTTTAGTGCTTTACCAAGTATTTGGGTATGCATATTCATACATCTCTTTTTTTTTATATGAAATTTCATACTGTAGTGTTATGGCCGGAATAAACTAACACGAGACGGTGGTGGCTGGCAATAGATTTATTCAGTCCCCAAGGTATCTAGAAAGGTCGTGCTGGAGGTAGTCTCGAGGCTCTAACAAGATCTCTCTAGACCCTTGACCGGTCAGCTTATATATTGGTTGGTTACCATCCAGCCAGACAGTAACCATATGTATGATATAATAACAAATATTTGTCTTAACGACAGTCACAACTGAGACAGACGTTGTATAACTAATGCAACGGTCCCGTAACAGTGAAAATGTAACAATAGCGTCTAGCTAGAGTTCAATAACATTACACTCCTTTTTTCCCTACCTCAATTTACATTTATAGTTGCCATGCCTGTTAAATAAATATATACATATATATTTTGAAATGAGTGATTACACTTGCAGTGGAGCGGTATGAAGATAATCAAACAGGTATATGTATTTATATACAATGAAAGCACGCCTGCCATAAAAATAAAGACCAAAATTATTTTTACATATACATAATAAAAGAAACAAAATAAATGAACAGAATATTTGCAGAGATAATGCTGTATAATGTGATAGTTAAGTCCATTTAAAGGATTGGAATAACATCAGATTTTAATTAAATTAAAGAACATTTTATAGATTATCCTCGGGATCTGTTAGTTAGCCTGGTGTAAATCGTATATAAGTTCAAAAGAAACAGTTTATACACAATCCTCGAAATCTGTTGGTTAGTCGGACGCAAAGCGAAAATAAAAGTTCAAATGAACATTTTATACACAATCCTCGGAATCTGATGGTTATACTGGTGTAAATCGAAATAAGTTCCAAGAACCATTTTATACACAATCCTTGAAAACTGTTGGTTAGCCTGGTGTAGAGCGGAAATAAGGTTCCATATCAGTTTGTTTTGGCTGGAGCCGTAGCAGTTGCAGACTCTCCGACGTCTGCTTATCCAACACGAGGGTAAAGTTGTCGGATGAGCTGACATCCGGTAGATTTTGGTTGATTTGGTGTGGACACGTCGGAGTATAGGTTAGCAACCGGAATATAATTTAGGTTGGCGACCGGAAGTGGGTTGTAAAACGGCGGCGTAGAAGGAAAGTCAGCTCTCAGCAACTTGTTCTCGCTGTACCCAGGAGTTGTATGGTCCCCTGGTACGATGGGAACATATTCGTTATTACCCTTGATCTCACGGTTGGCAGTACCTCGGTCCTCACGTTTATGATCACGTCTTATGACAGAACAAGTGACGCAACTCTTCTTTTTGCATAAACACAGAATGAGAATAACATCCCCAATGAAAAATATAATTGTAACACCAGAGCCAACGTAGTACCATTTGTTAATTTTCGAGGAAGTGAGGTCAAGCGAAGAGAAATTGTCAATCATTTGCAGTTGGGCTATACATAACTTTTTACAATTAAGACATTGCCTATTAACATAATTGTGACCTTCATAGTTAAGGATAAATTCCTAGCTCTTTACATACACTCGTCTGTAGGCCTCAATCAAAATTCATAAATACACCATACTCAATTTTTCTGTGGCATTATTGTATAGTTACGCACTACAATCTGGTAATTCGCAGCTTACATTTATTTCTATCTATTCGCAACATATGCTTCGATAGACTTGTTAAGCAGACATATTTGTTGCACCTTTACTAATCCGATTACCGCTATCTGCGGGTACAACAATTAGTTGACTGGTAAAGTGCAACATTTACATACATTAATAGTCACTAATGGCAATTAGATATACAAGGAGAGGCTAATTTTATAATACCGGTAATCCCGTTTACCTGCCCTTTTAACATCGTCTAGGCTAGACTATCCTTACAACAGCCTTTTGTGTCTTGGCTTCTATTACTTACAAACAAAACAATCAATAAGAAATATTTAACGGAGTTTTTTCTTATTTGTAACGGTACTACATTTATTACATTAACGCAGCTATGGCATGCAGTAAATCTTTTACTCGAGCATTTTTATCGTCTGGCTTACAAGGTGAAGATGGCGGAGTACAGTGCATGTGGACGGCGTCAACCTGCATTTGAGTTTCATCACAGGTGGGTTGGGCAAGCGCAGAATCAGTGTCAGAGTTTGCTGACGTTGCTAACCGATGTGCCTGAGCTAGAGGTCTGATGGGATAGGGAATTATCGGAATGGTCAGGGGAATTATTTCTCCTGATTGCGGCTGGAGGGTAACACCCTGTGCCTGTAAGCGTGTTTGTAGCTGTCGGAGGGGAATATCCTCCTCATCTGACGAGTGTTCCCGCCGATGGACATAGCGTTTACCTTGCTTAATGCGTGCTGCGTTAGCTGAGTTTTCAGACCCGGACCCATCCGAGGAACTAAAATCGGAGTCGACAGGGGGTAATTTGGCTGCGGCTCAACTCATGGGGCGTTGACCTGTGGACATTGGTAATTCCCAATTGTCTTAATTAGCAAGGCAAATTTGGTCAGCATGACATTTTAAAATGGAATTGTCGAGTTTATTTTTTATTAGAAAAGTTCGGTCAGACACCTGTCCTATAATATGGCTTCTACCTAAGGTCATGTTTTACAGACTTTTGGAAATTGAAAAAATAGACTGGGTCATTTACCTGGAAATTAACCAACTGTGATTTTTTATCTGCTCCCTTTGCCTGACAGCGTTATGCCTTTTTAAGGCTGCGGTATACAGATAAAAAGGTATCACCAGCGTGTTTGTGAAATTGCTCACCGTAATAATGTAGCTGCGGACGTAATAATCTGTCAAGGGGTAGTAGAACATCTCTATCATACAAAAGGAAAAATGGTGAGTATTTCGAACTGGTGGAGACATTGAAGCGTAAAGATGCGAGTGCTGATTCAAGTACAAGTCCCACTGGGTGACATTTCCCATTACACATTAGAAATAACAAAGTTAAGCGTAGCATGGGACAGCTCATTTCGTCCATTCGAGCTCGGCCGATAGGGGGTTGTCTTTACATGTTGTATGTTTAATTCCTTCAGTGTCTCTTGAAAAGCTTAAGACGTAAATTGACTGCCATTGTCAGTTACGCATCGGTAGGCACAGCCATACCGAGGGTATATCTCCTCTAAAAGAAGTTGTATGATAGTGTCTGTCGTTTGATCAGGGGTAGCAAATGCTTTAGGCCAAGAGGAGAGGTGATCAATGAAGCACACTGTGTATTTTTCCCTGATACCGTAGGAGGTAAAGGATCCTGTATGTCTATCGAAAATTCTGCGAAGGGAAATGGGGTAATATTAGTTTCTTTTAGGGGAGCTTTCACCTTCTGCAGGATGCGACTATGACACTGCACGCATGACGAAACATGGTGATATAGGTCTTTGAACATGTTGGGCCAGTAAAAATGCTGCTTGAGTGTAGCAAAAGACCTATTTGCACCTGGATGCCCTAAATCAACATGAGATGTTGAAATGACCAACTGACGTAACTGGACAGGGATGTATACTCGGAGGGTAGGATTATTATCAGAGTCTGAAATATAATGCAGGACGCCATTTTGATCTACAAATTTTGATGCTTTAGTTTCTTTAAGCTTACCCTGCATAAAACGCTGTTTAAATTGGTACAACTTTGGATCTAGATCTTGTTGTTAAGCCATGTCATATCCCTCTAAGGTGTCCGATTTACCAGAAAGCTTCTTACTAGGAGTAAATGGTTTGTCAGCAAGTTGCTTGGGATTTAAACCATTTGTATTTATCATGACAACAGTTTCGGATTGGGTTGCCTGCATTCAGTTGTTGAGGAGTGGGTAGGTACATAGGGAGAGCCCTCATTAGTGTTAGAGTTAAAATTGGCAGTATCACTTCTAGACCCCTCAGGGTAAATTACACGGGATAAGTAGTCAACCACTACATTTTTCTTCCCTGGGTAGTACTCGATTGTACAGTCATAACTTTATATATTTAAAGCATAACTTTGTAAGATTTGTTTTCGATAGTAGACGTAAGAAGATAACAGAGCGGTGTGTGGTCAGTTTTGATTGTGAACTTTGCACCGTGAAGATATGGGTCAAGTTTCTGCAGCGCGTAGTTGATACTTAGTGCTTCCTTCATAACAGTACTGTACTTAAGTTGGGATCGATTAAGTTTATGAGAGAGAAAGAAGATAGGTCGCTCCCTGGGAGCTGATTCATCACCATCGGGGGGTCCTAATGTTACATTCCTGTACCAGGCATGCGCCTACGCTGTGGCCACTGCTGTAGAGAATGTAAGGTTTTTCGGGGTCTGGGTTTCCTAGCAATGGAAGCTCGGCAAGTTTGTTCTTTATGGTTTGAAAAGCCTGCTGACAATCAGAAGACCATGTAAAAGGTACATTTTTCCTAGTAAAATCCACGAGGGGTTCTGGTTCATGAACGTAGGATGGAATAAACCTCCGGTAAAAGCCGGTAGCACCTAAGAAAGATCTAACATCTCGGACACATTTCGGCACTGGAATTGCCTCTATGCATGACACCTTTTCCTTGTCGGGACGAATACCATTTCTATCTATTACGAAGCCTAAGTAAGTGGTTTCGGTTTGGAAAAAAAAATCTTTTTTTTTTTCAGTTTCATTTTAAGATTATGTTGTTGGAGTCGGTCAAACACTGTCTGTGTGTGTCGTTGATGTGACTCTAGGTCGCGGCTAAATATGATTATTTCATCCAGGTAGCAGCAAGAGAATTCTTAATCTTTTAAAACAATGGACATAAGTTTTTGAAAGGTTCCTGGCGAATTTTTTGTACCAAATGGAGAAACAGTGTACTCAAACTGACCATTGAAGGTGACAAAAGCTGTTTTAGGAAAGTCCTGTTTAGCTACTTCCATTTGGTGATACCCTTGGGCTAAATCAAGGCTTTATGAAGTAAACAGATACTTTAAGTGAGCTCAGAATATCGTCTATTAAAGGTAGTGGAAAGTTAAGAGATTCGGTTCTGTTATTCAACTTACGGTGGTCAATACACAACCGATTTGACCCATCTCGTTTTTTAACAATTACAACGGGGGCCGCCCAAGAACTAGTAGAGGGTTGTATAACCTTTGCTTTCAACAGGGCTGTGACAGACTCGCTTATCACCTTATTATTGTTTAATTGTGTCCGATATGGCTTTTGTCTGATGGGGGGATTATCACCTGTGGGTATTTCCAGTTTGACTGTCGATGTGCGTCCGTCCAAGGTCAAAGTCATTTTCTGCAAACAGCTCTTTGTTATGCTTAACCAGTTCGGTCGCTAAATGTTTGTGTCTGTCGGGAGAGTTGATTTCCTTACTAGACAGTGGACATTGTGTGTCATTATTGCATAAGAGATTTATCTGAGATACCTTAGACGAGGTGTTGCCTATTTCCTTATCAGTTATGTCAGATATTTGGCCGATTACACATCCCCGACGCAATCGAATTGTTTTGTTAGAGTAATTTGTGATAGAAACAGGTACTTGCCTCTGGCCTCCTAAGTAGAATATAGAGTTGGTTACATGCAGACCTGTTTCATTTGTGACATAGCCAGAGCTTATTTCACTTACCTGATAAACTTGCCCTATGCCAATAGTAGGATGATTTTGAAGTTGTCCAGGTAAGATATAAGCCGTGCGTGGTTTAAGAGCAGTGTTTCTTTTAAGTCTGATTAGTGTCGCAATGCATCTTTCATATTCGAGTGGAACATAAGATTATTTTACTCTCAGCATTTTAATATCAAAATATATGCGACAAGAGTTTTGAAACATAAAATCCCTGCCGGGATAGGTTTCTTGCGACATAAAATTTTTGAGTGACTGTTTCTTCTCCTATTTGAAATGTTAGGTTTACGAAGCCCGAGATAAGAAATGCGTTACATTTGTACCTGTAGCCGATTGTAGTCTAAGATTATTTTTTGAAGTTTTTGTCGATTCTTTAAGGAATCATAAACACGCTTATGAATTAGTGAAACTGTCGCACCCGAATCTATCAGGGCCCTGATTTTGTTTTATCTGAATTGAATGAGGCATAAGTTTGGATTGAGGTCTGCTTCGAGCGTGGTACCTAAATTACATTTTGCCATGCCCCTGACAGTTGATTTGACCTGGCAGGGTGATGCTAGTTTTTTTGATAGCAGTTTTGTCCTTTAAAGCATCTGACTTGTACAAGTTGAGGACAGTTTCGTTGGAAATGTCCAGGCCCTCGACAGTGCCAGCATTGTATAACATGCGCCTGGTTTTTAAGGCTGACATAGATGTTTTGAATCGGTCTATATTCTCCCTCATTTATGTGACGCCTTCTCGCCCTACAATCTAAAGTGTCATGTCCCCGCCTTTTACAAAATCTACATTTCACAGTTCCAGTTCTAAAGTGATTAACTTCCATGGGCTCTGGCCCATTGTTTGGACTCTGCCTTACCCTCGGATAATCATCCGAACAAGATCTTCCTAATCTTAAATCTAATCTAGTCTGGAGATTTTGTTTACTTACAGCCGATGTGACTGCTGCTTGAAAGGTGAGGGGATTATCCCTCAACACTTTGATTTTCAATTGTTCTTTGTTTAGCCCATCAATAAAATAGCCAGTCATTTGTCTTTCGATAACCTTTAACCCATCCGCTAAGTCATCATACGCATCCTCCGCTAAAGTTAGAAGCCGCTCTACAAATAACTGAACACTTTCGTCGGCTGTCTGTTTTATTGTCCCTTAAAAGAGCTAGAGCATGTTGTGAGTCCCGTATTTCCCCGAATTTTAATGTTAATTCTGTTTTAAAATCAGCCCAGGTGACATTATTATTTTCTGCCAAATAACGTTGAATACAATCGCTAACTGTCCCTGAGCTTGTTTGGTACGCGACCATTTTTTTCCGCTCATCGTTGGCATTGGTGAGCAAAGCATATTTTTTCGATTGCTTTTATCCATGACTTAAGCTTTTTGAGTCCCCACTTCCCCCCCCCCCCCCCCCCCCATGTCGGTACGACCTGCGAAATACCTTGGGTGCCTATTGCTGAAAGAAACGTAAGTAGAAGGCACTAACCTGTTGTGAGTCGCTGACTGTTTCCCAAGATTCGTCCTGGTGTACGGCGCCAAAGAAGTCCATGAAGTGTTATGGCCGGAATAAACTAACACGAGACGGTGGTGGCTGGCAATAGATTTATTCAGTTCCCAAGGTATCTAGAAAGGTCGTGCTGGAAGTAGTCTCGAGGCTCTAACAAGATCTCTCTAGACCCTTGACCGGTCAGCTTATATATTGGTTGGTTACCATCCAGCCAGACAGTAATCATATGTATGATATAATAACACATATTTGTATTAAAGACAGTCACAACTGAGACAGACGTTGCATAACTAATGCAACGGTCCCGTAACAGTGAAAATGTAACAATAGCGTCTAGCTAGAATTCAATAACATTACAATACATCTCTTTCTTTTTCTTTATTTCGGATGGACGTGTATCATTAGGGGATATTATATTTTTGTTTAAAAATAAATAAACCGTAAAGGTATTAACACTTTATTTCATAATAAACATGTTTTGTTTAATTTGATAGATTATGACAAATGATGCCCAACATGTGCACGACACACGAACTCTATAACAAAACAAATAGTTGTTAAATAGTTCTTTCATAGATTATTCTTTCAAAATCTATAATTCTAAAATCATCGATGTAAACGAATATGATAGCTTAAATATTTGATGCAGTTGAAAAAGGAGCCCCTTTTCAGGCATAATTGTAATGTCATATTTGTTTTGAAAAAAGAATTGTATAAGTTGTCAGTTCTTATTCAGAAAATAACATTCGATTCTCTTTGTCGACAATCGTATGTTTATAACTCATCAATACTTGAAATGATACGAGGCTGAAATTTCACATACGTAATGATTACAGGATGCACCCACATGCAAATCAGAGTTTCTCGGAATAACATAATATTTGCCGTATAGCAAAAACCTACGGTATATATTAAGCGTATTAGAAATGCTGGTATTAACGCGATCATAAATCTCTAGGCCATGCAAATGGGAGTGGTGCTGTCGCTCCCTATGTATATGAAATTGCCTGATATGCAGCAATGAACATTTTTCATATTGCCAATGAACATATTTCTGCAAAAATATGATGACTGTTCCTTTCATATGATGGCGATTTAGTATTTCATGAATTGACATACCTAAAATTAATTAATTATCTTAATTTCACCTGCTGGCGAAGGTATCTCTTCTTCTGCAGTAAGTATACAAGTACAGTGTACTAAATGCAACAATATTAATAGCTGGCTTTATGGTCATGGTGATTTTGTTTGTTTGTTCGTTGGGTTAAACGTCCCGACGACAGTATTTCAATCATTTGGAGACGATGTCTACTTGAGACAGATATAGTGCTGCCACACTGCAGTATCACGACGTGGACATGTGGTTTTATACCATACCCAGTCACAGGGGCGTGGCCAGCTTTTTTCCACGTGTATGCCCATAGAAGGGGTTCCTAGGGGCGGCTGTCCTTTGGTAAAGGAAAAGAAACGAAATTGTACTGTGCGCTTTTTTCTAAATGAGTGTATACAAAGAACTATTACAAAATGGCGCCAACTGATTATTTTGATACACTGTAGCATCATTATTTTTCGTGGGGAACTAATATTCATCGATTTCGCATACAACATTATCCACGAAAGTTAATCCTCACGAAAATTGTTCAACGAATATGTACCAATGAAATTAACAGATTCTACGAAATTCAATGCCCACGAATATTAATGATCTAAAGCAGAACTGGTTATTTCTCGAACGACACCCTTAAAAGCATATTTACAAGAGCAGAGAGCAGCATCTACCTAGTGGAATAAATTAGCCGATGGGACCTTTTATCAAGGGAGCTACATAATGAATAAGCAATTAAAATAATGATTCAATTCCAAAACAAAATTTGGGTGCCTCGAGTAAGGCATGTAGTATTTCTTTAAAAACACGTAAGTGGTGGCCATATCAATGATAGATACACAAACGTGTGAAAAAAAAGTATAATCTTTTCATTAATTGTGTATATCTTATAAAAGATGAATATGTTGGCCAAAATATAAAGATTTTTAAAATCCCATTGCCTTTGAAAAAAAATCATCATCAAAAATATCACAAATATGTTAATATTAAAAAAAAAATTTTTTCAAAGTCAACATGAACTATTACATCAACGAAGTTTTGAAGCAATTCTTAGACATTGATGATTCAAAGTTTAAATTGTTCATATTTAAGTTAAACAACTCTCGTACAATAATAAAAGCTGCATGAAAAAAACACACAAAAAAACAGTGTTTTGTTTTAAGTTGAAATAAAGTGGTCTAAGTGAATATGGAGAATTGAATATAGAGAAAGTGTAATTTATTTTTTTCGATTTATTTGATATGGAAAGGTGAATTAATAAAGTTAGTCAGAGGCCAAGCGGAACAGGATTATATTTTTCATTTTAGAATAACTGAGTGGGGCAAAATAATTTAGAAATTCTCGTTGACATAAGAATGTTCGATTTAATAAATCCAGTATGTTATGAAATTGTACAGCGTTCCTATGCATTTGCATTAGGAAAGTACACATATTTTGATGTGATTCGATTCAGTACACTTGCTTTTCCGTAGTATGAGTTAAAGATTCATTTTGTTACCTATTTTAAAATAAAACCTAGGAACAAGGAGAGGACTCATTGGTTTTCACCATACCATTGATATACTTTTGTAAAACTCGATTAAATCTTATCAAATCGCTTGGCTTACTAGAGTCAAAATACGATTTAGTAGAATTATCGTGAAGAAATAATATATTAAGCAAACAGATGCGTTTAGAACAATAAACCGTCAGTGCTAATGTACTAGAAATATTACACCAAAATGGTTAAATTCAGACAATTATTGATTTGTAAATAATCCTGTAACGATCTCTGTCGGAAGTGATTGATGTTATCGGTAGTAGAAAAGGGTCAGAAGAAAATCTAAATTTGAGGCGTTATCATTTATGACTTATATGTAAATCATAGCTTTATCATACATATCTATAGAGGGGGTATTTATATTTTCAAGTTTGAAATAATAACATCCATATACAAGTCTCAATCCGGTCAAGTGTCAAATACTGCTACAATAAACACAAACAACACCACGAGGGTATTTTATACACAGTGAAGGCTTTGCACATACAAATGAATATATATTTATGAATATATGGAAATAAAGGGTTCTCTGCATAGAACATAACCCCCAAAAAAGGACAGAAACATTTGTCTAATATGTGTAAATAACGCATGAGTGTATTGGTTTAAGACCAGGGCCAAGATAATTTGCGTCGAAAAAAAATCGACGTATCGAATCTAACTCAGTGTAGCTTCTTGGAATAAAAGTTTGTTTTGCGTTATTGTCAAAACCCGACCACTTTAGATTTAAGATTGTTGTATTGTTGTTTCGCTTAATTTATTCTTGCCGCTCTTTTGAATCCACGTTAATATTTGTGTGTGTATGTGTGTGTGTGTGTGTGTTTTGGGTTTTTTTTTCATACGTTTTAAGGATCTCTATGCAGGAACGGTAAACCTATTTAAGGCGAGGGTTAATTGATCCAGATTCTTACAGGTTCACAAAAAAGATTAAATAGTTTGTTTTCATTGACACCTCCGATTCGATCATGAAACACTTAAATGTAAGAACATTAATTATAGAGCAAAAATAAATACATTGACTACACCGTAGATTTAAAGACAGGCAATCGACTGAGTAGAAATCTATTCATCGAAAGCTAGTAAAATCTTTCCAAACTATTAAATAACAAATAAATTTCTATTAACTAGTAATATTTTATCCTCAATTTGTGGAGAATGGCTATACAGATCAATTTGCTCATGTGCCATTAAACAAGAATAATTATGTTCAAATTATTTAAGACATTTATGAGCAACGAACAAGACTAATGCTTTTATGTTTATGGATTTATATATAACATTTGGCGGCATTTTCGTTATTATGAATTAACATGTTTCAGCATGAATTCAGAGATTTGGAAAATTGTCAAACGAAATTGTTTACTTTATAATGTTCGAGTATTTAAGTATGTTGATGTCTTAGTTTCGAAACATTTTATTGACTTTTTTCTTTTGCTAATAAGTTATAAACTTACTATCAATAAAGTTAGAAAAAAAAATAAACAGCTAATTTTCAACAATTTCTTTTCTTTATTTTTGCGTGGGGTGAAACATATAGGAATTAAAGTTTTCAAAATGACCATAAAGTATGTATGAATAATACATATCATGATACATCCTTTCCGTTGATTCGATAGATATTGAGAAAAAAATGTATTTTCACAATTATCATTTACTATTGTAATATGATATGCAGCAAAACAAACTACAAAAATGATACCTGTGCCTTCTTAATTTTTCATTCGTCCCTTTTCCTTATCTAATGAATGTATGCACAAAATGTTATGTATAAGTAGCAAGCGTAAGTTACAACATGATTAATATTGTTTCTCATTTAATTATGAACATACGGTTGTAATATCCCAAGATATGTATGCTTAAAACAAAGATATAGAATACAAAGAATTTACTGAAAGACACCGTCTAGCCCAAAATAATTCGATAAAAATGACGTCCGCTCTCAACGTAGTCTGTGTATTTTCAGTCTTTTGAGTATGTAATATTACATCACATTAATGGATGGGTTATCATGAATTACGAGGGCAATTAATTGTATTCTTGAGGTAATTCGGGTCGCTGTATCAAGGGATATTACATTTCTAATACTGTTCAGTTAGCACTACAATAGACAATGCAGATTTCTTTTTTCAAAATACTTTCGTTATCCTTTAAATAAAGTTATTAGTCAACATTTCAGCATTTCTTAATTATTGATGAGTAAAAAGGAAATTAACCTAAAGAATATAATAAATATCCTAAATATTTATTTATATAGTAAATAGTACACTGATGGTGTGCAATCAAGCGTAAGACACGATATCCGGTCAGCGTAGGTTCAATTCCGGGTGACAGGTTAATTAAAGTGTTAGGTAAATATAGGCCAAACATAAAAATAATGTATTTATTCAAAGACAGACGTAATTTAAACAGACGCAGGATATTTAAGCCTAAAAAGTAGAAAATGTAAATACTCGGAAAGAGCGTGTTCTTTGACATATATCATCATAATAAAACCTGATCAGTATATCACACGCCTTTCCACTCAGAAGAATACAACATAAAAGGTTCCATACTGTAGCACAAAAATTCTTTCACTCATCGACACATCTTTATCCTTCATTAATCATTTATATATGTACATTTGACTTACATATTACTTTACGTGGATAACAACGGCTTTTTGTCAACAGGCGTATCATCATGAATGATACGAAACTGAATTTTGTTGTGCATTATTTCATGCACATCAACACACCCACGTACAAATTTAATGCTTATCCTCATAACACTTTTTGCTATAAAGCTAAAACCTTATACAAAAGACATTAAATAAATGTGACGGTAGTAATTTCGTAAATAAAACGCGATCATAAATCTCTAGAAGCTTGGCGAAATATCAAATAAGAGTGATGCTGTTAATGTCATTAAGTGTATATTAAATCCTGTGAAAGTTATGTTGCAAAATTTAGAACATTGAACATATCTACAACATCTCTATCCCTGCTGATGACGATGGTATCTCTTCATATGCTGCAGGAACATATGATCTGCAGGATACGACAGTATACGTAGTTATCTTCCTTTTATTTACCATAGCGTCAACTCTGATTTTAGCATGTGTTTTATTTACTGCAAGAACATGCGTACTTTAGAAAAGTTAGACTCTATTTCTTTTTATCTAAATCAGAATTACAATAAGGTATTTAAGCCCTTTTCTACCCGTCAAAATTTATACTAACTGAAACAAATATAAGGATTAAATTACATAAGTAAATATAGATAAAAGGTTGTTATTTGTTATCACATATGAAGATAAATCTGAGCCAGAAAACTATAATTTATTAAAGGGTATTTGATCTATACTCTCGTGTTAAATATCCATTATTTTCATCATCATTATTTTCAGATGTTTTAGACGAGGGTGTCAAAGTGTTCAATCGAAAATAAAATGAATCCTTTAGTATCTGTTTTTCCTTTTTCTCCCCAAAATCGACACATCCATACATGTATGCTATAATGATGTATGCTATAAACATTTGATTCCAATATTTCTATACATATAAGACGGCAATGATCCAACTATACACCTGTTTTTTACGGTATGTTTCATCTGTGCATGGGACATTGACAAACAATTAAAACCTGCTAAATACATTCTAAAATTAATATCATTATTATATTCAATATACGGTAAAATACTAGGGTAGAATGTCTAATTACATAAGTCCTAAGTTACTATTAGCTTTTGTGTCACTAAAACAAATGGGAATAAAAGGACTGTTAATTTTATCTTTAAGATTCAAAATAATCGTTTCACACAATTTAGATGCAAGCAAATATTACTATTAAGTACATACCATTTAAAAACAGTTGATGGGCAATTCTTTAATTTACAAACCCTTTTTAAAATGAGAAAAACATTTTCTAGACAGTAGTGTGTATTCAGAAAGGAAAAAGAGAGAGACCGTTTTTAGTAAGAATATGGATGAACTACGATGTCTTACGTTATCATCTCTCTGATAAAGATACTATCGTAAAAATGACGACACATTTAAATAAGTAACAGAGTTTATTTGAATTGAATTCCTTTTCTACATTTTATGTGCTTTAAGAAATATTTCCCTGTTGCATGCACAATTTTTAATATCGATTCAATGCCTACATTAGACCTATAAACATATTTGGAGAAAGTTAGTAGGAATCTATTGCGGAAGCAGGAGAGACAGGTTAGGATAGCTGTAATACTTCCTGAATAAAATATGAATAATATTTGGGCACTTCCGAGACATGTACTCCGGACATCCGGTCGATTTACATACAGCGAACAACGTCGAAACTTAAAATGAGATTAGACTTAAAGCAGTTTACTGTGTTTCTGTAAAGGTCAACATGATAACTTTAAGACAAGAAAAAGAAAACGGTCGTATAAATTGAATATTTATGGCTTAGTCAGACTTGAAATCACGCAACTGAGACTGCAAACATAGCCATTAAAATAGGTCGCAAATTTTTAAGTTGATAACCTAATTAAACAAACTACATGTATATAGTTAAAATTGATGTCGTCTTAATAAGCGTTCATGCTGCAATTCCATTTACCATATTTAGCGTGAATTAATAAGACATTTATTATTTCAATAAAAAATATACTTAAACACAATGTTTAATGAATATCTATAGTAAGATAATCATCCACATATCATAGACATATACTTTAAATTTTCATTAAACACGAATGTAGAAATGTATCTCTAATTTAACTATGGTCTTACGAACATCTTTTTTTTTGCGATAATAAATTGGTGAATACTTAAGAAATTAAAACAATAATTCTTGATTATATACATGTAAAATTAATAGTCTACTAGCATATTTGTTTAGAAAATAATCATGACACCTCGAAAATAGTTTGTCGTATATTAAGAGATATGCATTAAACTAAAACGTATCGTTTTGAACATCGATATTTCTTCACCAAACATAATGAAAGAAAATGACAAGGGAGATTTAAGTATCATTCAATGTCAAACTTTATGTAATTCTCATGATGATGTATCTCCATAAATGCCATTGCGTACAGCAGTCAAATAAGATGTATTTGGGAACTGGAATGAATCATGAATCAAGCTTAATCGAGTGTAACCTTTAACGCCATTAATTTCATTGCGGCATTATTCAGAACATCAGTTTGGGTTGATTTTCAGTGACTCAAATATAAGGAGTAAATTACGCATGTATCAGAGGTACCGAATAACTGTCATAGGTCATAGGTCTCCAACAAAGTGCCCATTGAACTGGAACGGACAGAGGTCGAACAGGTAGAGATCATGCACATATACTGTTGTGTCAGTCAATTATAAAATCCGCCATGTACGATTAGTTATGTATATGTTGGACCAATGACTTATATATGAATGTCTCGTATTAAGACAGTTTGGGTTCTGGTTGGATTAGCAATTTCCTTCCCCTGATTTTCGGACAATTGAAGTCATATTTATATTTAAATCTAAACTCACTTTTTTTCCAACAACGAAACGTTTTTTACCGCTAAATCTATTTCATATTCAAATTAAGATTATGCACTTTAAGCACTTTGTTTATTGAACTATGCTTTCTTGATGGTTTTTTCTTCAATGTCCATGTCATTCCAAACTTATGATGTACCCCAGTGGTAAATACTAAGAATCATACAAGGTTAAACTTAACATACTGCTTTATAAACATCAATACTGAGCTATAATATATCTGGGTAAACATGTATGATATAATTATTTTGATGTTAGAAAGATTACCATTTCTAGGCAATACATCTGTGCTCTTTCTTTATTTGGTCTTGACATATTCACGCAAATCTCAGATATGCTGAATATATAAATATTGAGATTAAATATGTACTTTGTATCAAGTTACTTAAATGTCCTCGTTATGTTTATAAACCTTTTGTAACAGGTCCAAGGCATAGTACCGATTAATTTGATTTCATAATACAACGTTGATAATTTAGAAATTGTGAATTCCACAGGTGGGGCTGATTCTTATACATGTATATGGATAGAAATAATTTTCTCTATCTACGAGGGCCATACTCAGAGCTTATTAATTATATCGATTTAGCTTCGGACTAGCCTATCCTTGATATGGTCTTAAGGAACTAATAATAAATAAGCTTGATTTCTGATTGTTGATTGGATGATTGCATTCTTGGAAAGGGAGATAAGTCGCAAGAACGGATACGGAGAATAAGCTCGGAGATTTATCACCTTTTAATCTCAAACAAACATTTTTTTTACTTTCTGAGGAACAGTGTTGACATAGGTCAAACGAATGAAGCTTAAATTGGTATTTGGACAAATATTTAGGCATTTTTTTATATTTACTAGATTTGTCATCTCCTTGACAATAAATATATCTCATCCTATGTTAACAAATAATACTAAAATATTCATGTATGAAAAAAAAATGAATACTGCAGATTATAGAACGTTAAATCTTATTCTTAACTATTAACTCAGGAGAATGATGAATCTGCCCATACACCGACACGTGTAATTTAATGTACGCTTTTATTTTGTATTTGTATAAATCATTGTTTTGTTTTGTAAATGTATCGCATTGTTTAAGTCGAATTAATTTGTTTAAACCAAGCCAATGATTCTGTTTATGATCGTTGATACATCGTGCTTAGTCAGGATATAATCAGAATGGATTAAAACACGTGTATTCACACGAGATCATGCTTTTTATTCCACAATAAACAACAATCAACGGGATCATAATTTGTAATGTATAATGTATTCTATGTGTTACAGGTGAAAAAAAAAGTCAAACATGCATTGAAAATACCAAACGAGTATAAAATATCAATTTTGCCAGGACCAAAATGTATACAAAGCTATAAAATTTTATATATATGTTTCTTCACAAAAAACAAATCAACAGACAGATTTGCTTTATTTTTCAGAGTCAATCCACTGATGTTTTCTGAATATGTAAAAATACATATTTTACCGTGCTTGTCTTTTAACTAATTGTGTTTTTATTGAATTTAAGCCAAATATCTATAAAAAAAAAACAACACTAAAATGAGACTTTTTGGACCTTCAAAATTCGACAAATACACTTTCAATGATATTCTTAACACATGAATCTTTAAGTTTGGGCTTTACTCTACCATATTCTACTTAAAGATAACGAGAAATTCAAACATTTTCTTTTTTCAAAATCAAAAATCAGTTGTATTCCGCTGAAACGTACTTAAGTGCTTGATCTCATAACGACATATTTTGAGCGCTTGATAACGTATTTTACAATCATCGTAAAAGGCACGAAACAGAGCATGCCTGGTGTATAATTGTTTTGTTCCTATAAAGACTCATAGAACAATAGCGTGATCTACTATTCACATAAATACTCCTCCCGATACTTTCGATTCTTGGTTGGTGGTATACATATTGTTTATTTTCGTATTTCAATAAAACGTTTGCTAAATTTTTAAGTCACCAAACCTTTGTTTTCATCAACAAACATGTGACATGTTCTCAAAATATTTTAACATAATTGTATATATATATATTGCATCAGAAATGTCATACAATGTGGGAAGGAAGTGTCATTATGTGCGTGTCTAATTAATAATTTGAAATTTATACATTTAATAAATCATTTTCAACACTTCTCATTCCAAACTTAGAAACAATTAAATACAGGCATTTGTGTCCTCTTATTCATTTATCTTTTTGTAATTTGTTAATGCTTGTATAAATTACCCATTAAAAATTTTGGCACAATGGATTTATGAATTTTTAATATAATTACATGTACAGTAATTTTATAAATCACTACTTTGCATTTCATGTCTACATTATAAGGTTTGATTCCGCAAAGATGTGATGCTCTTGCAATTGATAGTATCCTTACAGAAAGATGCTGATGTGTTGTCCGGTGACTCGAATTTTAATCGAACTTGGTGTTTTTATGAACATTTACATAGCCGGACGTCGACATATGATGAAACACTGTATATAAAGACAACGACTACATTAGAATGATGAACTGCTTCTGTCATAAAGATCATCCAATAAAGACACTAATAAAGGACGCCCACTTACTAATTGTGTATATATTGGTAACTCTGGCCGTTGATTGCCTTCTTAATAATACAAACCAGATCAGTAATGAGCAAGTGGAATAGAAACTAACAGATGCCGTTAATTATTGGGACATGAATAATGAACAACCGATCGAAATGGGAATCTTTGTTCGTTGCTTTACATCTTGTTTATACATAAAAAATAATCTTGTTTTTAAACTATACATAGAAAACATACGCATTAATGAGGTTTAAGGTTCTGGAATCTAATGCATTACTTCCAAGTGAAGGGTGCTCATAAACAGACTAAATTGCTGCAAACTGATTTAAAATAGAGTTGTGGGTTCGAAATTAAATTTTAGGTACTTACTTTTTATTAATATCTAAAATGGTAAAATGGTAAAATTGCATAAATTTTATTGAACAATAAAATGCCGCAGATTTTGAAGCAATGCTAGAGACAGTATGTCTTTAAAATCAGTTTGCTTTATATGTTAAAATAACAATAACTAAAAGTAAGAAAAAAATGAATGATATTACAAAATTGTTTTTAATTCTCAGAACTGTTTATGTATAATATGCAGAATTAATGGCCAAGTTTTTGTAAATAATTTACACATTCCATATTAAAAAAACGTCCTAATGTACTTTTAGTTCTTCAGTTTTCGCGTATAGCTGCACATAGGGGTTGAAAATGATTAAAATATACATCATATCATAAGAAACAGTTTGTAAAACTCATTTAAACTTTATCATTGTCTTACATGTATATGTAATACTTTTGACATATAAAATTGCGATTCTTAATATCATGATTTAAGCGTCCCAGAACCTTAAATAAAACTTCATTCAGCTGGTACTTGAACAAAAGATTTAAATGCTATGTTTGTTCAATTGTTTGGTTCAGTATTTCAGTAATTTGGAGACTGCATCTGTCTGAGAGAAATATGGTGTTGCCACACTGCAGTACCAAAGTGTGGATATTCTGCATGCTACCACACCCAGTCATATGATCATGGCACAGTGTCAACCAGTACTGGAACTACCTTGTACATATGCTGAGCGCCAAGCAGGTAGCTCTTGTTTTCATTTTAAACAACTTAAGTATGTCGCAGTCGGTAAACGAACCTACAACCTCCCGAACCCGAGAAAATGCTTTTTTTCTGTAGCGCGCTACCAGGTTTGGTTTTGAGTTCCAATATGATGATTTATATTTTATTTTTAAATCCTATTTCAATGTAATCATTTAATAATGAAATAAAAATTTAAAAAAAAATGTAATAGAAAAATAGCTTTTGATAGGGCTATTTTTTGTACTTTGCATAATGCAGTAACACCGTGTTTCATTTAAATATATTTTGTGCCCTCCCCCTTTTTTAAAAAGGCATTCTTTTAGATTTTGATGGATATTATAAAATCACATTAAATATCTTCTCTTGTTTGATCTGTTTTATATTTGCTTCCAAATGATTTAAATAATACAAATATGTAAATCGTAAAAAGAAAATGTGTGAAAGATAGGAAAGATATGAAGAGAAAGAGAGGCAATACGTTTACTGTAAGACGTCCATTAGAACAAATGTTACTTAAATCTGTTTTAATAACGGTGGTGTTTGCGAAACTTGAAGTCACACTTCACCAAAGAGATCACCAAACATTTACTGCAGCAAAGAACTTCAAGATGAGAACAAAAATGATCGCAACACGACTATCATTTCTGAATTTAGAGAATACAAAAAAATAATTTCAGATGCGCATTTTGTAGAAGAAACAAAAGCATCTCATAATCGGCTGTACAATAAGAATATATTGTGGTGATAATCTAGCATAGATAGAAATGTTTTGAACAACAAGGCATCCAAAGGCATTATAAAGTGTGTTTGGGGGGGGGGGGGGCATCAATATTACTGGATTCTAACATAAGACTGAGTTTGTTCACTCTACCTTTATCCAAATTGCTCATGCAAATTTGAAAACAAACAGAAAAGCATTTAGATATAAAGGCGCAACAGTGTTTATATTCTTTTCCCACTCTCCCAATCTATTATTTCATCATACTATGCAACTGCATGGAAACACAATTTTGTAGTGAAACGTACATTACGGGTTGCATATATTGTATCTAAGGTTTTCTTTCTTAACCGTTAATCTCTTTACTGCTATCTTTGCATTGCGATATTTTTCTGGTTATTTTTTAACTAAATACAAGGATGGTTAATGACTCGCTGTGTCAAAACCGTGTGTAAATGCTGGTCAGATATAACATTTAAATTAAAACTTTGTTTGCATAAATAACTGAACGAAATAGAAGAATTTACATTCTTTTAACTGAAAGCAGACATTTGCATTCATAAATAACTGAAATATTTGTTGCAATTTGTTTGCTTTTTTCAAGTTTTGTTAATTACTGTCATTTGTGTTTTTATCTTACACGCTCTGTCGGACTATCAGAAATTACTAATGATAAAAACATCTGATGCGCTGAATGGTTATCTATTGCCAACAGGAGAATAGATAGAATAGATACCGAATCACATTTGACCGGGATTCGAGCTCGTTCATAGCTGTGTAATTCAGCAATTATGACATACATGTACCAGGACATTAAATATTCGTTAGTGTCTCCCTCCTTGATTAAAAAAATATTAACTGTATAAATATTAAAGCACTTTTATGATAAGAGATTCTAACTGGATTCTAATTCTTACTGGATTCTAACATAAGACTGAGTTTGTTCACTCTACCTTTATCCAAATTGCTCATGCAAATTTGAAAACAAACAGAAAAGCATTTAGATATAAAGGCGCAACAGCGTTTATATTCTTTTCCAACTCTCCCAATCTATTATTTCATCATACTATGCAACTGCATGGAAACACAATTTTGTAGTGAAACGTACATTACGGGTTGTATATATTGTATCTAAGGTTTTCTTTCTTAACCGTTGAATCTCTTTACTGCTATCTTTGCATTGCGATATTTTTCTGGTTATTTTTTAACTAAATACAAGGATGGTTAATGACTCACTGTGTCAAAACCGTGTATAAATGCTGGTCAGATATAACATTTAAATTAAAACTTTGTTTGCATAAATAACTGAACGAAATAGAAGAATTTACATTCTTTTAACTGAAAGCAGACATTTGCATTCATAAATAACTGAAATATTTGTTGCAATTTGTTTGCTTTTTTCAAGTTTTGTTAATTACTGTCATTTGTGTTTTTATCTTACACGCTCTGTCAGACTATCAGAAATTACTAATGATAAAAACATCTGATGCGCTGAATGGTTATCTATTGCCAACAGGAGAATAGATAGAATAGATACCGAATCACATTTGACCGGGATTCGAGCTCGTTCATAGCGGTGTAATTCAGTAATTATGGCATACATGTACCAGTACATTAAATATTCGTTAGTGTCTCCCTCCTTGATTAAAAAAATATTAACTGTATAAATATTAAAGCACTTTTATGATAAGAGAAGAATTGGATACATGTTTGTACAGCATGATATTATCAATTTTCGTGTTCGAAGATATAAGTGAACAAACACCAAAAACATTGATCTGAAAAGAAATTGTATCACCATGTACTTTCAGTTTCTTGTGATAGTGGAGGTGTTGGTGATACTTTTGCATTCAGTTTTGGCATTTTCTACGTCTAATAATCCTGTAAGGCAAAATACTTCACAAAAGGAAATGCTAAACGTTAATATTTAATCAGAGAAAAAAGATTTCCAGCGGGTCTGAAATGCTCTTAGTATTCCCAAAGCAAATATTAGAAGAATCCTATATCCCCTGAGAGTGTTTGCAGACTTATAAAGGTATGCACCTTATCTCAATAACATAAGCGCTTAGGAGGAATCGTTTACAGATTTAATGTTAATTCGTTAATAAATCAAATATCTTTTTTGATTTTAAGAAAATTTCGAAAAAGTCGGAGAGAGATGCTTTAAAGTTTTTTTTACAAAATGATTCAATTTAGAATGACATATTTGTTTTATTAAGTTCTATAATACGTATAATGATTGGATATTTTTATCTTTGTTTGTGACAGATAAAGATGCCGAAGAAGAGAGAAAGAGAATGTTGTGTGTGTGTGTGTGTTTTAAGTGTGTGTGTTGGAATTGTTGGATTATTTCGTACAGATACCTTCCCGGTATCTTACAGTTTAATTCCTGACATATCTGTTTTAAGTCGACTATATTTTGTTGCCACTATAGTAAATGTTTAGCATCTAAGATGAACCTCCATCTTTTTTTTAATGATGGCCATGTCTGACCTCTATTATGGTCTTATTTTAATTCAGATTTGTTTGCGTTATGCCATATATAAACATGTTGCACTTAATTGAACTTTAAATTCAAGCAAATTGGTAAATTTCTATATTTATGTTGTTTATGGGTTATCCGTTAAGAATTTCCTCTTCGAAAATTAAAGTTATTTGCATTCACTGACGATACACATGCCTAAGTGGCTGATAAGCCTATTAAGGAGAAGGTTGCACATTGATAGTCCATTTGCAGAAAGTATATTTGTGAAGTTTCGATGCAATAGCAAGGAAACACATTAAGTTACTTCTGTCGACGTGTAATTCTATCGCAGACCATTTAAATCAAATAACTGTTTTCCGAAAAAATGAGTTTTGCAGGTGATTTAGCATGTGTATGAAACTTTTTGTTTCTCACTAAGCATATTATATGACTTTATGATCGCAATTTAATTCACAAGCTGTATTACTGAAAAAGTCACTTAACTAAAAACATGTTTAAAAATAAATTACGATATTGCTATGGAAAAAAAAACACCAAAAAAAACATTTAAATTATTGCATGTTAACGTTTCACAATTTTTCGTATTCACTTTTTCCTTTCTTCTATTGTCATTGAAACCCTCCGTGGGAATATAATTTCAGTTATTTTCATTTTTGAAACCCCCACAGTACAGGCGGTGTGACGTACAATCAATGCATAATGATTTGATTAAGATAATGACGATGTTTCGAATGAATTAGTAGGTGTTTCGGGACCGCCTCTGCTATGCTTATCAAACCACTCTCCAAATTTCATCTAGTTCGTAAATTCTGTCATTATCCAACCTGATAATTTCTACATTTAGTCTAACCTTGTGTTTGTTGGCAGATATTTAGTAACTGATACGTGTTCCTTGCTCACACACATTTATAAATAAGCGGGAATTCATTTTAATCGGATCATATTCAGATTTCCAATAATTGTTTATTATCAAAACTTTACGCTTATCTCATTGTTTTGACACATGTCCAGTCTTATCTTGATATATGCCAGTGTGCCATTGACGAGGGAAGAATTATACCTCAGTTATGTATTTATTTGTTCAGCTTTTATCTTTTTGCTCTATATAATTCAAATATTCTTAAAAGTAATAGAACAAAGTAAAGCTTGCAAGTCCAGAATTTTAGATATAGAGATATACGAATTTATAGTTTTCTATAACAACACAACTGATTTAATAAACCAGTTGTCTCGTAAGATTGTATTCAGATAAGTTTAAAATTATAGCGTAGCGCAGTGGTCACGCACTTCCCTTGTCAGCAATGTGTCCCGGGTTCAATTACAGGTCACGTACGTGAGGGGGTACAGTGGCGCCCGTCCAAGTACGTTGGTTTTCTATGAGCTCTCCGGCTTCCTCTCAAAATAATGACTAGATACGCCGCCATCAGAGCCATCGAAAGTGATAAATATTAAGTTGTAAGAATTTGTTTCGTAATCGATGAAAAATAAATAAAGTTTAAACTTTTAAAGCTTAAAATTATTCAGGTTCATCTAGATTTTAGAATGAAGTGCGCAATAGAGTGTTCCGGAAGCCTGAGGTTCGAATTCCAGCCAGGGCAATTTACTCCGGTGACCGCGTCAAACCAAAGACGTAAAAATATGGTACCAGATGCATCCCTGCCTTGTACTCGGCAAGAATTGGGATGCTATGGGAACTCATAGTATTCAGAGCTCTTCTACTACTCAGGGACTTGTCTCCTCTGTATCGGTACTTTACACCGGGTACGTAAAAAAAAAACAAGGGGTCTATTCGTAATATGAGCCAGGGCATCGCGCCCGGACTCTCTTTTATCCAACCACTGTCTCTTCCGATGCCGTCTCAGCAAAAAAAAAAATGAACCCACTCGTAGGTTATCCTTGACCGCAATGTCTAAAAATATGGCCATGATAATCAGGAAATGATCGTTCGCCATTTCATTAGAAGAAGGAAAGTAGAAGTGTAAAACATAAATCTATTAAACATAAAAATAAAAAGGAGCAAGTTCATGAACGTCAAAACAGTGATTATTATATTAGACCACCGAGAGCACAGTTGAACACGGGTGAAAACATTGACTTTAAGAAAACCACCAAAAATACCTCCGCAAGTGAAGAATCAGAGAGACGATTGGCTTGGACCTGAACTCATAGCCGTAATAGTTATATCCGTTAGTGTTTCCTTCCTTACTTCTAAGACCTATTATTGCCTGTATCGATTTTATAGCATTTTTATGATAATAGAAGATTTTGACACGGGTTGTCACCTCATGTTCTCAGAAATAATTTGACAAACCCCCTCCAGAATAAGAATGGATATGAAAGTGTTTTTTGTTTGTTTGTTGTTGTTTTTATTGTTTGTTTGTTTGTGTTTGTTTTTTTAATTCAGTTTCATATGTATGGAAGTTGAAGTGTTGACGATATTTTCATTCAGCATTTAGTTTTGACATTTTCTCCGTCTTATAATTATGCAAGGCGAACAATTTCACGACATGAAATGCTAAACGTTATTTTCTAATGAGAGTAAGAGATTCCCGGCGGATCTGAAAATTCTCTGAATACCCTCAAGGCAAATATCAGATGAAGCCTCATCCACTAAGATTGTTTTCAGTCTAATAAAAAATGGACATTATCTGCAGAACATGAGCACTTGGGGGGAATCGTGTACAAATCTAATATAAATTCGTTTATGAAACAAAAATCGTTTTTAATTGTTAGAAACCTTTAAGATTGTTGTACTTTTCTCAATCGAACGTACATGTGACAGGGATAGAGATATTCTCAATGTATATTTGCACATTTGTTTTGCGGGTATCTTTCAGTTTATCTATACCCTGATATATGGGAGTTCAATTGTTGGGTGTCTTTGCTTAATTTTTTTTTAATCAATGCATTTGTTCACACACATACCTTATAAGCCAAACAATAAGTTATCGTCCTTAGGATGTTATACAATTTACTGATACGATACAAGATGAACTTCCACCTTTTTCTTTCAATTAACACCTCTATTATAGATCAAACTTAGTTCAAACTTTGTTGCGTTGTGATGCATAGCGACATGTTGAACTATGTTAAACTTGAAATCCAGATAAATTGCTATTAATCTTTTTTGATATTGTTTGAGTTATCCGTCAAATTATTGTTTTCTTTTGAGTCGTGTCGCTTTACTAAAACATTCAGCTAAATAAGAACTAAGAAGAAATACGAAAAAGAAACATTTTTTTTTTTTTTTTTTTGTAATTTCAGTCTAAAATATCACTTTTTTCTGTATGTTCTTTTTCATTCATCTCGTTTTCGAAACGCGCCATAGAAAGCCTCGATGTGATTTTGAACCATCCTCTGTCAGGCCGTCGTGACACTGGGATTAATGCATGAAAGACATTTGCCAATTGAAAGATAATTGAATCGCATAAATGGTCATGGTATCGCTAAAGTACATCGCCACTTGGTGTTTTTTTTTAGGATAGGAGTCCTATGATAAACGAGCATTTTAATATATGTATGGATACTAGTGGCCCGATAACCGGGAATAAATGCTTTGAAGTCGGTGGATGTCCCTACGACATGAACAAAGATTATAAATGCCTTTACTTATTAAATATCTTATTGTCTTCATATACACGTCTTTATTGCTTTAATTTATGAGAAAGACTATATAGAAAATAAATATAGCATATAAGGAAAATTTCACGGCTCAAAGTGATAAAACGCATCGATCTCTGATATAATGTTCTAATTTTCCTTTTCCATAATGAAAGTGCCAAAATTTCCTCTTACCGAGGGAATACATATTGCTCCAGTAACGGTGATGTAAACTTGCTAATGGCTTTTTGATTCATTAATTTATCGAAGCGAAATACCAGGTCATTGTATTCGGTTATCAATTCTTACATCTTACTATGCCCGTGTTATTTGATAATCTTCATATTGTAAAACAAATAATAAATACGGAACTAGGCTTTGGATATTAAAATAGTTAAGTACACCAATACAGTATAAGCAGCTGTAATTATTTACAAAAGCCCTCGAACAAGATTTCTCCGGTAATATTTAACTATCGATTTTGTTGTGTCATCCTGTTTGCAAAACAATACGTATGTATATTTTTTACTATGGCTTTATCGCGATTTTTTTTTTAAAAAAAGCACGTTTTAGAATTTTGAATATTATATAAACATCATCTATCTAGAAATGTGGAAATGCGTTTCAAAAACAGTATATCACCTACGTATTAAATGCATGATGCTACATATTTGGTTCAGAATATTCAAATCTTAGTATTTCATGGGATTTTTATGGTATTGTATCCACCGACTGAATTCTCGATATACTGACACCCGTTGTATAAAGATTTTCGCACATATTCACTTATTATATATGGACAAACGACATTCATCGTCATTTTAATTCGCAAAACTTACAAATTAGCTCTTTATCTAATCCGTGACTAAAACGGTCGGTCTGTACGTGTATTTCATTTCTCGTAAGTATTGAAAATATTGTTGTTGATTTTAATAGGCTGCATGCAACTCTGTTCTTTGGTAGCTCACATTTTCTATATAGGACAACTCTATCCCTTCTCCAAAAGTATTGCTTATTTTCTACGCGGAGAAGGAAGTGTAAAATTTTGTATTTCATATCATCACTCAATGATGGTAGATTCTTTGATCCTTCAAATACTTGCAATTGAACTAAAAATCGCTATTAATTGTTGCAGGTGAGAACATATAAATTCTAACACTTCTCGCACTTTCGCCCTCGTGATATGATAATATGCATTCGAACTTTGAACTGTGGTTGAATTCACATCAAAACACCGAAAGTGATTGATCATTTCTTAATGAAATGTAATCAGGAAAGAAAATGACCGAGTGATTTAATCACAGTTCTATCAGCGGTATTTTGTAAAATCAAAGGACACATAATGTTTATTTTTTAAAGCACATTCACCAATATTAAATAACTGGCGCATTCATTAGCTCAAAAGGGAGAGGCTCTGAAGGCTTAGGTCTCGAATTAAATATCTTTGGGGGATATCTTGTGTGCCTCAACCCCTTATTTCAATTTTCTAAACCTAAGTAAAGAAATGATTAAATCAAAACATGATAAAAATGTAAATACAAATGTATTTAACAAATAAAAGAATGAAAATATTTGATAATGTTATACCCTTTGTACAATGTATTTCTTATGAAATTCATGTTTTCATCTTTAAATTGAATTCTTTGCTATATTTTCACAGTTTATTTAAAACTGTTTATATTCATCGCCATATCTACCCTTTTACGTTTGTTGTTTTATATATTATTTCCTTTTTGATTCAAATAAATATGTTTAAGTTAGTCTAATAAATTATTTAGAGGGAGAGGGGCAATTTGCATAATATACGTTGTTCATTAAAATGCATTTTGATTTAATCTCTTCTGATTACGACTGTAGATCCGCACGAAAAAGCAGACTCATAAAATTGAGATTATTGACACCGCTTCAAAGTTAATCCTTGTTTATAAAATGCATCATATAAACAAATTTCAAATGACATAATTATACACTAAAACACTGATTATCAACACTATCGGCGCTTTGATTTGATATGTTCTCTGAGAAAACGTTTAAACATTTGACGTAAGCTATGAGAGAAGCTTAATAATAACTTTCATGAAGTGATAAATTATATTTTTGTCTTACTTTTAGAAAACTTAAGGCAATGGATCCGGTTTACATGGATTTTTAGATAATACATGACTGTGAAAAATGCAATCAATTAAACAGAAAACTTAATCCTTTTCCTGTAAGTGGTACCCCATGTGGACCACATACGTTTTTAACGGTACAAATTAAAGATTGATCTTTTCAGTAATTTATGTCTATGTTTGCTGCTCACAAATAGAAACATATGCATAATAATGTCTTTTATAATAAGCCAGGTTAAGCTTTGACAACTATTTGGTATTAAATAGCCTGTACATGTAAGTCAATTTAAATACACATTTAAACACTTGAAATGTCTTGTAAGTGTCAAAACTAAGGTATTGCTGCGAAGAATGTTATTGAACACATTTTAGTCATACAAATTCACAACTGTAAATTTAGGTTTTATTTTTAATTAAACATCTTATATGTTATTATGTTATGAGAAAAAAAGCAACTGTCTTCTCCTGCATCGATCACACTAGGTGTAGGTCATTCGTTATTATTTTCAATGTTGCAGAAAGAAATGTGGGAACATATAAATCTTAGGCTGTCTTCATAAGGTACATTTTTCATTTCCTGTGATACTACAGGAATCGTAAAATGTCCATTTACGTAAGGTGTTGGATCAGACAACAGGAATACCAGCTGCACATATAAAATAATTTATCTGTTTTATTTTTAAATTATTACTAAATACTAAAAAGCAGTTGAGGGATATAGTATAGCAGTTATCATAATTTGAAGTAGAACATATTCTTATGGGCACTGTAGTCCAATATTCATTGACTGTGGATTCGACGGTTACGATTGCCATACTTTCGGAGGGTGGGTGAGCGAGCAGTTATGAAGTACTGGTCCAACCCAGGTAACGTTTTATTATTTAGATAAGAATCACGAAATTAATTTT
>CM037785.1:63778277-63797084 GCA_021229015.1 Solen grandis
TATCTCAATCGAGAGCTGTACTTTTTGAAGAAAATACGAACTCAGGTGACCTATCACACTCTGACGTTTTTTGTAACGATTCTTTTATTGCAAATATGGACAAAAAGTCACCGACCCACCAAACCCCTGGCCCCAGCAAACAAGCGTCCCCCTCAGGGGCCCCACAAGATTATGGCACCAATACACATTCAACGCCCATGGCGGCCAGTGAAAGTAGTAACATTTTCAATAGATCGGATACAGATAAGTTAAATTTTGTGTTGGAGACTGTTCTTGATATCAAGAAGACACAAGACGTACGGCATGAGGCGAATGATAGACTCTAAGTTTGAAAAGCTTCGCGATGAAATGAAACACACAATAGATACTAGGATTAGAGCACTACGTGAATAAATTTCGATGGACATGGCTCAAGGTCAAGGTCGCCTGGATGAAATCGTAAACACCATTCAGTCAATGAAAATACGTGTGGACCGCCTGGAACAACTACCACGTGACCACGCAATGGACACAGGTACCCAATCACATGACCATCATCGGAGAATGAGCACGAGCGACACGAACCTGTCAATCACGGCTAGCGGAATCCCAGTGACGGACGGGGAGGATTTACTACAAACAGCGGATAATTTGATTCACGCCTTAGGAGATACTGTATCCAACAATGTACTCATTACCGGCGTGAAAAGATTACCGACACACTTTAGTACTTAGTATATGACTATCATGACTCATTTGGAATTGTATTATGGTATTTGATACAATGACCACGATATGATGACTCGTTTGGAACTGTATGATAACATTGGCACAATGGTTACGATAGTATAACTCATTTGGAATTGCATTAGAATATTCGTACAATGATTAAGATATTATAACTCAAACAGAATTATATGAACAAGTGCATATGCATGCATACACATGTACACCAACACATACGCACGCATATATACGCACGCGCACACTGGAATAGTTTATTACGCGGTGTGTGTGTGTGACATATACCATAAAAGTAGAATTGTATCTCATTTAGAAGTGAACACATTTTGTATCCCGTAGCTCAGTACATTCAGTATTCATACTTAATGCTGAAATTCGCCATTTAACTAACTTCCATATTTTACTTGTAATAGTTATTTTCATTATATATTCACCAATGTTCTTCTTGCACCATATAAGTTAATTTATTTTGCAAAAGGTGACATATAGGCCCGTTGGGCCGGGTGTATTTTGTATTTGTACATGAAATGTGTTGATATTTATATATATGTACACATGTCACTATAATAAAAGATTATCTTATCTTATATCACATCCTCATCCAGAAACTGACGAACTTTATATCCAGAATAGGAAAACACTTAAATTTTTCACTTTCTAGATAATCACTCAGATACCTTGCCTGACTATGTCCTATTACCAAAGGCATTTTCTTGTTTGCAAACTTACACAATGTTTCTTTGCTTACTTCTAAACATATATTTTTATTTGAAAGACACATTAGCAGTTGCTCCTAAATTATATTACAAACAATAACGTGCACGTTCAGTAGCCCTGAGTAAATGACCTTTATCGCGCAAATAACCCCATAATGATTCAGTAGCTATTGACATTATAGATATATTTACGTTACGTTTTTCGGATGACGTTGTCTGCTGTATCTAAACTTTTATTCCTTGTTTTATGTTTGCACTCGTCATTCAATTAATTATCAAACAAATCAGGCAATTTTATGATTCAGTTATTCAATTAATTTCGACATGGACTTTAATTTATTAATTTATAGAAAATAGTTTATTAATTTATACAAATGTATGGCCTAGTACATGCGTACTTATTCATGGTTAAATTTGAAACTTATTTATAATTCGATTAATTCGGAGATCCATTTATGCAAGATTGAATTGAAAAATAATCTCTAATAAAAAAAAATGGCATGATGCAAAGACACAGCAATTCAATATACTACTCACCGAGAAGAAAGGCACTACATCATATATCATATAGTATGCGCATGCGCGTGGTGAAAGATGGACATTTGTTTACCGTTGGGAAAAATACCTAAGATTCACTGTTAACAAAAATGCGAGGACCACAAAAGGGACATGATCAGTCTTTTGATGTAAGTGACATTTTATCTCAATCGAGAGCTGTACTTTTTGAAGAAAATACGAACTCGGGTGACCTATCACACTCTGACGTTTTTTGTAACGATTCTTTTATTGCAAATATGGACAAAAAGTCACCGACCCACCAAACCCCTGGCCCCAGCAAACAAGCGTCCCCCTCAGGGGCCCCACAAGATTATGGCACCAATACACATTCAACGCCCATGGCGGCCAGTGAAAGTAGTAACATTTTCAATAGATCGGATACAGATAAGTTAAATTTTGTGTTGGAGACTGTTCTTGATATCAAGAAGACACAAGACGTACGGCATGAGGCGAATGATAGACTCTAAGTTTGAAAAGCTTCGCGATGAAATGAAACACACAATAGATACTAGGATTAGAGCACTACGTGACGAAATTTCGATGGACATGGCTCAAGGTCAAGGTCGCCTGGATGAAATCGTAAACACCATTCAGTCAATGAAAATACGTGTGGACTGCCTGGAACAACTACCACGTGACCACGCAATGGACACAGGTACCCAATCACATGACCATCATCGGAGAATGAGCACGAGCGACACGGACCTGTCAATCACGGCTAGCGGGATCCCAGTGACGGACGGGGAGGATTTACTACAAACAGCGGATAATTTGATTCACGCCTTAGGAGATACTGTATCCAACAATGTACTCATTACCGGCGTGAAAAGATTACCGACACACTTTAGAAACAGACCCCCATTAGTAAAATTCAGTTTCCAGAACGTGGACGAAAAAGTTCTGGTACTTCGTAACAAGATGGAACTGAGAAATAGTCAATCTTACAAACAGGTATACCTTAAAAGCTTTAAATCGCACATTGAACGGCTTGTGGAACTCAATGCTCGTGCGATTTTGCGTGAACTTCCACAGGGTCGATCCCTACGTGTAAACGCGAACGGCCGCATTGTACAGCGAGCGCAAGATCAGGACCGGATAACTCGTAACGAGGACCGTGACTAGGACGCAACCCGGTTTTTCGAACATATAAGACTTGGACAGCTTAATGTGTGTGGATGGACAAATGACAACTGTGTGCTAAGAGAAAATATTGTTCGCTCCCTAGATTGTGATATACTGTCCATTCGTGAAACTCACCTTGCTGATCAGAATTCTTTATACATTCATGGGTATTCATGGTACGGATACAATAGAACAGAGGTGCACGTGAATGCCCCGAAACCATCAGGTGGAGTTGAAATTTTTGTGAGAAACAATTTAAGTGCCGAATATGATATAAAAGTTTTAGACAAGTCACATGATGTATTATGTGTACAGTTTAATCACAAATCCACCGACTATGATTTTATAGTGTATTCTTGCTACCTTCTACCCGAAAACTCCCCCCGTGGACGCGATGCACAGTCCTTTTTTTCTTATATATTATCGCAAATATACATTAACAGAGAAAGTGACGCTATATTTCTGTGCGGAGACTTAATTCCAGAGTAGGGACCCTACGCGATAGTGTTTGTGAAATAGATTCCATCCCAGATAGACTCATTCCGGATCAGACGGTAAATCGTCATGGACACAGTTTCATAGAATTCCTAAATGACAGTAGGTTTTGCATTTTAAACGGAAGATTTAATGAAGAAAGCAATGACTTCACATCCGTTTCTCGAAAAGGAAAAGCCGTGGTGGATTATATGTGTGTTCCACAGTACGTACTTCACTGTGTCAGGTCTTTTAAAATTGAACAGATACACAATATCATCGAGAACAATAACCTGCACGGTCTGCTTGGAGAAAGGTCACGTGTACCAGACCATAATGCACTGATAACGGAGTTAATTGGGTCATACAATATCAGCACGGGAAACACGAGCGAACAGACTGGAGACACAAACGGACCTGTACGCTACAACCTAAACAGAATACTTCATGAGCTTCATACGTCAAGACTGGCATTGCTGGAGGTAATTCGTCATATAGAATTGTGTAGAGAAACACAACATGAAATAGACTGTACTTATAAACATTTATGTGACACAATAATTAACGAAATGGACTCATCTATCCCAAAGATTTCCGCACCAAGACTTACAAGAAAAAAGTTCAGAAACAATAAACCATTCTGGAATGATAATTTAACCAGACTATGGAATGATATGAGATCAAAGGAAAAGGCATACCTAAAGTGTAAAAATAATCAAGGTGAAAGAAGGGAATTAAGACAACACTATATAAACGCGAGGAATACTTTCGACAGATGTCTCCATAGGACTGAAAGACAATATCGGAAGTCAGTCGCAGATGAAATTGAGAACTCGGCTTCCAATAACCCTAATGATTTCTGGGAAAGATAAAGAAACTAGGACCGAGGCAACACAGAGAGATTCCAGTAGAGATTATATCAAGCGAGGGCGAAGTGCTAAAAAACGAGAATGTAGTATTCGATACTTGGAAACACGATTTCGAGAAAATTTATAACCGCGATGACAACAGCGGCTTCGATGAACAGTTCTCTAATGAAATTTTGAGACATAAACTTTTATTAGAATCGAACATGTTAGATCCGCTCTATACTCCAAATTTACAACTTAACCGCGTAATAACGCTTGAAGAGGTAACACGAACTGTAATGTCAGCGAAGTCAAAATCGGCGAGTGGAATTGACCAAATTCCGTATATTGTGTTAAAATATCCCAGTGTTATAACGGTACTGCATCACTTATTCCAGCTTATAATGGACACATGCATTATACCGTCCCTTGGCGCAAGGCTATCATTTGCCCAATACTAAAGGACCCGTCCAGTGATAAAAGAGTACCGTTAAATATCGCGGAATAAGCCTCCTGTCGTGTATTAGTAAACTGTTCAGCTCGCTAATTAATACTAGAATCACAAAATACCTAGTGGTCAACAATATTTTAGCAGACGAACAAAACAGATTCCGTGCGGACCGGTCTTGTGAAGACCATGTATTCACGCTTGATAGTATAATCAGGAATAACGATTCAGTTTATACGGGATTCATTGATCTCAAGAAATGCTTTGACTACATAGACAGAGACATGATGTTATATAAATTGCTCGTCAATGGGATTGATGGAAACATTTACAACTCAATAAGGAGCATATACAATAATACAACATCCTGTATACGGATAAATGATAAATTAACTGACTGGTTCCAATGTAAAACTGGAGCAAAACAAGGCTGCAATTTATCACCGACTATTTTTGCAATTTTTATCAACGACCTTGTACGTGAGATCAATGACCTTAACCATGGTGTCTCTACTGGTGATATGTCCGTTTCCATGTTGTTATACGCAGACGATATAGTGTTTATCTCCAATACAGAGGTCGGACTTCAGACCATGCTAGATACTATGCATAATTGGTGTATGCGATGGCGTGTGATTATCAATACAGAAAAATCAAAAGTGATGCACTTTAGGAAAAGACAAACCAGACGCACAGATTATCTATTTAAAATCGGTGACAAAGTGCTAGAAACAGTAGATAAATACAAATATCTTGGCGTTCTTATGCAAGAGACAGGAGATTACTCATTAACTGTGAATTGTTATCAAAAAGTGCCGGGAGGGCACTTGGTAGTGTTATTTCAAAAATTCACAATTTAAAGTAGTGTGGGTTTCACACCTTTCAAAAAATGTATGACAACTGTGTTATACCAGTAGCGGACGATACAAGCACTATCAAACTGCTGAGAATGTACATAATCGCGCCATGAGGTACTTCCTCGGAGTACACCGATTTAAACCTGTGTCGGCTCTATTGGGCGAAACGGGATGGTTGCCATGCTTATACATGTATAAGCATGGCAACCATCCCGTTTCGCCCAATAGAGCCGACGATGGATTTCGATGGTCCTTTATTGGAACAGACTCGTGAAACTCGATGAGGGAAGACTTACAAAACGTGTTTTTCTTGCAGACTATTCCAACTGTGATGAAATGTCGAACTGGTGTGCAGACATTAAAAGCGTCTTCACGGATATGGGACTGATGCCACATTTTATTAATAAAACGTGTGTAAATATGGACTGTCTTAAAGATAAACTTTATGATTTCTGTTCAAGAAAATGGCATCAATTATGTGAAAACAAACCAAAATTAAGGACATATAGGACGTTCAAGTTTAATTTTAAATGCGAGGATTACCTCCGGTTAGACATAAAACGTCAAGAACGCTCAATGCTTGCGCAACTACGATGCGGCATATTGCCACTTAGAGTTGAGACTGGCCGTTACAGTGGGGAACCGTTTAAGCAAAGACTTTGTGTTCTGTGCAACAGTGGACAGGTTGAAGACGAGAAACATTTTCTGTTAGAATGTTCACTGTATGACGTCACACGATTTAGCATGTTCGGGGCCATTATTAACAGTGAACCCTTCATATCTATGGGGCTGTCGGAGAAACTCAAATATTTACTGACATATTACCCCAGAAAATGTGCTAAGTTTACTACTTCAGCCTATTTAATTAGGCGTTCTGTACTATACACATAATACTCTATCATAGACTGAATTTATTCCGTCATTCAAATTAAGGAGCCTAATTGATTTCATCATTTATGTGTACATTCTGACGTATTTGATCTGGGATAATACATTGTTATGTTATATACTGTACCAATTCTTACATCACAAGATACTTGTTGTAGCATTAATAGTCGGACTTTTAATTTAAATGTCATCCAATTATACTGAGGTAATATGATATATACCGGGGTTATTTAACAGTAATACGCAATAACAGTATCAAAAGTAGAGTTCGCTAATGATATATAACACCAATGTATCATACGGTTTTATTTGCTGAATTTGAAATGCCATTTTATAATATATTAGCCTGTAACATTGAAGTCACACAAATAATATACATGTATACGCATTGATTGTTATACTGAAGCCATATACTGTATGCTGTATATTAATATTCGTTGAACTGGAATTGTACGATAGTACTTAGTATATGACTATCATGACTCATTTGGAATTGTATTTATAAGATAGTTAAATTTTTAATTTAAGATATTATAACTCAAACAGAATTATATGAACAAGTGCATATGCATGCATACACATGTACACATACGCACGCATATATACGCACGCACACACTGGAATAGTTCATTACGCGGTGTGTGTGTGTGTGTGTGTGTGTGTGTGTGACATATACCATAAAAGTAGAATTGTATCTCATTTAGAAGTGAACACATTTTGTATCCCGTAGCTCAGTACATTCAGTATTCATACTTAATGCTGAAATTCGCCATTTAACTAAATTCCATATTTTACTTGTAATAGTAATTTTCATTATATATTCAATGTTCTTCTTGCACCATATAAGTTAATTTATTTTGCAAAAGGTGACATATAGGCCCGTTGGGCCTGGTGTATTTTGTATTTGTACATGAAATATGTTGATATTTATATATATGTACACATGTCCTTATAATAAAAGATTATCTTATCTTATATCACATCCTCATCCAGAAACTGACGAACTTTATATCCAGGATAGGAAAACACTTAAAATTTTTCACTTTCTAGATAATCACTCAGATACTTTGCCTGACTATGTCCTATTACCAACGGCATTTTCTTGTTTGCAAACTTTCACAATGAAAACATAACTAAATTTACAACCAACACAGCTGTCCAACATATAAAAACACCTATATATTTTGAATACTAAAGTTTATTATATCCGGATCCTATATCCTCCTTTGCACAACACATCAAAACCTTTATTTGTAATCTTACATAAACGCTGGCGTTAATTTGTTTATTAAGGGTAGCTTAAAAATACATTCATTTTATACTTAGCTAAATCAATTTACATATTGAGTATTTAGCGAGTAAAGACAATTTCTCTGTGTATGTTCTTTCATAACGTTTTTGATGAAAAAAAAAAGATCAAAGCATGTATGTTTACTTCTTTCTTTGTTTCTTTTCAACGATCAATTTGCTAATGGCCAAACAAATAATGTCTCGAGAAATACCTACCATTAATAATGTCAATATGTGAAACAGTGTAAATTAATTACACCAATTAATACTTTATTTATCTTTTGAATGTGCATAACATCAAAGTACTTTCGGAATTTCCGATTTAAAATTGCGTTAATCGATCAATTATGAAGACTTTAATTACAAATAATGTGAAAGGTTTGGTGTCGGGTCAGAAAGGCCCACTACCAGAAAGGCCCATACCGAATCGGCCCGGTCCAGAAAGGCCCACTTTCAAAGTGTACCAGAAAGGCCCGATTTATCGGGTCAAAAAGGCCCAGTGATATTAATGATGTAATTATACCTTATAAAAATTATTAAGTTATTTTATAATGACTTTGTTGAAACGCAGGTCGATGACACAGATTTTATAAATAATAGTGATGTGGAATATTTAGATCGACATTTTGATATTGAAGAGGTTTTACTAGCTATTAATTCATTAAATAATGGAAAAAGTGGTTCTGTTGATCAGCTTATACCGGAAATATTTAAAACTGGTAAGGAACACATAGCACCCATGCTGTGTAAGTTATTTAATCATATATTCGATAATAACATGTATCCGGAAACATGGATGAGTGGTGTTGTGATAATCGGAGATATGGAGCACTCGTGTCTGTCTTGTGGTCAGGAGGTCCGTCCTCGCCAGCACGCAGTGGAATGCGACTGGTGTAGTCGCTGGCAGCACAGAACATGTGGTTCTGGTAAGTTTTTCTTGTTATACTTATTTTTAGTTAATGTAATATTAATATGAAACCATTACTTCAATGTTTAATAAAAAAAAACCCCTTTTTAAAAATTATTTATTATTATAATAAACGTTTCACCTATTTAAGATGATTGTTAAATGAATGTGTCATTAACAGGTGTGTCTCTGGAGACTTACCGCCAGGCAGTGAAGGACGGTGGGCTGACGTACGTGTGTCGCCCTTGTCTTCAGGCTGATTTGAACGAAGACATCATTATGGAGGTAAATGATACGGTTTAATGTATATAATTCAGAAATCATGACATATAACAATAATAATCAAATTATAACAACAACAATGGTAAAATAGTGGAAACTTACTTAAACTTACCTCAAAAATACGGGCACCCTTTTATATTACAAATGAATAAATCATCAACAATACGATAATATTAATTCGCACGTATATTGGCATATTAAAAACTTTTATTACATATGCATAAATCAACATTAATTCACAGATAACAAGAGACGAGGCGACGGAGGAGACAACCGTGTTGTATGACGAACCCCCTCAGACCACCTAGATCGGCATCCTGTATTTTAATTTTTCTTTTTTTAGTAATATTAAATTTTTGATAATCTTCTTTTTTTGGTCTTAATCTGCAATAATATAATTTGTAATTTAAGTGATAATACATTTTTTGGTCCTTCACTTTTGTACATTTTATTAAATTATAATTTGTTATAACTTTTTGCTATTTTTGATTTGGTTTTCCTTAATTCATCTAAGTAATATGCTTTTATTTTGAAGTGACATATACATATAAATAAATATTTAAATATTGTAATAACTTTTAAACCAAAAAATCCTATAATCTCGTTTATATATATATATATTTTTTATTTTTTATTTTTTTTTTTCTTCTTTTTATTAAGTTTTTTTTTTTCAAAACATTAACTGCGCCGTCGTCGGGTCCCAAGCCCCGAGTGAGAAAGCAGGAGGGGTGTTTTGATTTTTAAGATTTCCACTTATTTCATCCTGATGAATGTCTTACGTAATCATGTGTATTCTCATTTATTAATAATAATTTTATGTTAATTTGATCTTTAAACTTTTATAAATTAACAAAAACTCTATAATAATAATTGAGCCTTTTCGGTCCGGGCCTTTCTGGACCAGGCCTTTCTGGTACTGGGCCTTTTCGGTATAGGGCCTTTCTGGTACTGGGCCTTTTTGACCCTAATTCAAAGGTTTTATGTAGACGGTCTCGGCCGGTTTCCAATCTGTCAGATTATATATTATCTGAGTAAACATTACATCATTTTTTTTCTTTCTTATTTCAGGTTTAAAATTGCGTTAATTGAACAATAACAAGACTTGGTTATAAATGTAGACGGTCTCAGCCGGTCTCCGATCTATCCCCCTACCCTACATACTAAACGACGGTCTCCGGCCCCCGGTCTCCGGTCTCGGAGACCGGCGAAGACCGTCGATAATTTGGAGACCGGCTTTTAGTAGCCCCCTTCCATTTTGCTCGAAACGGTGAGCCGAGTTCTATTTTTAGGTTGGAGAGGGTAGAAAGCGAAACTCTTGCAAATTATTTAGCAATATATTGTAAGTCATACTTTAAACATTTACAAAAACCTTTAAAACTCCTTTGTTTGCATTTTCCTCTAGTTTATGATGTAGTTCTACAGTGTCTTATTTTTCAGCGTTTCGGAATACATTGTCATTGGTCATCTGTGCAAATCTCGATATCAAAAGCGGCTTCACCATTCAAGGCTGAAAAGGTGAGTGCTTTTTGATCCACATTTCTTGCCAAACCCCTTTGCTTCAATTCCAAGAATTGACGATGCAGCTTCATATTTGGACTATCTTTAAAAGTGCATTTTTAGGCGACCCGAATTGGCTCGAAAAACCAGTCCTTTTTTTTTTTTTAAACCCCTTGTAAGCATACATGAACTTTTAAAGTGTTTTCCGGTACTGTACTGTAGTATCGCTGGTTCTCTCGTATCGCGGTAATCTAATTTTGTTGAGGAAGACTCTACAGATAGCCACCAGTGATACCACTGTGTAAGCAGGATGTTGTGATTTTTATTGAAATAAAGTATCCTGGAGTATCCAGTTCTCGCCAGCATAATAAGTTATTGCAAGAAAAATTAACAAAACCATCCCTCACTTTTATATCCTCGAGTGCCCAAACTGCGCCCTCTAAGATTTAATTAGGAAATGCAACATAAATAAAATACATAGAATAAAAAATGTTCACGTACCAATTAATTCTATCAAATTCACATTGATACCCCTCCAAAAATTTCTTTTAATACATAATTATTCACTCGAAAATAACATTTTAAAATATTATGCCATCATTTTGTGTGGTCCTAACTCTGCCCCCAGGTGACGTCATAGCAGTTGTGATGTGTACACATATGATTTCCATTTATAAATATGTAAACACAGCAGATGGAATTTCCGAGATACTTTTATTTTAAAAATTTGAGTGTAAAAGGGCCTGTTCTGCATGGAAATCATTTTGTATTAAGAAAAAAACACATAAAAAGAGTGGTGCGAGATAAAATTTGCAATATTTATCAGTTTAAATCAAATTTCGTACAAAAATCATCTGAGTTTATTTACAAAAACATAGTAAAAAAATCTCATAGTCGCTTATGCGTCTGATAAAATCTAGCGAGACTAGGTTAAAAAAAGGGAAGATGTCGGAGTTAGGACAGGGGTGCAGTTAGGACCTCTGACGATATTAAATATATCATTGAATGCATGAATTTCTTCCATTCAAATGTAATAAATTGTCAGTGGCAATTGAAAACAAATTATAAAAAAAATCCAGCAACATTAAAAAATATTTCCAAAATGACGTCTAAAGATCTAGACAGTGAACTCAAAATCTCGAGTCTGTCACGAGTATGGTGCACATATAGAGACACAATCTATAAACAACAGTAATGTTGCAATGAACTTCTGTGACCTTCCTAACCACAGGGATTCTGCACATAGTATTTGGAAAAAAAATCTCGAAGATCTAGTGTCTATATATATTAATAAGGGATGCAACTCACCAAAGGCGAATTTCGATACCGATGATCATCCGACGTTCTGATCACAAACAAAAAGCAGTGACTGGGAATATTTTCAGGTCCTGACACAAGGCAAGGCATCCACCTCCAAGAAAAACAAAAAGTCCCAATATGATATCTCCTTTTCTCACCATTGTGTCATATTGTCTCAAAACACTGCCAATTTTCTTTAGTTGGACACAACCTTGTAACACAAATAATCACTTGTAAACAGCAATTTACACACACATTTCACAGAGTTTAAATAACCAGATCGATTAAATATCCAAAATTATTTCAAAATCGTAGGTCCATTTACATTGACAAATATTTGACTATATTAATACATGTAGTTCTAATACGGGTTCATCTTATATCGGGGATTCCTTCAAGTTAACAGTATTAATGTGTTTATTAGTGTTAATGATGCACAGTATTCAGCCTAATTAGTCTCTGCTGCTTCAAAATATATTTGACAAAACAAGATAATCAAAGCGCTCAATGCACTGAGAGACGGTGACGGGATTAACTGCAAAAAAGCTATAATTCTAAACTCAGCATTTCACACATTTCTGCAACTATAGTTGCTAGTGAAACAATTGAATTCACTCTGTTTGTTACATAACAATCCATAGTTAGGGTCATGAACTTGACTTCATTCATAAGTCGAAGGCCTAAGTAGGTCATTTCTTTGAACCTGATGTATACATGCTATCTAGTGTAACATAAGTGTAGAAATTGACATGGTATTTGATTGTTGTTTGCCTTTCTTTTCAAAGGTGAAAAAAATCTGAAAACCATTGACATTTTGAATAACAATTCATTTCTCACTACTGTTTATTTACTTGGTTTGAAATAGGTGTGCTTTTACACTGTAAAATACTAAAGATACTATGCAAATTATCAAAAATATGCATGCCTTTATAGTTTATATTCACAAAATGAATACATTACCATTAACTATTTCCAAAATAAAATAGGCAAATCACCTACCTGAAATTTTGTCAATTTTGTAGTTAATTTGTAGGACTTAATGCAAAATTAGAAAATATATTGAGACAAGTTCAAATGGATAGATCTAGTCAAGCTTCGTTTTTTCTCTCATTTCTCTTACTCTAGAGCAAATGTTTAACCCTTTCCCTCATAGAGGACACCATGAAAAGACCTATGCGAACAGCATAAAACCAGATCAGCCTGCGAGTAACTCGCAGGCTGATCAGGTTTTATGCTGTTCGCTGCTCCTCAGTGGTCTGGAAATGAGGATTTTGTAATTAAATTTGGTAAGGTTTAACTGTGGTGTTCTGCAGATCAGGCTTTATGTGATACCTATGGAGGGCATCAAAAGGAGTATATATGAGGGAAAGGGTTAAATGCTAATTAACTGTGTTTTTCACTATTTTTTCCTAAAATTTTTTTTCGTTCATTTGAATTTCAAAGTAATTTAACCTCAGATTAATTGTGATTATTGCATATTTAATTATTTTAAACTATGGTAGGGTAATCACCACGGCAATCAATACAGTTGATTTGTAACCCAACTTGGCATCCTCGGTACCCAGGCTATTCATATGAGAATATGAATAGCCTGGGTACCGAGGATGCAACTTGGCAAATGCCTGTCAATCAAATTGAATCAATAAAAGTAGCGGGATTGGGAAAATTTTTAATAGAATTGGGAAAATAAATTTGATTTCTTATGGGGAATGGGTCTGTTTACCTGACGCCAGAAAAACGCCTGCACTGTAAAATAACTACACATTGGAGGTGAAATATTGCATTAGTGTACATAGCCCAAGAATACCAGTATGGTGAGAACTGAATACTTGAGGATAATACATCTTCGCAAATGGTAATGTTACTTGCATTATTATTACAAATAAAAATATATTAAAATCAAATGGAATTTTCCCCAAAATTTTTTTTTATTCATAATATAGTCCTGAAAATACATAACATGATAAGATAAAAGCATATATTAATTTCAGCTTTAACCAAAAGCTCACATAACATGCATTTAGCAATAATAAATATCACTGCCGCAATATAGCAATGTGTATAGTAATTCAATTTAATTAATTAAAATACAAATAACACAAAAGCTCATGGTTAGACACACCGATCGCAGAATCACCAAAAACAATGGCAGTGATCAAGTTTCGCGTATTATATCACACACGTTTCATTAATGAAATAGCTGATGTTTATTTACATAAAACCGGTTAATTTGTTTAATCAAAAACCTAATATAAATTATTACAAAATTTATATATTCTATTACTCCCAGACAACTGAGGGTCTCTGTCATATGACTGTGTATAAACCGTCTCAACTCAAAATCCTGCCTCACATATAATAAATATAAATTAAAAATTTAATTAATGATTTGACAAGCCAATATAAATTAGTCAAATTAAAAAGATAAATCTTCAGAATAAAAAAATTAAGTTAATAAGCAATTCAAGTAAAGTAAAACTAATTAAATCTGAAGCACAACATGACAAAAATAAAATGCCCATAATAAAAGAAAACGATCTTACCGAGCATTGTCATGCAAGTAACTGACTACCTGTCTAGTGTCTACCTTATCTAGTATAGAAAAAACTCTGCTTTTCGTGCACCACAGAACCTGGATTTAAACAACAAGTTGCCGACAGCACAACACAAAATGTTAGGCTACACTGAAAGTTTACTATATTAATAATAATTACAACGATTCATCAAATTTGTCACTGTTACTACAGTAAGGAAAACATAAATTTCTTACAGTAACCTGATTTCCTACTACTACGCATCTGCTTATCACCCCATGTCTGCCAAAAAACGTTTATACCATAAATAATGAATTGACAGACGCAACAAACACTAGATCTTCGTCTGCTGCATTGTTTTTATGAATGATAATTGCTTTGATCATATAGTGACACCTGTAGGTGGAACCAATGGTCTTTTTAAAGAAATAATGCGTTACCAGAGAATCATGGGATTTTCTATGTAGGCTAAACACGGCAAACAATAACATGTTTTTAATACGTCAGTAGAAGGGCTAAAAAAATGAATTGTTTTCACATTAAAGAACAAAGATGGAATAATAGTGACACACAGAAATATTGCAGATAAGAATTCACTGATATTTTATTCCCTTTCATGTTGTTAGGGAACACCATCCTAACAGGTGTAAAGCAGAACATGAAAATTTGTTCATTTTCAGCTAGCAACCATGAGTGGAATGAGTGGAGATGAGGACAAGCCACCGCCGTATGAGGCCACAGTGGAGACAGATCCGAACAGTCAGACTGGCTTTGACAAGAGCTACTTGATGTCCCTTACTGGGGCCCTAAAACTGGTTGAAATAGTGAGTTTATTTTAATTCTATCAGGTCATAATTAAAAATATCTTCGTTTCTAGTGCTCCAACCGACCCATAAAATTGGTCCCTACACAATTTATTTTTAGATATTATAGTTGATTTTTTTTTTTTTATCTTATATTTTATGTCCATTCCATAGAAAAAAAACACTTCGGCTATATTTTTTTCATTTGAAATTAAAAAAACCCCCAAAAAACTTCTACCTACCCATCCCTGGAATTCAGAGTTAAAGCACTACAAACAAACAATTTTTTATTGATGGCCTCATCCATTTACCCACTCATGAAGCCCACCTACTCTCAAAACTCAGATTTTTTTTTTCAAGGCAACAGATCATTTAAAAATTGTTTGACAAAAAATTATAATGAATTTAAACATTGTTTTATTATTTGTTTAATCAAGATCTTGTAATACTAGGGTTATGCAACTCTCTGATTGTCACGCCTCTAGGGGATAACAGAATTGTAACTCAGATTCTACACAGTCATCTGTGGCAGAGAAATTTTTTTTTAAACATTTAAAGATCAATCAATTAATATTCATCAAATCATAATTCTGTAAATGAATATTCATGAGGTAAAGGGTTAGTAACACGCAGATGATAATTCAGCTTGTTAAGGCATATAAGGATAAATTTATTCTACTAAAGGCTTTATTATCAGTGTCTGTGATAATTATGATACTGTAGTGTTATGAGAGTTACTTTTGGTCTGATGAGTTTTTTTTCCTGAGTTTGGCATGGTGTCAGTAATGTTTCCTTAATACTTTCAGAAGCCCATTAATACAAAATGTACTATTTTAGAACATATTGTATGAAAAAATGAAAATGCTGTTAAAGAAAAGGTGAACATTTTAAATTCATGTGAACATGACCATAGCCTATTTAATTTTCTCTTGCAGGTTCTCAGTTTCATTGGGTTCATTGCAGCCGTTTTTGGAGGATTTGGCGGTGGCGGCTTTGTGCTGTGGGTGTGTATATCAGCATTCATCTCGGCCACCATCATCTTCATTCTATATGGGTTCAGGATTTACTCCAGGCTGCCAGGATTTTGGCCACTGTATGTAAGTACTGGTAAACAAAACAGAGGAGGTCTCACTCTAGAAAATGTATTCTGAAGCAAGCTGTATGCTTGAAAACCAATGTGTTTCTACATTAATATAATTAATATAAGACTGCTTTATATAGTTTTTTTGTTTTTTTGCAAGTTAAACATTTAATTTTCTTCGGCTGTAGATAGCAGTAGGTTGGAAAGCCCTCCTACTGACAACCTTACAGAACAGTACATTTATAACATAATATCAGATGTTTATAGATCTACATGCATTTTTTTATGCCCCCCTTCGAAGAAGAGGGGGCATATTGCTTTTGCACATGTCTGTCAATAGACCAAACCAAACTTTGAAAATCTTCTTCTACAAAACTGCAGGGCTTAGGGCTTAGATATTTGGTATGTTGAATTGTTTAGTGAACCTCCATCACGTTTGTTCAAATTACGACCATAGGGTCAAAATTGGCTCAGCTGCAGTGGTCACTTAGTTTTACATAGACAGGAAAAAAAACTAAAAATATTCTTGTCAGAAACCACAAGGCCTGGAGTTAAAATATTTGGTGTGCAACATGGCCTAGTGAACCTCTACCAAGTTTGTTCAAATCATGGCACTAAGGTCAAAATTATCCCCACCTAATGGATTACTCGATTTTACATAGACTTGTATGAGAAAAACTAGAAAAAATTCTTGTCAGAAACCACAAGGCCTGGAATTTAGGTATTTGATATGTAATATGGCCTAGTGGATCTCTACCAAGTTTGTTCAAATCATGGCCTTTGGACTCAAAAGTTGGACCAAGGGTACAGTTTTTGTGTGGAAGGTAAGATGATCATTCATGCATTTAGTATGACTGTGCTGAATTAGGCAATGAAGGCAACATTTCTCAAGTGAGAGATTTCAGGGTCATCTTGGCCCTCTTGTTTAAACTGGAATACTGCATATATTTCAAATATATATTACTCAGATTGTCCTCTCTCTAGCTTCATGATTGACTTAAATAATATGTGATTAGTTAAGTATTTAACCTATAACTGTCCATTCAACATTCTCAGATTCAGTGTATTGATTTAAGTATTTTTTAATATGTCTGTTGCTAATTATTATTTTTTTATGCTCACCAAAGGTGACGCATATAGTCGCCGCTTCGTCCGTCCGTCTGTCCGTCCATCCGTTCGTCCGTCTCACTTTCCTTGTCCGGACTATTTCTCAGGAACTAACGGCTTGAATTCAACGAAACTTTATGGGAAGCTTTATTACCAAGAGGAGATGCGCATATCCTCAGCATGACCCGGTTCCTAAATTTTTCAAGAGTTAAGGCCCCTTGACTTTGCCAAATATTGCATGATTCTTGTCCGGGCTATTTCTCAGGAACTAATGGCTTGAATTCAACGAAACTTTATGGGAAGCTTTATTACCAAGAGGAGATGCGCATATCGTCAGCATGACCCGATTCCTAAATTTTTCAAGGAGTTAAGGCCCCTTGACTTTTTGGCCTATAGTACATATTGCATGATTCTTGTCCGGGCTATTTCTCAGGAACTAATGGCTTGAATTCAACAAAACTTTATGGGAAGCTTTATCACCAAGAGTAGATACGCATATCGTCGGCGTGACCTGGTTCCTCAATTTTTCACAGAGTTAAGGCCCCTTGACTTTTTGGCCTATAGTACATATTGCATGATTCTTGTCCAGGCTATTTCTCAGGAACTAATGGCTTGAATTCAACAAAACTTTATGGGAAGCTTTATCACCAAGAGTTGATACGCATATCGTTGACGTGACCTGGTTCCTCAATTTTTAAGAGAGTTATGGCCCCTACTACCATGTTGTTGACTGATATTCATGTCATTTGCCTAATTTAACAGGAGATATCATTTAAACAAAACCCCACAAAATTCAATATGCTAGTAATGTCAATCATAATCATGTCAGCTAATTGTTGTTTAGGCCATTATACACTATTTCAAATATCCAGTCATATGTCAAGAGTGTTGGTTAACCTCTTTGATATGAGCACACATTGAAATGTATGACTTAATTTTCAGTAGTATAAAAACTTAAAAAAAATCAATGAAAGATCTGATGAGTAACACGTATTATCATATTAAATAGTAAACTGTTACTAAGTCTCCAAATTAGAGTTGGTAAAACATCTCATCTGATGAGGAGAATAGATATGATTTAGGAATGGGGATTTCAACAGCTTTGAGCTGAAAGGTCCTAAGTAAAATTTTGGGGGTGGGGCCTGACCCCTGTGTGATCTTGGGGGACACCAAAGTATTTACCATTTTATCTTCTGTCTCATCAAAAGGAACAAGAATATATAATATGGTTTACTGTTTAGAGAGTTAAGAGCTTTTCTTTTTACCTTTTTTTATGCTCACTGAAGGTGACGCATATAGTCGCCGCTTTGTCCGTCCGTTCGTTCGTTCGTCCGTCACACTTTCCTTGTCCGGACTATTTCTCAGGAACTAAC
>CM037785.1:63797184-63847184 GCA_021229015.1 Solen grandis
AAAAATTTATTGAGATTCAAGTTTGGTCACCCATCAATTTGAAAATAACATGGTATTGGGGAGGTGGGTGCCAACATTTTGACATTTTTCACTCTTTTTTTTTTAGATTTCTAAATCCCCACCCTAGAGCAATCAATATTTATCAAAGTTCCCAGAGTGGGAGATGCCTTGTCAGGATCTTATATTCAGCTAAAACCTACCCTACCAGGGGTATCTTCCAGGACTTGGGACCATTCATTATGCCAATTCCCTTCTGTCAGGAATGGTCTTCTGTCAACAGTCCTGTGTATAATCATAGCCCATCCCCAAGGGCAAAATATTGATAGATGCATAATTACACAAATAATGCTGTTAATCTAATCCTCTGATTGGTGCTATTAACCATCTCAAGTATTATGAGTTCATGTTTTATATCTGGTATTGCTCAAATTGCATAAAATGTTATAGCTGAATGGTAATTGGTTAAAGGAAGATATATCCTCATTGTGATAATGTTTCCACTGTTTGGGTAGACATTGAGAGGTTATTCATGGCGCGGGAAAGACTGTGATGATGAAAATTCTCAGATACATCCAGGAGCCAAGTAGGTCAAACTCCCATAATTCCATGCCTCCCTTCATATTGCATAACATAAATACCTGCCTACACATGCATTACCATAAATGCATTATTATATTTCATCCTATATTACAACACATTAAAAGCTACACTCCACTTTTGTGTCTCCTTTTCTTACACTGAAGAGTAGCATGTATCTCAGTTTCTCCATTGATGAGCTTGGTTAGTTATTACGATGCATTGTGTATAACTGCTCAGTTTATGTAAATTGTAGCCAATGTCACTGGTATAGCTAGATAATATTGTCATGAAAAATTAGTCATATCTATATTTTATAATCTGTTTTTATTTTTTAATTGATCTATACCCCTGCTTCACAAAATGAAAAGGCTGTAAGGGAATCACATGCATTGTCATATCCTTTTACATATTGTTTTACATAGGTCCAATATTTTTTCATATTGTTGAGGAAAGGCAGTGTTAACAAGGCCGTCTTCAATGATAGCTTGAGTAAATTCATTTTATGTTGTTGAAAAAAACAAAACAAAAGAGAATTGAAGTCAGCTCTTCATCCATATTGCAATTTGTGTCCCTGATTGTTCACTTTTTATATACACATCACTTTTATTATTCCAAAATAGGAGCTTAGATGGTCATGCATTCATTATTTTTTCTATTCACATATAGTATGTATTCCTTATTGTTAATTCAAAAATTTCTTTCAGTTTCCTGGTATAGCAATACAAGTATATGAAATTTTTTAAGTCATATTTACAGAACATGCAAACTACATGTACACCAATAATGGGGTCTCCATGGCCTAGTGGGTAAAGTGCAGCAGAACATGATCTATTGTACTACTTTTTTATTACTTTTCTGTGCTCATCCTCATGTGCAATGACAGATTCACTATGGACAGGGTAGGGTTGGGGATACAATAGGTTGTTTGGACTTGCTGAGAAGTTCTGTGTCTTCGGTGCCCTAAACCCTTCTGCCCACTTGTGATCCCCACCCACCCACACACACAGATATAATTTTCAGAATCCATCACTTTTTAGCTCAGCTAAGTACATGTGCTCAGGATGAGCTATTAGGATCGATGAATGTCCATCGTCTGTCCGTCCGTTGTCCGTCTGTCGTCAACAATTAGTTATGCTCAGGTGAGCTAATAATGCCAGATTTCACTTTGTTTGCACTCTTGCATCTTCATTTCTTAAGTTATCGTCTTCAAACTTTATGACAATGTTTATTTCTATAATATCTCGTCCAAGTTCGATTATGGTTGATATCAGCTCATTAGGTCAGGAGTTATGCCCCTTTTAATATAAAAAAATGCCAGACTTAAGTTTGTTTGCACTCTAGTATCTTCATTTCTTAAGCAACCATCTTCAAACTCTATGACAATGTTTATAGCCATATTCTTTTGGCCAAGTTTGATGATTGCTGATATCTGTCAATTAGGTCTGGAGTTATTCCCCTTTTAATATTAAAAAATGCCATTTCAGTTTGTTTTTACTCTAGCATTTTCATTTCGTAAGCAATCATCTTCAAACTTTATGACAATGTTTATTACCATAATATCCTGGCCAAGTTCGATTATGGGTGATATCGGCTTATTAGGGCAAGAGTATTACCCATTTTAATATTAAACAAGAGGGCCATGATGGCCCTGAATCACTCACCTGATTAATATTGCATTTATTGCCTTTTATAAAACAGCAAAATAATCTTAATTGCAAACAAAAACTGTACCTGTGGCCCAAAGTTTGATAGTTATAGCTATAAAATCAGGTGACCCCAAGAGCCATGATTTGAAAACTTGGTTCAGGTTCACAAGGCCATGTTGCATACCAAATATCTTAACCCATATTCTTCTGGTTTCTGACAAGGATATCTTTCCTATGTAAGTCTATGTAAAATCAAGTGACCCCTGGGGCAGGGCCAATTTTGACCCCAGAGCCATGATTTGAACATACTTAATAGATGTCCACTAGGCAATGTTACACACCAAATATCTAAACTCAAAGCCTTGTGTTTTTTAAGAATATTTTTCTAGCTTTTCCTATCTAAGCCTATGTAAAATCAAGTTACCCTTGGGGTGGGGTGGGTGGGGGGGGGGGGGGGGCACGTTATGCTCAAGTGAGCTAATAATGCCAGATTTCACTTTGTTTGCACTCTTGCATCTTCATTTTGTAAGTTATCATCTTCAAACTCTATGACAATGTTTATAGCCATATTCTTTTGGCCACGTTTGATTATTGCTGATATCTGTCAATTAGGTCAGGAGTTATGCCCCTTTTGATATTAAAAAAAAAAAAGAGTCATATTTTACTTTATTTGCACTCTAGCATCTTCATTTCTGAAGTAATCATCTTAAAACTTTAGAACAATGTTTATAGCCTATTCTTTTGGCTGATGCTGGCCAATTAGGCCAGGAGTTATGCCCTTTTTCATGTTCAAATTTGTGTGTTTATAGCCATAATTTCTCAGTAAAGTTGGACTTCAAAATTCGACTATAGGCACTGTTTAATTTGAAGAATTATAAATGATCTCATGGATTATGTATTCAATACAACTATGCTATAATTTAGTAACTTGTACAGGCAGTGAAGGCAGTTTTTCTCTGGTGAGCGTCTTTAGTGCCATCTTGGCCCTCTTGTTATTTGGTATTAACCTAACAATATCCTAGTAAAAAAAAATGTTGGTTTTCCAGAAGGATGTTATACAATATATTATCAATTTCACTCTTATTCAACATTCAGCAAAAATTTGCCTTTCCCAAGAAAAAAACATAGTCGCTTTATGGCCACAATACAAACGTCCATTATGTAGTTGCTAAAAAATTCTTTTCTTTTTTTTTCTTGAGAAAGGCAAATTTTGCCAAAATATTGAATAAGAGTGAATTTAATTATTTATTAATATAAAAAAGACATCTGAAAATCTTGCTTAATTTATAAAATTATAGTTTTCATTTCTCATCAGAGTATTGGAAATGTCTTTTTATGTAGAATGTGGAAAATGTCTCTCTCTGTAGAAATTGACATTCAAACACTTTTCCTTTTTTTTGTATATGGCAAATCTAGACATGTTATATGTTATTTGAATGTTTATTTTGAATGATGTTTGCTTCTTATACAATGTTATGCAGCTTTATTGATTAGATGTGTGCTTTACATTGTTTACAATGTGTCATTAAGGAGTAAGTTGACACTGCCAAAGAACAAATTTAGACTCATTATTTTATCCTCAAACAGCAGTTTCATAATTTTGATATAAATAACCTGTTGCTATGACAAAATTCATGGAGAATTTCATGTAGACTGGTTATGACACTCATGTTAGGTTTCCAGCAATGTTAGTTCCAAGACTTTTTTAAGCCCTTTGTCATAGTGATGTAACTTGATGTTGTATCATAGCATTATATATCTGGTTGTCGTGGTTTGATTCTCTTAAACACTGAGTCCAAGTCATTAATTCTTGGCTGTTTGAGCATGAATTATTAATGACACAGATTTTACCTACTATATTTATGTCTCAACAATACAGTAGAAGTTGAAATTACAGAAATAAGAACTACCATATTGGTTGTGATTTCATGATGATGTACCAAATTGTACTATACACATTTTCTTTTATACTTATTTTTATTTTCGATCAGAAAAACAAGTTCTTTATAATAATCCCTCTTGATGGTCCCTGGGTTGGTCCCTGGGATGGTTCCTGGGTTGGTCCGTGGGTTGGTCCCTTGGTTGGTTCCTGGGTTGGTCCCTGGGATGGTTCCTGGGTTGGTCCCTGGGTTGAACCTGCAGTGTCTAGGATGGTAGTCAAAGAGTATTGCCCCAACAGGGTTTGAACCTGTAACCTTCGGGGGGGGGGGGGGGGGGGGGCACGTTATGCTCAAGTGAGCTAATAATGCCAGATTTCACTTTGTTTGCACTCTTGCATCTTCATTTTGTAAGTTATCATCTTCAAACTTTATGACAATGTTTATTTCTATAATATCTGGGCCAAGTTCGATTATGTTGATATCTGTCAATTAGGTCAGGAGTTATGCCCCTTTTGATATTAAAAAAAAAAAAAGTCATATTTTACTTTATTTGCACTCTAGCATCTTCATTTCTGAAGTAATCATCTTCAAACTTTAGAACAATGTTTATAGCCTATTCTTTTGGCTGATGCTGGCCAATTGGAGTTATGCCCTTTTTCATGTTTAAATTTGTGTGTTTATAGCCATAATTTCTCAGTAAAGTTGGACTTCAAAATTCGACTATAGGCACTGTTTAATTTGAAGAATTATAAATGATCTCATGGATTATGTATTCAATACAACTATGCTATAATTTAGTAACTTGTACAGGCAGTAAAGGCAGTTTTTCTCTGGTGAGCGTCTTTAGTGCCATCTTGGCCCTCTTGTTATTTGGTATTAACCTAACAATATCCTAGTAAAAAAAAATGTTGGTTTTCCAGAAGGATGTTATACAATATATTATCAATTTCACTCTTATTCAACATTCAGCAAAAATTTGCCTTTCCCAAGAAAAAAACATAGTCGCTTTATGGCCACAATACAAACGTCCATTATGTAGTTGCTAATAAATTCTTTTCTTTTTTTTTCTTGAGAAAGGCAAATTTTGCCAAAATATTGAATAAGAGTGAATTTAATTATTTATTAATATAAAAAAGACATCTGAAAATCTTGCTTAATTTATAAAATTATAGTTTTCATTTCTCATCAGAGTATTGGAAATGTCTTTTTATGTAGAATGTGGAAAATGTCTCTCTCTGTAGAAATTGACATTCAAACACTTTTCCTTTTTTTTGTATATGGCAAATCTAGACATGTTATATGTTATTTGAATGTTTATTTTGAATGATGTTTGCTTCTTATACAATGTTATGCAGCTTTATTGATTAGATGTGTGCTTTACATTGTTTACAATGTGTCATTAAGGAGTAAGTTGACACTGCAAAGAACAAATTTAGACTCATTATTTTATCCTCAAACAGCAGTTTCATAATTTTGATATAAATAACCTGTTGCTATGACAAAATTCATGGAGAATTTCATGTAGACTGGTTATGACACTCCTGTTAGGTTTCCAGCAATGTTAGTTCCAAGACTTTTTTAAGCCCTTTGTCATAGTGATGTAACTTGATGTTGTATCATAGCATTATATATCTGGTTGTCGTGGTTTGATTCTCTTAAACACTGAGTCCAAGTCATTAATTCTTGGCTGTTTGAGCATGAATTATTAATGACACAGCTTTTACCTACTATATTTATGTCTCAACAATACAGTAGAAGTTGAAATTACAGAAATAAGAACTACCATATTGGTTGTGATTTCATGATGATGTACCAAATTGTACTATACACATTTTCTTTTATACTTATTTTTATTTTCGATCAGAAAAACAAGTTCTTTATAATAATCCCTCTTGATGGTCCCTGGGTTGGTCCCTGGGTTGGTTCCTGGGTTGGTCCCTGGGATGGTTCCTGGGTTGGTCCCTGGGTTGGTCCCTGGGTTGGTTCCTGGGTTGGTCCCTGGGATGGTTCCTGGGTTGGTCCCTGGGTTGAACCTGCAGTGTCTAGGATGGTAGTCAAAGAGTATTGCCCCAACAGGGTTTGAACCTGTAACCTTCGGATTTGTAGTCTGCTAACTCTGGGTCATGGCATACTGCACTTGTTTTGTTTGAGACATTGATATATATACAAACTTCCCTGAAAAAGCATTGTAAATCAATATAGAAGTCTGGTAAAAGATTCCATCATTCCATTATTCTTCTTATTACATTGCTGACATAGATGGGCAGAGGGTTGGTTCAGTAGTAACATGCTAGACTGCTTATACAAAGAACAAATGTTGAAATCTTGTTCAAACCATGGACATTTTTTGGAAGTTTTTCTGGGTCTCCTGCTTCTCCTCATCCAGAAGGTGGTTGTATTGGTGCTTTACACTGGGCATGTTTAAGGACCAAGGATTTGATTTAGGAAGATCTAGGGTATTGGACCTTGACTCCATTGTATTTTTAACACTGTCTTCTCTGCCAGCTGTCTCATCACCAAAAAAAAAAGGGGGGGGGGCATCTCACTAAACTTTTTACAATCAAATTTGATCTGAGTTGTAAGTCTGTTACTCTAAATAGTGTCTACTAATGTATCACATTCACAATAAAAAACATGGTGAAAGATGACCCATTTCATTGCATTATACGAACACAAAACCTTCTGTAAAGAAAAAAAAATCACAGGAAAAATATTGTTTTACATCAGCCTGTGAATTTATGCATACTAAGAATTTTTTTTGTAAAAAGTTATGTCAAGTCGGCCCCAGAACACCATTAGGAATAAGTCCTTGCACTTTCTTGTATTATCCTTGACAGCAAGGTCTAAATGAAAAACAGATGGTATGAAATACAACCTCCAGACAATGGTTAAGTTCTTATTTTATAAACCAGCTTAATTTCCCCATGTCACAGTGATATGAGGTTACTAGAAATACCTGAATCTGTGTACATTATTCAGGCATAAGCACAAGGGACATAAATACTTGCCTAGTCCAGTGATTACATAATGGTAATACATATAGCTCTGAAACTGACGTATGAAGTTATGTAACATCAGTCTTTATCATGAAATAATCCGGTGTGCCTGGATAGCGTAGTGGTAACGCACTTCGCTTCTCACCAATGTGTCCCAGGTTCAATCCCGGGTGACATACGTGAGAGGGTATGGAGGTCGCCTGTCCAGACACGTGGGTTTTCTCCAGGTACTCTGGTTTTCTCCCACAATAATGTCCACATAGGTCATCATCCTAGCCATCAAGAATTATATATTTAAAGTGTAAGAACTTGTTTCATAATCTGATGTAAAATAAATAAAGTTTTAATCTTTTTAATAATCAGAGGAGTGAACATTATTCTCGTTATAATTAAAGTACAATCATTATTTCTTTGTAATTTGGTCTTCTTCGTGGGTACATGATTATAAAGGTAGTAATAAAGTTTGTGGACAATATTAATTTGTTACAATTCACAATAAAAAAATCAAAGCAACTCTATACCAATACTCGTATCTGATGTTGAGCTAACATGAAACGTACCCTTTACTGCCACTCACTCCAAGGTGACATTATTTATGCAGTACATTTTACTTCTTAAAGTAAAGCCATTTTTCATTATTCATTTTAACCCTTCACCCCATATAGACACATTTAGATACCCTAGCAAATTGTACCGTCCCCAGTGGCCGAGTGGTTAGAGTGTCTGCCTCTGGAGAGGGAGGATTTTGTTTTGATCTCAATGTCGTAAAAAATGGTACTGTTATAGCTCCCTTGCTTAGCATTCAGCATATAAGGGTAGTTGCAGGACTGGTTGGCACACAGTGTCAGGATAATGTGACTGGGTGTGGTATCATGCCACATGTCTACAGCGTAATACTGCAGTGTGGCAGCACCATATCTGTTTCAAGTAGACATCGTCTCCAAATGAATGAAATACTGTTAGTGGGATGTTAAACCCAACAAACCAGCAAACAGTAGATGCAGATTAGTAACTGTCATATCAGGTCATACAACGTTGTAGCTCAGATTCTACACAGACTGACTAGCAAGGTATACCAATATGCAGAAATATGCCACCATACGAAAACAATCTATTTCTACCACTTCAGAGAAAACTTCGTTTCATCGATACATTTAGGACAGTGTATTGCTGTAAAAACTAAGAATTATCTTTAAAATATAATTTGAGCATTTGCTGTTTTCTTATGATTATATGATAAATAGAACCTTATTTGATATGTTTGCCAATTTTCAAGTCTTTCAACTTATTAAAGGTCAGAAACGTGACTGTCCACAAACTTTATTATCACCCCTTATGTATTGTAGTTTCTTGTAGTGATTACGCTTTTTATGGAACTGATAAAAAAATTCACATACCGGTAAATTTGTCCTTTCTTTCTCTTTCAATAACGAACATAACATTAATAGAAAACTTGGTCTTGCAGTAGTCATTATTTTTGGACATATAGCACTTAAATAATAATTATCCCTTTCCCTCATAGAGGACACCATGAAAAGACATATGCGAACAGCATAAAACCAGATCAGCCTGCGAGTAACTCGCAGGCTGATCAGGTTTTATGCTGTTCGCTGATCCTCAGTGGTCTGGGAATGAGGATTTTGTAATTAAATTTGGTAAGGTTTAACTGTGGTTTTCTGCAGATCAGGCTTTATGTGATACCTATTGAGGGCGTCAAAATGAGTCTATATGAGGGAAAGGGTTATGGCATATATACATTACAAAGTGTAGCATTGAAGCTGCTTTAATGGGATATTTACTCTTGCAAGGTATTCACCAATGGTTTGGTTTTTATTCCCCCATTTTGAAAGTTGGGAAGAGTTGGGGGATGCATATAGATTTTCCCTTGTTCATCAGTCATTCTGTCTGTCTTTCTGTCTGTCACAATATCTTATGCTACACATATGGGCCAGGGGCCAGTTTCTCTTTACTTGTGTGAACAAATTTGATCTTAGTCATAAGTATGTTGTTCTACATAGTTGTTTATAATGTTTTATTTTCACAAAACATGAAGAAAGTTGACCTATTTCATTGCATTATACAAACACAACTCTTTTTATGTCCATTTTGTGTCTGTCCATTCGTCCGTCTGCTGTACTTCAGCAGGTGACACACATGTTCCAAAGAACACTCTTGTTGTAAAGAAAAAATCACAGGAAAAATAATCTTTTACATTCTGTGAGTTTATGCTTTTGAAGATTTTTTTCATACAAATGTTAGTGAGACAGTCCCCAGGGGGTCATAAAACTTGAATGTTTTAGCATGAAAAATTGTACACCAGGGGGTTCATTTCAAAATCTATGAACTCATAGCAAAGTTCTGGCCCTTGATTTTATGAAAATAGGCACAAAATGGAGACATGTATGTCCAGTTCAGGTTTTAAGTGAAAACTTCATAAGAGGGTCCTGCAAAAGTTTGACTGTCTGAGTTTTATTTCTGAAGTGCAGTGTTTTACAAATATTTTTTTTTATTGCAAACCTTCTATGTGGGTGTTATCATTGACAGACAATTTTCTAGCTTAAAGAGTTATAACAACCCAAAATAGCTTGCAAAGAAATGGACTGTCACTCAGGTCACAAAGTTCTGGAAATATCTGTTTTGCATCAATAACAAGCTATGTCTGGCATTTTGTAGAGCCACAAATATCAAGCCTTTACCCACACATTATATTAAAATGACAGTGTATTTAGTTTCCTGTATTTGAATATCCCAGTCATCTGTAGAGCAATTTTCATGAAACAAGTAGATTATGAAAACAGGATTTAATTGCAAATTGTTATAAAATATAGCTTGGATAAAATATGGAATCGCATGAGTGACAAAGCTTTTAGCAGGACCCTTAAATTAGGTTATAGAAAGTTGCATATAAAAAGGAATTTTATTTACACATCTCATCATTTTCATCTGAATAAGAATTTGAAAAAAAAATCAAAAAAAAAAATCACCTGTGATAAATGTTTCTTACATTTATATCTTCGAGTATACAGTTCTGACGCACCTAAGAAAAAATTGTGGTCTTTTTTAATTTAACATAAAAGAAATATAATTTTCCATTGTATGGAAAAACTAAGTCATTTATTCATAATCTTATATTGTTTTCATGTTGCTGACATTGTTTTTTCAATGAAAAATCACTAGTGTGCATGTCTGTATACTTCGGTGAGGCTGACTTGAGAGTACAATGAAATGACACATCTGATTGGTTTTTTTCATTTAATCATTGTTGCGTGTAAATAAAAATTGAATTTCGTGTCAGAAATAATGTATGAGGGAATTTTGGTTGCACAGCTTTTTTTTATTTCATTGCATCACCAAAAATATGCCAGATGAAAAAAGTACTTATTGGAAATGAGGTTTTGCGGGTGTGTTGTATAAAGTGCACCAAATAATAGCCCTGCATCAATAACTCGCCACATTTTTACTTTCTAACGCTAAAAGGAATGTTGACAAACAAAACTTGCGAGAATGATGTCACACGGAATCAAATTTATAAAAAACGAGGTAAAAACAAGAAAGGCATCGGAATAGTGATGCGTCGGATTAGAGTACCATACGATAGTCATAATTGCTACCCTCATACTCTTGCATGTATTTCATCTGCAAATCTTTTTCCTTGAAAGTATAATGATATAACTTAAGAAATACATGTAATACATGGTATTTTGGGTGATTAGTCAGATTATGGTCTTGTCAGACAGATAGAGGAAGGTTTATGGACCGAAGCGAAACTGAGGTCCAACTCCCGGTACCTTCCAAGGCTCAACTGACTAGTTCATAAATTTACATATCACCCATAATTCCATGTATTATTTGTTATATTATACCAAATCTTTATTTTATTCAATTTTGATTAAGTTGGCATTTTGCATTTTAGAAATAATGAGGGCACATAAAATATACATGTTGTGAAAAGATGGTAAGCGATGACATCCAGTCCATATAACATTTTATATGACATTTTGCTCAGCTGTTTACAGTTTTATATAGCCATAACATAATTTCTTATATTTAACCCTTTCCCTCATAGAGGAAACCATGAAAAGACCTATGCGAACAGCATAAAATCAGATCAGCCTGCAAGTAACTCGCAGGCTGATCAGGTTTTATGCTGTTCGCTGCTCCTCAGGGTTTAAATTTGGTAAGGTTTAACTGTGGTTTTCTGCAGATCAGGCTTTATGTGGTACCTACTGAGTGCGTCAAAATGAGTCTATATGAGGGAAAGGGTTAACATATTAAATATGACTTCTAGATCAATTACATCACACCACACGCATGTATTCTTAATACATGTATACTAGTCGAAACTTGTAAGTACTACAACTATAGATTTGTGAGTAACTTGATTCAGAATTAAAATAACGTATTTTCTTTTTTCAGTAGCTTTACGCGAAAATAGGTATCGCATGGTTGATTATGCATCAAAATTGTTTAAAGGAAGACATAGTGTACTAATATACATTTGCAATATTGATTGGGTATATATTTAAGAAAATTTACTTTCCTTGAAGTTATATATATATAGTGTGTTGAACTCAAACAGCTGGATTAATGTGTTTGATGCAACTAACTTTGATCAGAAAGATGCATTGTTCATATGATGTTGAAAATGTATGAGAAATACACTTGTTAAATCGTTATTTTCAGTTATTACTGGAAACTAATTTCTTGGTGTTAGATTACAAATATTAATTTGTTCACAGTCCATTCATTCATGTTTTTTGTTTCTTTGTTGTTCTAATTGCGATTTTACTGTCAGTATAGGTCATATGATGCATACTGTCTGTCCTGTAACACGCTAAGTCTTAATGACTTCTAGTGTATAAAAACTGCATGTTACGATTACCTCATGAGACTTACTGTAGACTGAAGTTTTGAGTTTGATTTTTCCCTCTATCATCATCTTTAAATTTTTTGTGTTTGCAATTCAGTGTTTGTATAGAAAACTTTGTGTTCAGTTACTGTTATTATTCGCTTATGTGAGTGTTTGCATCCCAGTTTTATCTTAACCTTTAGAATTCAATAACAGCCATTTGCGCATGTGAGTGACCACTAGCAGTAACTGAAGGCAGGGCTGCTTGTATTGTCTATCTTTCATTGTATATTCATTTCTGCATCATGCCTCAGCACATTTGATGAAACAAAAGTAAATGTAATCACATCAAATCCATGACAGCTTGGTTGGTTAAGACTTAGTTTTTAAGCCCCATGAAAGTACTTTAAGATTTTTTTGGTCAGAAAAGTGATTAAATTGATGTGTTATAATGTACAGTCAAAGTTGAATAATTCATTATGAAAATACAAATATTATTAAAAAAAATCCAGTCTAGGGTAGATGGAGTCCAGTTGTCTTAAACCATTTGGCTATTAACTTTTTCTCTAAAGAACATGTAAACATAAAACCTGCTTTTAAGGTTACCACTAAATTAGTTTTGTGGGAAAAAAATCCATATGAAATTTTACATGTTTGAATTTCAGACCATTATCAAATGACCAGAAGGTGGATTCCAACTGCAATGGAATTAAGGTAAGCAAGCTTTCAGTTGATTAAGGAATAGCCCTACTTATTCTGTAGCCTGTTAAGTGAAGGTAACAGTCGCTAATGTGAGCAGTTGCACCCCTGCTTTATGCAGTATATGGAATGTAAGCAGGGTACCAAATTGCAATAGTTCACTGTTGCCTTCACTGAAAACACAGCTGGTAGTATGATGTGCCAGCAACCAATGTACCCATGAGAACAACTGTACTTATGTCCCTGTGGCAGAGTTGGTTACTGGGAGGTTATGGCTGTGATCCTTGGCTGTAACATGTTAAAAGTCATTAAAATGTTATTGGTACTTGTATATCTCCCATGCGCTTAGTGCTCAACACATAAAGATAGTCCCAGTAATGGTTGGCCTTGTGTCAGGATTATGTGACCATATGTGTTATCATGTCATTTGTCTACAGTGTAAAGGGTGCCACATTTCAGTGGTGCAGATCCTAAGGACATGGGTTCAAACCCCATTGGGAGCAAGGAATTTTCATGACCTTCGAGGAGCAAAGTATGGGTTAAACCCAGGAACTATTGAGAGGGATTAGTATAAGTTTTAAGAACTTGTTTCCCTAAAGATCTGTGCAGTCTGATTATGGTCTGCATTGTTTGCTGAGTCAGTCAATACATTTTTAACAAACACCCCAATTAAGAAATTTAACATGATTAATTGCTCTGTCAAACTATGCTTCTTAGTTGTTTAATGTACATGTTATATTTTACCAACTCTTTAAACTCAATCTATTTCTGATATAATAACCTGCACCTCAACTCATAACCTGTGGTTAAATATACCACAAAACATAGATAAACATTGATTATCTAAAGTATATCAGTATGGTTATCAAATGTCCTTCATTTCATACCTTCAGTTACTTCTCTTAGTTTGTAACACATCATTTAAAATGCATGTAACACAAAGTGCCATCACATGGTTTTTTTATTATAAATTTTAGAAGATTATTGGCTATTTCCCCCAGGGGAAATGTGAGGGGTGTTTACACAGTTAGCGGAAAGGTGATCACATTTCTTTATTACACAAAGGTATATATCTGAAAAATCTGACCAGTAAAATTTAATACAATAGCAGTTAAATCACAAATTTCACATGAATCGCTTGCATACACGCTGTATAGCTGTAATAATAGTAACACAACACAAAATGATGTCAAAGTCAACATTCATACACATTCACAACAAATGAAAAACACTGCTTTATCCTATTCAAAATACACAAGCAGGCACATACATGTCACACATACATATATTTAGCTGGTCATGAATTATGTTGAAGACAGTCCCATTGCAATGCGCCAATCTCTGCCAAGCAACTCTTAGACAGCAGCATCGTGCAATGACATTTTCGTCACTTGACGGCCGATGTGCTTGTCATCAACAATGTTTTCCTTGTCCTACTCAAACAGCAGCATTTGGCATTACGTATCATTTTAATAATTTTAATCTTGGACATTTCATTTAGAACACAAAGTTTCATGGCTGTTTTGCTCAACACTCATTTTTGCATCAGCAGATACTTCATTATTTGTTTATATTTCTAACATCAGAAATCTAAATGACTCCATGAACGACATAGTAAATGTTCGCACTATCAACCTACATCATAAATAAATGCAGTTCATAAATCTGCCACTTTATATAAAGAAATGAGAACACTTTCCCACAAACTTTTTGAACACCCCTTGTATATTTAAATTGATGAAAATCAGATTTGTTGTTGTTTTTTTTGTCCCAGCATGTCCATGTCTCTTGTCATGAGATTTAAAATGATAAATGTATACTGATTTAAGTAAGTTTAAAAATAACTACAAAATCTGTAGCTGTAGCCAAATATTTATTGATTTTATACTTACTGTTGATAAATATCGTCAATTGTTTTCAGTTTTATTAATATGCAATTTTTTCAATGGTAGATTTAAAAAAATAAAGATCACTGTACAAATATTAATGTACAAGCAGTTTGATAGTTTCACAAAAAATTAAAATGTGAAATAGTCTTTTGCCTTGAAACAGCAAGAAATGAGACTATTTATTGCTATGTAATTCTTGGCTCACACTGATATGTACACTCTTATCTGTTCAAGCACATGATAAATGTGCATATCAGTATTAAATCAAGTACATAGAGAGTGCCAGACAGATTTATCCTGAATAGATCAGGCCCTAGAGAAAACATGGGCATATCACCAACAAGTTTTATGATACATACATCGCCAAATGTCTATATACCTGTCTGTGGCATTCATCAAATATTTCTTCCATTTGAAACCTTTACTTCTTATACAGGGCTGGTTCCAGGAATTCAGGTTTTAGGGGAGTAGGGGGTGCTATATTAAAAAAAATGTAGACAGCTCATTTCAAGGTCTCTTGTGTTTGCTCATACATAACTGAAGCTCAGATTCTTCAAGTCTAAACGCAAAAAAAAACTTTTTAAAGATCAATCATTTATATTTATCAAGTCATAGATTTGTACATGAATATTCATGAGCTAAAGGGTTAAACAATTGAAGCATGACTTGTTTGCAAATGTCATACCCATACACAGTCAAGTTTATTTCCAATCTATTCAGGGTGTGAACCCCGCATCTGGAATGTCATATGAGGAGACGTTCTGCTCCCAGTCACATCCCCGTGGTATCGCAGTGCTCGGCGACTCCATCAGCGCACATTTCCATCTTCCCCGACAGTGGTTCAACTCTTCGGAACTGTCCGTGGTATGGATATTTGTCTCATACCCTCTAAAATACTGAAAGTATGTTGAATTGTGTATTTAACCTTGTGAATTGTGAGATTCGGGGTCAAATGGGTATATGTGAATCCCACCCCCCATTGTCTCCCCTACCCTCACTTACACACACAGCCACATTTTTTAAATGAGTTTCTGATTTTTAGTTTGGAGAAGGTTGGTAGGCGCATGTGTGGGATGGAGGTGGGGGGGGGGGGATGGGTGACGGGGGGAGCTGGGTTTTGTAACTTTCTTTGATTTTACCATAACTTTGTCATGCTTTGCAGAATTTTCAAATAACATAGCATGATTAAAACAGCTGCACATGATCCATAGCTCAAAGGTCAAGCCTATCACAAATGGGTGCATTCCTTCCTAGTTTGTTGAGCTCCCCCATCTCTTGTATGTTTTTTTTAATCAGAGTGTATTGGGTTTGTGAGGGAGAGAGGGTGAAAAATAGGGCTGAAATGATGCCTGGGTACCCACCGTTCTGGTAGAAAATTGCCAGTACCAAGGTACAAATTATTACCCTTTACACTACCTCATGTACTTCATTTCTTTATTTTATCAATATCTTTTAACAGAATTCTTCACTCTGTCATATGCTTCAAGATGGACAAATTTTGCATGTACAAAGTCTGTATCGTATTGAAATATGTTAGTTATTACAGGTGGTAAAGGATTTTTTATGCAAAGACTCAGTCTGTACAGGTACCCATGGGCAATTTGCTACTCAACATTTGCTAGGGACACCTAATGAAATCCCATTTACTTGTGTGTTTGATAGATTTGCTTTTGACAATAACTATTTTGAGTTGTAATATACAATGTATGTTATATCATCCAAAGCATGGGAGGCTATATGGGGAGCTTGTAGCTGTTGTGTTACATCTGGTCAGTATTCCTTTTTTAGCTCACCTGAGCACAAAGTGCTCAAGGTGAGCTTTTGTGATCGCCCTTCGTCTGGCGTCGTCCGTCGTCAACAATTTGCTTTAAACGACATCTCCTCTGAAGCCGCTGGACAGAATTTGATTAAACTTGGCAGGGATGATCCTTGGGTCAACCTTCACAAAAGTTGCTAAAATAAAGTAGATCCATGTAGAACTCTGGTTGCAATGGCAACAAAAAGAAAAAAAAATGAAAACTTTAAAAATCATCTTCTTCAAAACTACTGGCCAGATTTAAATATAAATTGGTACAGATGTTCCTTGGGTCAACCTCTACCAAAGTTGCTAAAATTATTCCGATCCGTAAAAAAACATGGCCGCCAGGGGCGGGGCTTATTTGCCTTATATGTATATAGAGAAACCTTTAAACAACATCTCCTCTGAAACCACTAGACAGAATTTGATTAAACTTGGCAGGAATGATCCTTGGGTCAACCTTCACAAAAGTTCCTAAAATAAACTTGATCCATATAGAACTCTGGTTGCCATGGCAACAAAAAGAAAAAAAATATGAAAACTTTAAAAATCATCTTCTTCAAAACTACTGGCCAGATTTTAAAATAAATTGGAACAGATGTTCCTTGGGTCAACCTATTTATCTCAGGTGAGCGATTTAGGGCCATCATGGGCCTCTTGTTTTTTTAAAAGATTTATCTTTAAAATCATTTCACAGAATTGATTAATAATCACATGCAGTATTTACTAAAACAGTTCCATCACCTTTTCCAACAGAATTGTGACCTTCACCTTCATGTGACATCGTGGTAACCTTTTGATTAATCATTAATGTTCCATAACAAAGTAGCAGGGGTATGAATCACCATCTGTGATAGTTCTTAGCTGGTTTATTTGGTTATTTTGGGCAATAAATTTCAAGAGTTGCTTTGTCAATCATCATATTAAATCATTTGAATGGTCTGATATACAATGAACAATAAGTGATCTGTAGCAAATTTTGAGAAGTATAGTATAATGGGTATCTGGGTTAAAAAAATGTACTTGTTTCAGCCTTAGTAAATAATCTGTTATTATGATAAAGTCATTTTTTCTTGTTGACATTAAATTCATTGATTATATACTAAAAGGAATTTTGTGGGAACATTTGTTTGTGGATTCATGTCCTAAAAATCCCAAAGTCTGCAAAATGAAAGTTTTGTTCGGGTTGATGTTTGTCAAAGACCTAAACCAAGTCTTTGCGAAATATTGAATTATTCTTGGTGCGAATTCTCAGAGGTGTGCACCAGAACAAGAGTTTGGTGTAAGGTGATAACAAAACATATTTAATATAAATGTCACAGAGTGAGAAAAATGTGCAGCCTGACTGAAATTCAAACCTGGTGCCATTCACTTATAGGGCAAATGCTCTTCAGACTGAGGTACCTGGCCACAGACTGACCTTAATTAATAAAAATAGGAAGAAAGTTGTCAGTTTCGAATGGCATCAGACCACAGCTCCATGCAGTAGTTACTTCCTTTATTCCAAATGACAAGCGCACCGGCTATTTTTCACAATATTGTGGTCGCGCTGAGAGTAGGCAAGATTTCCTTTACTAACTTATTTTAGTATCGAATCTGTTTAGGTCTAGGTCTCTGATATTTGTTGATAAAACCTTTTTATGAAATCAGTGAAAGTTAATGACCATGACCCATGAACTTTAATGATTTTACTGTAGTTTGTGAGTGATTTAAATTTTTATTCGCTAGATTTATTCAGAATTTACTGGATTCATTATACTCAAAACTATATTTTTTCATATTGTGTACATTTTTAAGCTACACACTTTGATATGTAAGATATTTGTAATTTTATCTGAATATGTCTGCTAAATTTATAGATGGAGTATTCCTTTTTTTAGCTCACATGAGCACAACGTGCTCAAGGTGAGCTTTTCTGATCGCCTTTTGTCCGGCGTCCGTCGTCCGTCGTCCGTGCGTGCGTCCGTGCGTGCGTCCGGCGTCAACAATTGCTTCAAACAACATCTCCTCCTAAACGGCTTGGCCAATTTGAAAAATATTTTGCAGGAATGTTCCTTGGATGAAGCTCTACTAAAGTTGTATAAATGGTTCTGGTCCATCGCATAATTAGGTCACAGGAGCTAAAAAAAGATTTTAAAAATGAAAATTTAAAAAATCTTCTTCTCTGAAACCACAAGGCCTAGCCTTTTGATTTTTGGTATGTAGCATCATCTTATGGGCCACTACCAAGATTGTACAAATCATAGCCCTATGGTGATAAATGACCCCGCACCAGGGGTCACTTGTTTTACATAGAGTTATATAGAAAAATCTTAAAAAATCTTCTTCTATGAATCCATAAGGCCTAGAGCTTAGATATTTGGTATGTAGCATCATCTTATGGGCCACTACCAAGATTGTACAAATCATAGCCCTATGGTGATAAATGACCCCGCACCAGGGGTCACTTGTTTTACATAGAGTTATATAGGAAAATCTTAAAAAATCTTCTTCCATGAATGCATAAGGCCTAGAGCTTAGATATTTGGTATAAAGCATCATCTTATGGGCCACTACCAAGATTGTACAAATCATAGCCCTATGGTGATAAATGACCCCGCACCAGGGGTCACTTGTTTTACATAGAGTTATATAGGAAAATCTTAAAAAATCTTCTTCTATGAATCCATAAGGCCTAGCCTTTTGATTTTTAGCTCACATGAGCACAACGTGCTCAAGGTGAGCTTTTCTGATCGCCTTTTGTCCGGCGTCCGTCGTCCGTCGTCCGTGCGTGCGTGCGTCCGTGCGTGCGTCCGGCGTCAACAATTGCTTCAAACAACATCTCCTCCTAAACCGCTTGGCCAATTTGAAAAATATTTTGCAGGAATGTTCCTTGGATGCAGCTCTACTAAAGTTGTATAAATGGTTCTGGTCCATTGCATAATTAGGTCACAGGAGCTAAAAATAGATTTTAAAAATGCAAACTTTGAAAATCTTCTTCTGCAAAACTGCAAGGCCTAGAGCTTAGATATTTGGTATGTAGCATCATCTTATGGGCCACTACCAAGATTGTATAAATCATAGCCCTATGGTGATAAATGACCCCGCACCAGGGGTCACTTGTTTTACATAGAGTTATATGAAAAATCTTAAAAAATCTTCTTCTATGAATCCATAAGGCCTAGAGCTTAGATATTTGGTATGTAGCATCATCTTATGGGCCACTACCAAGATTGTACAAATCATAGCCCTATGGTGATAAATGACCCCGCACAAGAGGTCACTTGTTTTATATAGAGTTATATAGAAAAATCTTAAAAAATCTTCTTCTATGAATCCATAAGGCCTAGAGCTTAGATATTTGGTATGTAGCATCATCTTATGGGCCACTACCAAGATTGTACAAATCATAGCCCTATGGTGATAAATGACCCCACACTAGAGGTCACTTGTTTTATATAGAGTTATATAGGAAAATCTTAAAAAATCTTCTTCCATTAATGCATAAGGCCTAGAGCTTAGATATTTGGTATGAAGCATCATCTTATGGGCCACTACCAAGATTGTACAAATCATAGCCCTATGGTGATAAATGACCCCGCACCAGTGGTCACTTGTTTTACATAGAGTTATATAGGAAAATCTTAAAAAATCTTCTTCCATGAATGCATATTAAGGCCTAGAGCTTAGATATTTGGTATGAAGCATCATCTTATGGGCCACTACCAAGATTGTACAAATCATAGCCCTATGGTGATAAATGACCCCGCACCAGGGGTCACTTGTTTTACACAGAGTTATATAGGAAAATCTTAAAAAATCTTCTTCTATGAATCCATAAGGCCTAGAGCTTAGATATTTGGTATGTAGCATCATCTTATGGGCCACTACCAAGATTTTCAAAGTCTTGGCCCTACGGTGATAAATGACCCTGCACCCAAGTCTTCTCTGAAACCATATGGCCCATTGCTTAGATATTTGGTGTGTAGTATTGTCAGGGGTAAAATGTTTTAGATTAAGTTATATCAGAATCCTTGTCTGTTTAAAAACCTTGACATCAGTTGAAGCAATGGTACTCAGGTGAGCGATTCAGGGCCATCATGGCCCTCTTGTTGGTATGTAGCATCATCTTATGGGCCACTACCAAGATTGTACAAATCATAGCCCTATGGTGATAAATGACCCCGCACCAGGGGTCACTTGTTTTACATAGAGTTATATAGGAAAATCTTAAAAAATCTTCTTCAATGAATGTATAAGGCCTAGAGCTTAGATATTTGGTATGAAGCATCATCTTATGGGCCACTACCAAGATTGTACAAATCATAGCCCTATGGTGATAAATGACCCCCACCAGGGGTCACTTGTTTTACACAGAGTTATATAGGAAAATCTTAAAAAATCTTCTTCTATGAATCAATAAGGCCTAGAGCTAAGATTTTTGGTATGTAGTAGCATCTAATGGTTCATTACAAAGATTTTCAAAGTCTTGGCCCTACGGTGATAAATGACCCTGCGCCCAAGTCTTCTCTGAAACCATATGGCCCATTGCTTAGATATTTGGTGTGTAGTATTGTCAGGGGTAAAATGTTTTAGATTAAGTTATATCAGAATCCTTGTCTGTTTAAAAACCTTGACATCAGTTGAAGCAATGGTACTCAGGTGAGCGATTCAGGGCCATCATGGCCCTCTTGTTTTTTTTAACCCTTTCCCTCATATAGACTCATTTTGACGCACTCAATAGGTACCACATAAAGCCTGATCTGCAGAAAGCCAAACTCAAACCTTACCAACTTTAATTGTAAAATCCTCATTACCAGACCACTGAGGAGCAGCGAACAGCATAAAACCTGATCAGCCTGCGAGTTACTCGCAGGCTGATCTGGTTTTATGCTGTTCGCATAGGTCTTTTCATGGTATCCTCTATGAGGGAAAGGGTTAAAAGATTTATCTTTAAAATCATTTCACAGAATTGATTAAAAATCACATGCAGTATTTACTAAAACAGTTCCATCACCTTTTCCAACAGAATTGTGACCTTAACCTTCATGTGACATCGTGGTAACCTTTTGATTAATCATTAATGTTCTATAACAAAGTAGCAGGGGTATGAATCACCATCTGTGATAGTTCTTAGCTGGTTTATTTGGTTATTTTGGGCAATAAATTTCAAGAGTTGCTTTGTCAATCATTATATTAAATCATTTGAGTGGTCTGATATACAATGAACAATAAGTGATCTGTAGCAAATTTTGAGAAGTATAGTATAATGGTATAAAAGTACTTGTCGTGTTAATATGAGGTTTAAATAAAAAAAAGATTTTTGACTTGTTGTATCTCAAATCCCAAAGTTAAATAATTTTGTTATTATGATAAAAGTCTCATTTTTTCTTGCTGGTAACAATGCAAAACTATGCTTGCACTATTCACTGTATATATAGGGCAAATGCTCTTCAGACTGAGGTACCTGGCCACAGACTGACCTTAATTAATAAAAATAGGAAGAAAGTTGTCAGTTTCGAATGGCATCAGACCACAGCTCCATGCAGTAGTTACTTCCTTTATTCCAAATGACAAGCGCACCGGCTTTTTTTCACAATATCGTGGTCGCGTTTTAGAGCATCATAATACAGCTCCCCCTGAACTTTAATGATTTTACTGTAGTTTGTGATTTCCTTTCTAACTTATTTTAGTATGAATCTGTTTAGGTCTAGGTCTTGATATTTGTTGATAAAACCTTTTTATGAAATCAGTGAAAGTTAATGACCATGACCCATGAACTTTAATGATTTTACTGTTTTGTGATTTAAATTTTTATTCACTAGATTTATTCAGAATTTACTGGATTCATTATACTCAAAACTATATTTTTTCATATTGTGTACATTTTTATTAGCTTGATCTTATATAATGCTTAATTGATGAATATTATCAATTTAAATCTAATTTTCCAAAGCTTATCACTCAAATGAATGCACAAAATTAAATTACACAAATAAAAACTGCGAGCTGGTAGCTTGCTGTGTAAATTAATCAAGTTAATTTCAAGGCCAGATGCAGACACCAAATTAAATAAAGAAGAAAAATAAAAGATGTAGTAAAAATATAGAGCATTGATTTTCTTTATTAAATAAGTTTCCTGGCAACGCAGAATTTGTTTCAGCAACAAAGGATGTAAGTACCGGAATAAATCTGTTACATTATATACGTATATCTATTTGAGTTTATTTGTTAATATTATATACCCTTTGTACAGGGAGTATTTGAGGGTCTACCTTACATTGGGGAGAATGAATTAGACTGGCCAGCATTTTCTTACGGAACTGGTAATTATTTTTAGACGTAATCTGCAACCTCTGTCTGTGAACTCAATGCTCCTGACCTATTTTTTCTCTTAAGAATTCAATTATGCTATTATTTTTCTTTGAAATAGTAGACCCAAAGGATGTACACTCTTTCTCTCGTCAGTGCTAGACAAGATTTATTGACATCCGCTAGTTTCACTCATATTTCATATTTCGTATTTCCACTGCTAGGGCCAAAAAAAAAAAAAAAATTCCATTTCTGATCTCCAGCAAATAAAAAAGAAGGTCGGTAGGTCGGGATTTTATTTTTTTTAATTTTTTTTTACATGAAACAAAAAGTAAAAAAGAGGAAATATTTTTTTTAAAGGCGGAAAGGTAAAAAAACTTTAGGGTTGGTCGTTGAAAAAGAGAGTTTGTCGGGACACCAGAAATGGAATTATTTTTTATTTGGCCTAGCTGTACATTTTTGTGTCTTAATTTTTATTTCGTTCTTAACCAGACCATCATTAAGCCAGATCAGCTGGAATGTACATGTACTTCATTTGCATATTAACCCTATACCTCATGGATATTTATGTACAAATTAATGACATGATGAATATTAATTTAATGAAATTTAAATGGTTTACAAAACATTGGATTGATATCTTTGCTTTGCAGACTGTATAGAATCGAAGCTATAATATTGTTTTAATGCACAGGGCATCAAACCACGTCTATATGGATTAAGGGATTTTTATTTCCCATCTCTGACTGGTTCTGGTAGCCAAGTAAATAGAGCATCTGCCCTGTTATTTGGAGGTTGTGGGTTTGATCCCAGGTGGTAATTTGCTAGTCATTAAAAATGGCTTCGATATTATGATATAATTATCTCCCTTGTGCTTGACATTCAGCACATAAGGGTGGTTCCTGGCTCAAATTCCACCTTCACTTGTTAGGAAAATGAACATTTGGGTGTTTTATTTGGGAACAAAAATGATGAAGTTCTGCCCTAAGTATTCAAGTGCAATAAGTTCAAGCTGGGACAATAGGGAAATTATGAACTAGCTTTTCACGATAGCAAACAAAATTTAGAGAACTCTAAATGTTTTCCCAAATGTTCAGAAATATTTAACATTTGGGAAAAGAATTATCAAGGCCTATCTGCAGGGCACAATTGCATGTCCTATATCCCATTTAGATTGATGAAAAAAGAAAATGCTCCAAATCTAGGCATAAGATTCTGCTTGCAACAGCTTAAAAATGATGTCACAAACGATGTGGTATGGCCACACTATTTAACAGGTTTTCCATACCAATGGAAGTGTTTGTAAATACTGTCTACACAGTCTGTTCAGCAAAGAAAAAAATCCATTGCTTCGTGTACCTTATAAAGTCAGAATATTTATCATTATAACTTACCATTAAGGTAAAGGATAAAGCCGGTGGTCGTCTAGTTGAAGTTTTAAATTTAATTACTGTAAAGTTTATGTATAGTGTGCATTCATGTAAAGTGGGCACCTCAACTTTCAGGCTCAAAACCTTGAGAAAAAATATTTCCCTTCTATAATGCGTATCTCTTTTCGTAAGACAAGGAGCACGCCATCTTGTTTAGCCTCAAGGTGTTTTGCTGATGTTCGATTGCACAACAGGAGGGAATGTTCTACTGCTTCTGCAAGTCAGATGTAATGCAGTGATTAATACAACTGTTTCCACATGCATTTCCATTGTTTCCATGATGCTTATTAAAGCTGATAGTTTGAGTAATTATCTTAAAATACTGTCACCTTCTAGTTTGTCAGAAATTGGTGAGTGCCAATTTCAAAATCATGAAATTGATCTGAGATATGTATTTACAGATGATGTCAGAAGACTGGAAAATGATTTTAATTGAATATTAAATTTCTTCCAAATATCTAGGCTTCATGAATGCAACAGACACACTCCGCAAAGTAATCAGTGGAAAGACAGACTCTCTCTACCTCAAACTTTGGGAGAGGAATAGGTGTAACTTCAGAGATTACCAAAATATTGCTGTCAATGGTGAGTACATCACATGCTGTAAAGAATACTGATAGATAAAGTCAGAAGAGGGTAAAAAATTGATAGATATGGTCCTTACAGCCATGGAAACTGATAAATAATGGTAATAACTGCAGTGAAAACTTATGAGTATGGTCATTACAACAATGAATACTGATAAATCATTACAGCAGTGAATACTGATAAATCATTACAGCAGTGAATACTGATAAATCATTACAGCAGTGAATACTGATAAATCATTACAGCAGTGAATACTGATAAATCATTACAGCAGTGAATACTGATAAATCATTACAGCAGTGAATACTGATGATTATGGTCATGACAGTAATGAAAGCTGTGAATATACAGTGTGAACCTCTGCTTACAGCAGGTGACACAAAAACTGATGTATCTGGTCATTATAGCAGTGAACACTGATAAATCTTGTCATTGAAGCAGTGAACACTGATAAATCTTGTCATTGAAGCAGTGAACACTGATAAATCTTGTCATTGAAGCAGTGAACACTGATAAATCTTGTCATTGAAGCAGTGAACACTGATAAATCTGGTCATTGAAGCAGTGAACACTGATAAATCTTGTCATTGTAGCAGTGAACACTGATAAATCTTGTCATTACAGCTGTGAACACTTATAAATCTTGTCATTGAAGCAGTGAACACTGACAAATCTTGTCATTGAAGCAGTGAACACTTATATATCTTGTCATTGAAGCAGTGAACACTGATAAATCTTGTCATTGAAGCAGTGAAAACTGATAAATCTTGTCATTACAGCTGTGAACACTGATAAATCTTGTCATTACAGCTGTGAACACTGGTAAATCTTGTCATTGAAGCAGTGAACACTGATAAATCTGGTCATTGAAGCAGTGAACACTGATATATCTTGTCATTACAGCTGTGAACACTTATAAATCTTGTCATTACAGCTGTGAACACTGATAAATCTGGTCATTGAAGCAGTGAACACTGATAAATCTGGTCATTGAAGCAGTGAACACTGATAAATCTGGTCATTGAAGCAGTGAACACTGATAAATCTTGTCATTGAAGCAGTGAACACTGATAAATCTTGTCATTACAGCTGTGAACACTGATAAATCTGGTCATTGAAGCAGTGAACACTGATATATCTTGTCATTGAAGCAGTGAGCACTGATAAATCTGGTCATTGAAGCAGTGAACACTGATAAATCTTGTCATTACAGCTGTGAACACTGATAAATCTTGTCATTACAGCTGTGAACACTGATAAATCTTGTCATTAAGCTGTGAACACTTATAAATCTTGTCATTGAAGCAGTGAACACTGACAAATCTTGTCATTGAAGCAGTGAACACTGATAAATCTGGTCATTGAAGCAGTGAACACTGATAAATCTTGTCATTACAGATGTGAACACTGATAAATCTTGTCATTACAGCTGTGAACACTGATAAATCTGGTCATCACAGCTGTGAACACAGATAAATCTTGTCATTACAGCTGTGAACACTGATAAATCTTGTCATTACAGCTGTGAACACAGATAAATCTTGTCATTACAGCTGTGAACACTTATAAATCTTGTCATTACAGCTGTGAACACTGATAAATCTTGTCATTGAAGCAGTGAACACAGATAAATCTTGTCATTGAAGCAGTGAACACTGATAAATCTTGTCATTACAGCTGTGAACACTGATAAATCTGGTCATCACAGCTGTGAACACAGATAAATTTGGTCATTACAGCAGTGAACACTGATAAATCTTGTCATTACAGCTGTGAACACTGATAAATCTTGTTATTACAGCTGTGAACACTGATAAATCTTGTCATTACAGCTGTGAACTGATAAATTTGGTCATTACAGCAGTGAACACTGATGAATATAAAGACCTTAATAAATATGAGGACCTTGATAAATGTGAGGACCTTGATAAATGTGAGGACCATGGTAAATATGAGGACCTTGATAAATGTGAGGAGGAATATGGCTATCACAGACTAATTGGTATTTCTCTACAATTGGGCGACGAACCTTTGTGAAAAATGATGAAGTGTCATCAAACATTTATGAAAAAGACGCAAAAGCGACTGCAGTTTACATAATACCAAACTTAAATCTTAAAATACACAAATCACTCATGGCCCTCACCTACCCATCCCTTCCTGCTAATTTCTGTATTCATCAGCATATCAGGATTTATACTCATTGTTCTGAAATTTAATATGACGCATTGCAGTCTTTGAGTCTGCAACGCCATCTATACACTGTCTCGTAATACAGAACATCCATGGGAATGGTGACTATTTGTATATGACTGATTAAAATTACCTCAAAGCAACAAAGATCATCCATATCTCCTGAGGCTATTTCTGAAATGTATATTTCGGCTTCTAACTTTACTTCCCCCCCCCCCCCCCCACCAGAACATGCAGGCCACTGAGAAATTTGTGGAATATTGGCTATGTCTGATCATACAAAATTGAACTGTTCCCTTAAATAGCATAAAAATTATATGCTTGTCTGCAGGCACTCAGGTTATATATCAAGCCAGAGACCTAGACCTAAAATAGTATTTATTATTCATAATTATGAAACAAAACTCTTATATGTAAAATAATATACCAAAATATTAATTCCCAGATGCTGTAAAATGGTGTTATTAGGTTTTCGCATCGCTTGCGAAAACCTATTGTTCTTCTTCTGTTTTATTTTTATTATTATTATTTTTCTAAACCTTTTTTGTGAACGGCATATCACCATGATAGAAAAAAGCCACAGTTATGAAATTTTTACCAGTTCCTTATATTTATCTGAACTTGATCCTAACGTTGAGAAAATTTTCATTTTTGTCTTATTTTTGCCGCTAGGGGCGCTTTAAAAAAATTAACAAATGCTAATAACTCTGTTATTTGAGGTCCGATTCAGATGTGGTTTTTTGCATTGTGTTCCTTGTGAAAAGCCTAATCAAATTTGATAGGTTTCAAAAATATGCGTATAAAAAACTTTTTGACTACGGAAGGTAGTGAAAATGAGGGTAGGTCTACAAAAAAAGTGCCCATTTTTATTGGAATTGAGATAAAAGAATTTTGTTTGTTGCATATGATTCGCAAGACATATACGCACAAAATATATGGGGTGGCGAATTCGGGAAATGCATGGTTTGTCCACAGTACGCGGTCAAACTTAACCAATTTTTTCGAAAAATCAACATTTTAAAAGCATGATTTTTAAGGTTATTTGCAGCTCCTAACTTTATTTTTTATTCAATCTTCATCATTGTTTCACTGTTTATGCATTTTTGTTATACAAATAAAATCATAGAAAAAAAAAGCAGCGAAGATACCAATTATTGTTATTTTTATCGGCATAAAATAGCTCTCAATCTAAAAATATTTTATAGAAAGTATATGAGCAAAAGTTTTAGATTGTGAAGAGATCTTTCCATTGGTGTTTAGTTTTTGAAGATCGGACTTCAATTGATCAAATTACCACAGTCCAAAGTTTGATCCTTTTATCAAACAAGTGTAAATCCGTATGTTTCCTTTTTTTGCTTCTCCTGACTTTTTTTGTTTGTTCAATCTTCATCATTATTTCACTGTTTATGCATTTTTATTATACAAATAAAATCATAGAAAAAAAAACAGCGAAGATATGCAAAGGTCAAGGTCATACACCAATTATTGTTATTTTTATCGGCATAAAATAGCTCTCAATCTAAAAATATTTTATAGAAGGTATATGAATAAAAGTTTTAGTTTGTGAAGAGATCTTTCCATTGGTGTTTAGTTTTTGAAGATCGGACTTCTTTTGATCAAATTACCACAGTCCAAAGTTTGATCCTTTTATGAAACAATTGAAAATCCATATGTTTCTTCTTTTTTGCAGCTTCTGACTTTATTTTTTGTTTAATCTTCATCATTTTTTTACTGTTTATGCATTTAAATAATACAAATACATCATAGTAAATAACGATGAAAATATGCAAAGGTCAAGGTCATAATACCGATTATTGTTATTTTTATCGGCACAAAATAGCTTCAAATCTAAAAATATTTTATAGAAAGTATATGAACAAAAGTTTTAGTTCGTGAAGAGATCGTTCTAATGATGTTTAGTTTTTGAAGATCAGACTTCATTTGATCAATTAACAAAATTATTCGAATAAAGTTAATATCAATCAATTATGTCTGCAGTTGAAACCAGTACTCTTACTAGTCAAGTTAAGAGCGAAAACCAAGATGCCGCTTTGCGGTTCTAGTTACTATTGTTGTTTTATATTTATGGTTATCTGTGACCCTTTCACACTAGAGACGAATGTCTATTCAAGAAATAAGCTATACCATAGGTCTCAGACCATATCAGCATGTGAGTTGCTCTGTACCAGTCACTTCTTATCTCTGCTTTTAAGATGAGAACAAAAAAAAAAGGTAACCTTATTATCCCTTTGCCTTATGAATATTTATGTACAAATTTATGACTTCATGACTATTAATTGTCTAAACTTTAAGTGATATATAAAACAATGGATTTTTCTTTGATGTGGAGATCTTGTAGCATCTGAGCTTCAATATCACTGGTGGATTCAAAGGGGGGCGCACCCCCTCTAAAATTCCCCGACCATACATAAATGTAGACACTCAATCCAAAAGAAACTCACAAGAATGCACTACTTCACAGCTTTAAATTGAAACATTTTGCAGGGGATTTGAAATTTTCTCCCCGGATCCCCAGTCCATCCAGAACTTCACCCTTCTCACAGCTTGGGCAAAGCGGCAAGCCACTTGCATTGTCACTGCCTACTTTTGTTTTAATATAGCGCCTGCCCTAACCTGAACTCCTGGATCCGGCACTGAATAAAATATGAACAAACAGAGGAGACCCTGATCTGATAGGGGCTGTCTATCTGGGTCTGCTGTTTGTCAATGCATCAAAATGAGTCTATATTAGGTGAAGGTTTAATAGGATTAAGTATTGCTTTTAGTTTTATCTGGCCTATCAATTAGGCCATCATTAAAAAATTGTTTGTTTGTAGTGCTCCAACCCTGAATTCCAGGGGTGGGTAGGTAGGTAGGTTGTTTTTTTTTAATTTAAATGATAAAAATATAGCAGAAAGCAGGGAATGGACATGAAAAAATTAAATTACAACTCAAAGACCCAAAAAAATTTTTTAAATAGAGGTCATTTTGATAGGTCGGTTGGAGCACTACAAACAAAGATATTTTTAATTTTGGCCTTGTCTTACTTCTGTTAAAATGATATTCCCAGATGATGAAGGGTTAATTGATTTTTAATTGAGAGTGTATCAGTAGCTGCTATGTCTTCTCTTTTTTCCTTCAGGAGCTAGAGCGTCATCCATGGTCGATCCTATAGAGAAAAGGTTAGTGTCCATTGCTGCTGCTTTTTCATTGCCGTGCGATAAAAATCTGAATATTTAATTTAAACCATGATCAGAAATAAGTAAAGTTTTCTCATTTATTCGTTTAAATGTCCCTTCTTTGAAAGTGGGGAAGCATATAGATTTGCCCTTGGCTGTTTGTCCGTCCATCCAACTATCCATCCATCCATACCTCTTTCTGTCACAAAATATCTTTTTTTCACATATCTCCAAAACTTTAAAGCCAGAGTCCTAAAAATCTGCAGGAATGATCACCTGCTTGTGCAGTTGTTCTTCTGGAACTTTGTAATAAAATTCATGAAGTAATATCAGAGTTACTGCCCATGAATTAGTGAAAATAGCCACATTGGCCACATCATGTCTACATTTCTAGTTAACTATTGATTTTCTGTTATATTATGAAAGCCTTGGTTTCCATGTGGCATCAATTTATGTCTGCTTTGAAACTGGATAAGGTCAGTCAAAACATAAAAATGGTATATTTTGTTAAATGTCAAATGCTACACCCCTGTATGTAAATTGAAATATGTGAGACGTTATTTGAAATCTTACTGACAGATGTTCAATGTGAGAATTCAAAAATACATATAAGAATATATCAAAGAATAATATCACTTATGTTCTTCTTCTCTATCTAGTGCAATATCATTGACATACTTACATACTACTAGTATACAGTTGAAACCAAAAGTCCAAAAACAAGAGCACTCGTAATATTTTGATCGAGCCTCCAGGCACAGGGTCTATAATCATCAAAGTTGACCACCAAAGTGTCATACAACAGAACCTACCACTCCCAGTGACCGAGTGGTTAGAGTGTCCACCCGGTAAGTTAAAAATGGCACTGGTATAGCTCCCTGCTTGGCACTCAGCATGTAAGGATAGTTCCAGGACTGGTTGGCCCTGTGTCAGGATAATGTTATTGGGCGTGGTATCTTGCCACATGTTTACAATGTGATACTACAGTGTGGGAGTACAAGATCTGTCTCAAGTAGACATCTTCTCCAAATAATTGAAATATTGTCAGTTGGATGTTAAACCAAACAAACAAACATAATTCTCCAAAAGACTGAAGTACTGTTGGTGGGACATTAAACCAAATATCTTTATTAGTCCCCTACCAGTGTTTACACCGGAGGGGACTTTAGGTTTGCCCTCCATCTGTCTGTCCGTCAGGATGTCAAGTTATCTGGATCCCGCGATAACTTAAAAACTGATCAAGATAATATTATGAAACTTGGGATATGAATAGATGGCAGTATGGAGATTCTGCACGTCACTTTGTTTATTTTTCTAGGACAAAAATTCTGGTTGCCATGGTAATAGAAAAATTATGCACCTCATTGGTAGGCGACTCATGTGTTGAGTGCAACACCAGTTACTCGTTATCAATAGTCTGACCTTGCAGAGGCTTCTATTTTTCACACCTCATAAGATATTCAGGTATATTTATGTTATGATAGCTGAAAGAAGACTGATGAAAATATCATCTCTTTAAGCACAAATTAATTTGACCAATTATCTCATGAATATTTATGTACAAATCACGACTTGATGAATATTATAATTAACTGAACTGTAAATGGTATAATTATGAATTAGTGGATGTGTCTCTGGGGCCTGACCTTCAGTATTGTATGAGCAAACAGAGGAGACCCAGAACAGCCAGCTCCTCTATGAACTGTTTGATCTAGGTCTGTTCTGTTTGCTAAAGCATCAAAATGAGTGTGTATAAGATCAAGGGTTAAAATATGATGTCACACTCTTTGTATGTTCAAATATGATGTCACACTTTTGTATGTTCAAATATGATGTCACACTCTTTGTATGTTCAAATGCCTTTCAATCTCTTTAGAAGCTTTGGTTTTTGTCAGCAAGTGTATATCTGTTGTTTTTTCAGTTTATACAGGAACACAACTGGAGATGTTCCCTTAATCATCATCTATGCACTGGTCGGGAATGATGTATGTAACGGGTAAGTGTAGATCTAACTCTTTATTTCTGTCTGTCTTTTATTCATTTTTAGCTTGTCTGTTTTTCAAAGAAAAAAGTCCAGGTATTGTTATCACTTGGTGTCTTTGTCGTTATTATGAAAAACTTTAACCTTGGCCATAACTTTTAAACTATTAAACCGTCTGTCATTAAACTTCAAATACTTGTTCAGTATCACATGGGCTACATTCCCACTAAGGCCACAACTTTTTTTTGTAGAAATTTTAACCTTTTAAACTATAAAACCATCTGTCATCAAACTTCACATATTTGTTCACTATCACAGGGGGGCTACACTCTCACCAAGGACCATATTTCTTAGGTCCATTTTGACTAAATATATCACCCCTTTTTTTTTTAAAGAAAAAAACAACAGACAAGCGTTTATTGTGGGTAGGTGTACCATTAAGAGTTACAGGCTAAGTTTGCAGTTTGCAACACCTTTGTCCATTTTTGACTGACTGAGTTATTGCCCTTGAACTGAGAAACATTTCTGCAACAAAATGTATTGCTGACAAGGGCATTTGTCATACTGACACATCTACTTTTTTGTTGTGTTTTAATCTAAAAACAACAAAAACATAGAGGTTCAGCTTCCTACAGCTTTTACTACAGTTTTTAAATTTCTTCTGTTTTCGATCACACTCGCATGGTTTTTGTTTAAACCAGAAAGTGGTCTGCAGGCAATGGCAGCGATGCGGGTAGCAACTGAATGGCCTCAGTGGTCTAGTTGTTTGAGTATCCTACTTAGGAGGTGATGGTCTTGACCTTGACATACCTCTTTGAAGATATCAATAACAAAACAAAAGGACAATTCGAGGAATGCTTATGTGTCATACCAGTTGCCTGCCACTATTTTAGTGGGGTAACATACCAGTTGTCAACTACTTTTTGGTTGAGATATCATACCAGTTGCCTGCCGATGTTTTGGTTGGATAACATACCAGTTGTCAACAACTTTTTGGTTGGGATATCATATCAATTGCCTGCCGATGTTTTGGTTGGATAACATACCAGTTGTCAACAACTTTTTGGTTGGGATATCATATCAGTTGCCTGCCGATGTTTTGGTTGGATAACATACCAGTTGTCAACAACTTTTTGGTGGGGATATCATATCAGTTGCTTGTCGGTATTTTGGTGTGGTAACATGCCGGATGCCTCCGTGTATTTGGGGTCTTCATCCACCTGTAATAAGCTGGATGTCGCTATATGACTGAAATACTGTCAAAGTGACGGTAAACTCATACAGTCAAGTCACTTGAGGGGGTTAGGATTTACCATGTGTCTTCTATTTTGGTGGATTAAAAAAACAACAGTTGTCTACAGCTATTTGATAGTTATACAGACCAAATTGCTTTTGCTATACAAATTGTCTACAGTTATTTGGTGGGAAATCATACCAGTTGCCTGTGGCTGCTTGGAAAATTATCATTCTGGTTAGATACCACTGTTTGGTGGTGTATTTTACCATTATTATTGGTGGGGTATCATGTTCATTTTCTGCAGCTAGTCATATGATGTTATTTCAGTTGTCTTCATTTAGTTGATGTCATTGTGACATCACTACGTCTCATTGATGGAAAATACTAGCTTGACAGCATTGCAAATATAAAACTCAGGAGAAATCTGCCATGTTCTGTTTTTTATTTTGCAGGCATCCTGATACCATAGCCCACATGACGCAACCAGCAGACATGAAAAAGAGTGTCATGGAAACCTTGCAGTTCCTGGTAATGTATTTATAGCATTAACTCCAAAAGAAATAAAATTCATAATCAAATTTGTCTGCAGAAGCTGCCATTCTAGAATAATGGCAGTCTCTGTTTGGTGTTCGCACATTCAGTTACACAGCCTGTTGGCATGAACGGTCACATTGACAGCTGAGGTATACAAGTTTCTGTCTGCTGACAGATTTATTTAAAAGAAGTGTTTTACACTGTGTAGTGAATTAATGCATTAAACTTTTGTGTAACACCTTGCAAGCTGATTGTCAACACAGAAATGCTTAAGTACAGAGGTTGCTTGTGAGAAATGGATAGCTATACATACATAATTATGCAGGAGGTAGCTGAGTGATTAGTTGTTGACTTATGACATAGGCTCTCACCACTGTCCTGGCTTGGTCACTGACATTTTTCATGTAAGGAAATTCATTTATTCAAGGTTTTGTGAGGAAATTTCTAGCAGGCTTTCGGTAGATTTGAGCTTTTTATAAGGAAAGCTTCCTGCAGGCTTTCGGTAGATTCTAGGTTTTTATGAGGAAATGTTCCAGCAGGCTTTTGGTAGATTCCAGGTTTTATGAGGAAATCTTCCAGCAGGCTTTTGGTATATTTGAGGTTCCCGTGCTGGCTTTCCATATAATTGAGGTTCTCTGTGCACTCAGGAATTTCCTCCACCTGTAATTAGCTGGACATTACTTTATGACTGAAATAGTGTCTCATTGATGAGATTATGTCTTGATGTAGTGTTAAATCAAATTTCTTAGCATAGAATGGAAGAGAAAACTGTGACATTTTTATCATATTTGTAATGGCAGGTTGGTATGGCAATTACTTGATTCTCACCCCAAAAGTTTGTGTTTTGAAGTAAGAGCAAATTTGGCAATATTTACTATTGGGTTGTAAATGATACTTGCCCTGCTTACTTGCCACACATTATGACATGTATAAGCCACCATACTTTGATTTATTTTAAAGTTACTAATTTGGAAACATTTGTCAACGTGTGGGGAGACACCTCACAATAATCTCTTAAATGATGAGTCATTAATCAGATGTGTTTTGATGACCTTGCAGTCAAGAACAGTTGTCAGTATTTACGTCATTTTGATTGTAAACAATAAAATGGCACAATTACCTGGGGATTATCGAAATGGTAAAAATAGGGCAGGGCAACTTTCAGTGCTTATTGGTTTTATGTTGTTTGATTTGATTAATTTCTAAATGGAATTGTAAAAACTGATTTTACCTTTAGGAAGATTTTAGAATAACAGATGCTAAATGACAGTTGACATTGAACTTGTTTTTAGCTTGTCTGTTTACAAAGAAATAGCATGGTTTTAATCTGTGTCTGTGTACAAAAAATTCAATGTTGACTAAAACCATTTTTAGAGTGAAGGACAAAAAACCCTCTTGTCAATATCTCAATTTATGCTACTTGAACAGGTAATTTGTATGTTGTGTTCATGTACTTTTCAAGTATTTTAGCCCCTGTAATGGTTCAGCTATGTCTTGGACCACTTAACCTCTACCAAGATAAGCAAGGTACTCTAATGAAACATTAGGAAACCTTGGTTATCTCAGTGAAAGGACATGAGTTCCGAAATGTAGCGAAGCCATTACAGGGACTTTACCGTAAACACTTCTCATTTTATTTTTTTGTCATTTTAAAGGATGCTTGGCACAAATGGATTTGTCTGAGGTAAAATAATCAATGATACTGTATAGCCGCTTAAACACACCTGGGGTATTGCAGTTATTAAATTAAGGTGCCAAACAAACTTTGCTTCCCCCCCCCCACCCCCCATCACTTGCTCAAAAGTTTTGAATTCTTCCATAAATTTTAAGTACATATTATTGCTTTATCCAAGAATTAAAGATTTTATTATTTATAAGTGCAAGGATTTGATACCTTAATATAACTAAGGTACTCATGCACTATATAGTCCAGTATGTTTTTAGCTCAACTATTCGAAGAATATGAGAGCTATTGTAGTCGCCCTTGTGTCGGTGTCGGCGTTGGCGTTGCAGCTTTTAGTTAAAGTTTTGCATGCAAGTTACTATCAACCTTATATCTCAATAACCATTTATGGGGTTAACTTGAAAGTTTATATTATGTTCAGGGGCATCAGACAACCAAGGCAGGTAACTCTTGACTGAATTTAATATGAATTATGGCCCCTTTTTAACTTATAAATTTTGGTTAAAGTTTTGCATGCAATAGAAAATTTAGTTAAAGTTTTGCGTGCAAGTTACTATCCAGTTTGTATCTCAATAACCAGTCATGGTATTGACTTGAAAGTTTATGAATATGTTAAGGGGCATCAGACAACCAAGGTAGATAACTCTTGATGGAATACATTAGAAATTTTGGCCCCTTTTTAACTTAGAAATTTTAGTTAAAGCTTTGCATGCAAGATACTCTCATGTTAATATCTCTGTATCCAGGCATGTGATTGATTTTAAACATCTTTTATATGTTTAGGGGTATCATACTTTCATGATAGATAACTCTTGATAGAATATGTAACAAATTATGGCCCCTTTTTAACTTAGAAATTTTGGTTAAAGTTTTGCATGCAAGGTACTTTCATGATAATATCTCAGTATCCAGGCATGGGATTGATTTTAAACATCTTTAATATGTTTAGGGGTATCATACTATAAAGGAATATAACACTTGATGGAATATATTAAAAATTATGACCCCCTTTTAACTTAGAATTTTGGTTAAATGTTTGCATTAAAGCTACTATCCAGCTTATATCTCAGAAATTGCTTGACTAGAAGGTTAAGGATTGTCTTCAGGGGCATCAGAAAACTAAGGAGGATAACTTTTGGACTGATTTTATGCAAATTATGGCCCTTTTCTAACTTGGATTTTTGGTTAAAGTTTTGCATGAACAGTGTTATTGTGCTTATGTCTCAGTAACTAGGCATGGGATTGATTTTAGACATCATAAAAATATTAAGGGGTATCAGACTATCAAGGTATATCATTTTTGACTATTATTACGGTATGTACAGGGTATGTGAAGGGCAAGAATTTCAGAAATAGATAGATTTCATTTGATTTACCAACAAGCATTTTGAATAGTCGAGCGTGCTGTCCTCTGACAGCTCTTGTTATACTATGGAGAGGGGGGCTTTTAACAGAGTTATACATTAGGTAGTTGATAGGTATTGTCTAGTTTAGAATCTTTTTATTGTATTCTACCCTTTTTTATGTAAAATGTACTGTAAAGGAAAATGTTAATGTTTTCGTTGCTTGAACCAAAAAACAAAAATAATATTACCTACATAATACTACCTGCATTTTATTATTTAAACAACACTGGTTTGAAGAAAAGTTTCGTATCACATCTTTGGTACACTTTCTCCTTAACATTTTTACTGTATATAGACTGGCTTTGACACAGTGGCAAACAGAAAACAAAGATCAGACAGTTCCTGAATTTTTTGGCAACCCCTTCAGGAGTTTTCTGATCAGGGTCTCCTGTGTGCTTGTTGCTAAGATTCTTCACAGTCTAAAAGATAAAGAAAAACTCAGTTTTGCATTTTAAGTTCAGTAAATAAATATTCATTAGGTCATAAATTTATTCATGAATATTCATGAGGTGAAGGGTTAATCTGCCATACATAAAGAACTAGACAAGGTAACACAAATAAGTCATATCTTTTGTGGGGCATATATATTTTCGGTGCGTGCGGCCTTTCCTCTGTCTGTCCGTCACACCTACAGTTTACCTTTGCTTCTAAGAAGATGACTTCACATCTTTATGAAACTAGGTACACATGTACATCATGATATAATCTATTCAATATTTATGCAAATTTATGGCTGTGACCTATATTTCATGGCTGGATGAACATGGTAAAATTGATTGTTTTCCTCAGGTTAACCTTTGCGTTTAGCTTCTTTTCTATGAAGATGCTTCACATCTTAATGAGACTAGGTACAATGTACATCATGATATGATCCATTTGATATTTATGCAAATTTATGGCTGTGACCTATATTTCATTGTTGGATGAACATGGTAAAAATGGTATCTGACCATATCCTGGTGGGGCATTAGTGTCTTAGAGTCACATTTTCTTGTTAATTCCTATTATTCATGGGCTGAAAGTAGACTTATTCTTCCACTCAAAATGCACATTGGACAGTTTCAGGTAAGACCGTGCCATGCTTATACACTACAATAAAACAAGGGTGCATCCATTCACATTAGGTTCACTGAATGCAGGGCAGCTCTTGTATTTTGTTTTGTAGATGATGTTATCAGGAAGATTAAATGTATGTTACTAATAAAATAACATATATTCAAATCCCCCTGATTTTTTTCATAATAAAATAAACTTTCATAAGGGAAACATAAATAAACTTAACATTCAACCCTGGAATAAAATTTGTCGAAGAATTTGAAATTTTGTGCAAGTGGATAATGGTAAAAAATACCCAGAAGGCTTTTAAAACAGGGATATATGGTGTATACTATTTGCGTATCATATACATTTCATTTTTTAATTGGCAATAGTGTTACACCTGTCCATGTGTCTGTGTGTGCAAGAAATTATGTCCCAGCTGTAACTTTGTTGTGTATGGTTGTGTTTTGAAGTAACCTGGCACAAGTGATCCTTATATAAGGAAAAGGTGATGTGTTTGGAACAAATATCAGGTCACTACCTTGAAAGTCAAGGTCACAGCATTTTGTTGACCTTAAAATCTTTTCTAGCTGTCAATTTATTGTGAATGGTTGTGTTTTGAAATAACTTTGCACAAGTGATCCTTAGGAAAAGACAATGTGTAGCGAACAAGAACAAGGTTGCTAGCTTGAAGGTCAAGGTCACAGAAATCAGTTGACCTTAAAATTATGTCTTTGCTGTAACTTTGTTGTGAAAGAGCATGTTTTGAAATAACTTAGCATAAATGATTTTTAGAAAAAGATAAAGTTTTTTAAAAGAACTAAATTGCTAGCTTCAGGGTCAAGGTCACAGCAAGACAAAATTTAATAATCAAAATGGCAGGGGCATCCATGTCCTATGGACACATTTCTAGCTTACTAAATGCATATTTAAATCATCATTGCCAGCCTTTTAAGAAATAAGAGCATAAGTAAGTGAAACATTTAGCTCCTTCTTAGATAAAGCAGTCATGTATTATTTAAAATACAAGACTGGTTCTTGTGACTTAACTAACCAAAACTTGACTAATATTGAAGTTGACTGATTTAGTCTCCTTCTGTCTGTTAACCTTGTCTGCTCTCTTCCAAAACAGTTTCCAGATTGTCCCATACCATAATTGCTTAACCTTTCCTATTAGACTCATTTGACGCCTAATAGGTACCACATAAGCTGTCTTTCAGAAACACAGTTAAACCTTACCAAATTTAATTACAATCTCATTTCAGACACTGAGGAGCAGCGAACAGCATAAAACCTGATCAGCCTGCGAGTTACTCGCAGGCTGATCTGGTTTTATGCTGTTCGCATAGGTCTTTTCATGGTGTCCTCTATGAGGGAAAGGGTTAAGCATTTTTGATCCCTTCAAAACTGGAGCCCCAAGATGATAAATTGACTAAGTTAAGAACTCTTTGCATCTGAAACTTGATTCTGGTTGCTGCTGGAGGAAACCAGGTAAAATCATATGACTTGGTTGGTTTAAATAAGCTTATGCACTCTTGTGGGCCATTTAGGCCACATTGGCCCTCTTGTTTAAATTACTGTAGATTGGGAAATATTCGCGTCACTTTTATTTCGCGATTTTACCCTGTCCGTATTTATTCGCGAAGTCATGAATTCGCGAAGAGCGTATGTGCAGAATTTACGGAAATTGCCGAACGTTTCCGTAAATACGACCGAAGACGAATATTTTCGCGAAAGGCCGGAACGGTTACTGTATTTAGTGAAGGTTGAAAACAACTGTTGGCCTGAGGCCCTGATTTTCGCTCACCAAACTATCACGCAAATATAATAGCACAATGCCTGTATTATGTAAATCCGTTAATGGGCCATTCATGAATCATGACGATCATTTCATCTCTTTAATGCAGCATTGTTATCCATAATTTGAGATGATACATGCGACACACTTAAGCTTTGTGTACTGACAATGTGCGAAAACATTTCTTTCAATTTTCATAATAGGGGTTAACTACATAAGTGTCACTGTTATATTTAACAGATGTTCTATATTTGTATTTGTATTTACTAGCAGAATAAGCTTTCTTTTTCTGATTTGTAGCACATAATGAAAACGGTCCTGGTACGGCATTTAACCTGTTCCTCGGAGCACGTGGCTTTAATGGCGGCCGATGCATTTTGATAAACTATTTATATGCATACACATGTGCTTTATATCATTTATAACTTGTTCATTTTTCCTTTATGAAAAGTATGGCTACAGTAATATTATAATAGAATCGTGTCTACTAGTATCCACGAGTCATTACCTGCAAACAGCCTTCTACGGAAAATTCTCAGCAGTTACGGCCACATTTCCGGAAATGTACGGAAGTCAAAGGTAAATATTCACGATTTTTTTAAATTCGCGATCTTGAGGCTTCGCGAATATTAGCGAAAATAAATCTCTCGCGAACATTTCCCAATCTACAGTACTTAACTTTAAGTTTTTATTTCTCTCAGCATATTCATTTAAAGAAATATTGTTGACAGCGTTTTATAAACCGAATGGTCAAATTATGTTATACCCTTAGTTGTCTGTCTGTCCATTAGTAGAACCTTGTGAACGAAACTCCTCCTAAACTACTGAAGAGATTTGATTCAAACTTACCAACAATACTTGCCCTTATATGTAGATGTTCATGACGGCTGGATTTTGCACTCACATTTCAACTTTCAAGCGTTATGGCCCCTTATCAATTTTTATACGCCGCCAGAGGCGGTCGTATATTGGCGTCATCGTACGTCCATATCTTGTGAACGCAACTCCTCCTACATTTCTGAATGAATCTTTTCAAAACTTGGTCAATGTCATTACTATAATAGGTTAATGTGCATAAGTGGCAATTTTCCGGTCCATTGATTTTTACAAGATTTGTGTCCCTTGAAACTTAGTCTCTGTAGCTGATTGATATTGCAGCCTTGTGAACGCAACTCCTCCTACGTTTCTGAATGAATCTTTTCAAAACTTGGTCAATGTCATTACTATCATGGGTAGATGTGCATGAAGTGGCAATTTTCCAGTTCATTAATTTTTGCAAGATTTTGTCCCTTGAAACTTAGTCTCTTTAGCTGATTGATATTTCAGCTTTGTGAATGCAATTTCTTGTATGTTTCTGACCTAATCTTTTCAAAACTTGGGCAATGTCATTACTATACTGGGTAGATATGCACAAAGCAGGGATTTTGATGTTCTTCAATATTTGCAATAGTTATGCCTTTCTAAACATGGTCTCTTGAAAATACAACTCAAGTTTCTAAACAGGTAAAAGTGCATAACGCAGGGATTTTCTGGTACAGTGATTTTTGCAAGAGTTATGTGGAGAAAGAAAAAAGGATTCATATTGATACTGCTATTTGACCTACTGTCATATTGGAAGCATTTTTAGGGTTCTATCTCTGTTCAGCTAAATTGATTGGTCTTACAGACTTCATTATGAGCTTATGCTTACAGAAATGTTAAAAGCAATAATCAAAAGACCCCTCTTGGTCTTTATATTTTGTGGCGGCGTATATTGTGGCATCACTTGCACTCTTGTTCCTATATGTAGATGTGCATGAAGGCTTGATTTTTCATTCACATGCAACCTTCAAGAATTACGGTGTTAAACTGGCCCCTTCTCAATTTTTCCTATATGGAGTTTTATAAGCAAAACCTTGTGAACAAAACTCCTCCTACACTACTGGAGGGATTTGGTTCAAACTTACCAACAATACTTGCCTTTATATGTAGATGTGTATGAAGGCTTGAAATTGTGCTCACATGCAACTTTCAAGAGTTATGGCCCCTTCCCAATTTTTCCTATATGTAGATGTCCATGAAGGCTTGATTTTGCACTCACATGCAACTTTCAAGATGTATGGCCCCTTCTCAATTTTTCCTATATGCAGTTTTATAAACAAAACCTTGTGAACACTACTCCTTCTCCACTACTGGAGGGATTTGGTTCAAACAGCAATACTTACTTTTATATGTAGATATGTATGAAGGCAGGATTTTGCGCTCTATAATCTGGAACTTACAAAAGTGAATGTAGAAATAGCAGCAAACAGCATCGGAGTCCAAGTGCTTTTTTTTCATGTCAGCATTTTGTGAATATAATAAAAAAAAATTGCTGTCAAACGAAAATATTTTGTTGTATCAACATTTTCATTTTTTTTAATCATATTACCAGAAAATGATGTTAATGATAATGACTGATGTTAATGTTTGGGTACAGATATATCATTCATTTTACATTTATGTTACAGTTATAAGGATTTATGAAATTTCATGTTCATTATGATATATTTCCCCAATTCTTTACCAAGGCTTTGATTGATTAGGCTTCTGTGAGGTAATGGATAGTTCCCTGACCCGAACTTTTATTTGAATAATAATAGGTTGGGCCACAAACAATGACATGTGCTCCTTTGTTAACATCGTGTTTGTGGGACAAAATCTAACTGTAATCTATTGTTAAGATATGCTAATAGGTGGGTCATGGAACTATGCATTGACATCAGTATTGTACCATATAACATACAAGGCTTTTTCACATTACAATACCTTCGGGCATATATTGCCACACTTTGTGGTGCTCTTGTTCAAACATAAGATTAACAATTTGTCCCACCCATAGGCAGGTTTACTTTTTGAAACAATGTTACAGAATGAAATATCATTTGTCCAGTTAATACTTGTATCATGGGTGAGACATTATTATTATTATGGCTTTCTGCATTTCGCAGAAAAACCTATTGGGTTTGTTATGTTTTTTCTTCTTATTATTATTATTGTTCTACTTTTTTCTTCCTTTTGAGGTTCAAATTTAAACAGGTTGCCGATGAGCTAGCAGCATGAAATTTTAGCAGTATGCACAGAGACCTGGGCGCTTTTGATAGTCATATTTCTTTTCTTCATGTGATATCGCGTGACGTCAGGGCTGAAAAAAGCTACAAAAGCTTGAATTTGCTCTACAGCCGTCATGTCTGGACCGATTTACTTGATTTTTTCACAGAATGTATATATTAAGTTCTTGTTGTGCAGTAAAATGACGTCATTACACATTATCAAATTTTTTTTTCAAAATATACATTTTTTTAGCACTGGAAAACAAAGTTTTTGACCGATTTGCATAAAATTTTCACTGCAGGTGCAACATAGCCTCTTATTGTCATCAGTCACTTCCGCTTCTGGAAGATAGCTAAGGTCAAGGTCACATGTCAATTATCGGTTTTTTCTTCGGCCTTAAATATCTCAAAAACAAAAAATATTTTATAGAGACACTATGCGTATAATTTGTAGTGATTTGAAGGGCCTTTCAGATGATATATAGTTTTTGAAGATCGGGGTTGAATAAGTTGAGTTATTGCAGAAAAACAAAAATGTTGCAACCCTAGGCCACTTAACTACTTATATCTTGATAATTATTGATTTTTGTTAATAAGAGTATGAATATAATTTGTAGATCAATGGTGTTCTTTTGGTGTTTAAATTTTAAAGATTGACCTAATATTCATTAAGTTATATGGAAAAACAAAACGATATGAACATATTTATCCCCGATTTTTGCCGTATGCTCAAGGTTTAACCGCCCGTATCTACAAAGTGTTTAAAGATACATACAATTATGAAGCAAGGGAATTGTGGGAAATCAAAAGACCTTTCTAACGGTATCTAGCTTTTTAAAATTGGACGTAATATAAGGAAGTTAGATTAGAAATAAGCATTCAGTAAAACCGTTCGTTCATGCACTCCTGCAGTAAGTCCCGATCACTTGATTGCTTCTTTCGAAGAAACAAATAATTTTTTTAAAATAACATAAAGAACATTTTTTTTGCATGATGTAATGCGGTTCTAATGATATGCAGATTTTAATGATCGGACCATAAATTATAAAGTTATTTGTCGAAAGGCAATAATAGACATGAACATCTTTTTACCGATATTTGCCGTTTTCTTGAAAAATAACTTTCTATATCTCAAAACCCGTAATAGAAAAGTTGAAACATGAAATACGTGAAATGTTGGAAATTTAAAGGCCTTTCTAATGGTACCTAGCGTTTTAAAATTGGACATCGGACATCCTATAAGGAAGTTAGATTAGAAATAAGAATTCATTTAAACCGTTCTTTCATGCATTTCTGCAGTTAGTCCCTATCATTTGATTCTTTTTTCTAAGAAACTATTAATTTTGAAATAACATAAAGAACAGTATTATTAGCGTGATGCAATGCGGTTCTAATGGTATGCAGATTTTAATGATCGGACCATTCATTATAAAGTTATTTGTCGAGGGGCAATAATAGACATGAACATTGTATTGCCGATTTTTTGCCGTTTCCTTGAAAAATAACTTTCTTTATCTCAGAACACGTAACAGAAAAGTTGAAAAATGAAACACGTGAAATGTTGGAAATTTAAAGGCCTTTCATTTTTAAAATTGGACATCATATAAGGAAGTTAGATGAGAAATAAGAATTAATTTATACTGTTCTTTCATGCACTTCTGCAGTTAGTCCTAATCACTTGATGGCTTTTTTCTAAGAAATTATTAATTCTTAGCTCACCTGAGCACATGTGCTCAAGATGAGCCATAAGAATTGATGAATGTCCGTTGTCCGTCCGTCTGTCCGTCAATCCGCCGTCCGTCCGTCGTCCACAATTAGTTTGTTTACACTCTAGCAGTTTGTTTGCACTCTAGCATCTTCATTTCTTTTGACAATGTTTATAGCCATATTCTTTTGGCCAAATTCGATTATTCCAAATTATGTCAGGAGTTATGCCCCTTTTGATATAAAAAATGTAATATTTCACTTTATTTGCACTCTAGCATCTTCATTTCTGAAGTAATCATCTTCAATCTTTAGAACAATGTTTATAGCCATATTCTTTCTGCCAAGTTCGATAATGGCTGACATCTGCCAATTAGGTCAGGAGTTATGACCCTGTTGATGTTTAAATTTGTGTGTTTAAGCCATTATTTTTCAGTCAAGTTTGACTTCAAATTTTGACAACAGGCTCTGTTTAGTTCGTGGAATTATAATTAATCTGATGGATAATGTCTTCAGTACAACTATGCTATAATTTAGTAATTTGTACAGGCAATGAAGGCAGTTTTTCTCAGGTGAGCGTCATCTTGGCCCTCTTGTTTAAAATATCATAAAGAACAATATTTTTATCATGATGCGATGCGGTGCTAATGCTATGCAGATCTTAATGATCGGTCTATTAATTATTAAGTTATTTGTCGAAGGGTAGTAATTGACATGAATATCTTTTTGCTGATTTTTGCCTTTTTTGGTGGGGGTGGGGGAGGAGGAATAACTTTATATATCGCAAAAACCTAACAGATAGGTTTAAACATAAAGTAAGTGCATGTTTGAATTCAGAAGACCTTTCTCCACGGTACCTGGGTTTTTAAAATCGGACATCATATAAGGAAGTTGCATGAAAGTAAGAATTTCTGAAAAAACATTTTCCTTGTGCTTCTGCAGTTGATCCCACATATTATTCTAAGTTTTATTTCTGTTACATTAAAGGTAAAATGTGATACAGTAATTTATTTTAATGCTTTGTGCTCCCTTCAATTGAACAAGAAACTTCAATGAAGATATGAGAAATGAATATTTGTAGAAAAGAATCTTGTATACCTTTTTAGCATGTTAAGAGGACTAGTGATACTTCATTCCCTTGCAGAAAATGAAGATTAAGTATTATTGTAGTTATCTTAAAGATGGTTCTTAAAAAGTTAGCATTATGGAATTATAACTGAAAACAAAGCCACATATTCCCTTTTGAATGCAATGACTTTAAAATTTAAATTATGTTATATGACATCACAGATTTCCTCTGCTATTTATTTATGTTTGCACTCTACAGCTGTCAATTCGGGACGGATTTTCTTCAATTTTTGAAGATGGTGTATGTCAGAAAAGTAAATAAGTATGATCAGGTTTGACATGGTTTGCAGTACAGAAAGCCCTTTCTTTTGTTCAGAACAAAAGAAGTCTAGTTGTTATTGTTATTATTATGAGATGAACAATGCATCTGCATCCTTTGGCAATGCTCTTGTTACTTCAAAAATTGATTTGCTACCCAGGACTGGTGAAGACGCCATGCTGCAAAATGTGTTGTCTGGTGCATCAAGCACATTCTTCGGGGATACTGTACTCTTTATTCAACCTGAATAATCAGAGTGCTTTTACAAAAAATATGTTTTTTTAGTGACCGACAAAACAAAGACTTCACCAACATTTATGATGGAATTTTTATTTTTTCCTTATTCCTACTGATTAACTTTGAATGAGCTGCTTTAACATTCAATATCCTACATTGAAACATTATCCAGAATGATATGACTTTGTACTTCTTTTTGAAAAATTAAAACATTTGTGCCAACGGATAATGGCCAGCGGGTAGTAGGAGTTTAAGCTGGGGGAAATTGCTGTGCCGCAGGGCAATTGATACAGGATATGTGGTAAATGTATCATATACATTTAAATTTATTTTGTTTACATTTAGGATGACTAAATACATATCTAAATCATCAATGTCAGCCGTTAAGAAGTCAGATAATATTTAGCTCCATCTATGAAAAAGTTGGGCTATTCACAGTCGTCATGCATTAATTAGGAAAAACAGTATGTTTTGATACAAACATGTTGGTTAATTGTATTACTGTTTACTTTATAAGTCATATATGATGAAGTCATATAATAACGTCATCTTTGAACACTGCATATATCGGAAAATAATGCACGCAACAAGCCTTCTGTGTTTATATGGCATATTTTGCTGATTTTAATAGAATCAAGATAGAAGACTGGTTCCTGTGACTTTAATCACCCAGACTGGACTCAAATTAAAGTTGACAGATTTAGTCTCCTTTTGTTATGTAACTGCCAGTAAGTGACTGGGACATAAAGTAACCTTTGTCTGCCCTTTACCAGAATTCATTAGTTTCCCGACTGTTATTTTTTCCTTCTTAATACTTGCAGATAATAAATTAGTGAGCTGAATTAAGTATGAAGATGTGTTTTGATGAGTTACACGTTTGCAGATTGCTTCCCTTTGCACATTAGTGACAGAGTTATGGCCCTTGGACTTTGACATCTTCTGTTTGAAATAGTGCATTTGTTAATTAACCCTTTCTCTCATAGAGGAAACCATGAAAAGACCTATGCGAACAACATAAAACCAGATCAGCCTGCAAGTAACTCGCAGGCTGATCAGGTTTTATGCTGTTCGCTGCTCCTCATTTGTCTGGAAATGAGGATTTTGTAATTAAATTTGGTAAGGTTTAACTGTGGTTTTCTGCAGATCGGGCTTTATGTGGTACCTTTTGAGTGCGTCAAAATGAGTCTATATGAGGGAAAGGGTTAAACCCTTTAAAGCAGCTTGATCACAGATGTTCATTGCCAAAGAATTGATTTTTAACTATAGGTGTGTATTACATCTATAAATATCCATCTACAGACGCCTGGTCACCCAATGCAACCATCTGTGAAAGTAAAAAAATGGGTGGTTTCCCCATCACAAGCTATACTGTCAAAGACAGTATTGAAATTATATTTAGAATAATAAAATCTATTTTAAGATTTTCTGTTTAAATTTGCTGTCACTTGGCTGATCAACATGTGCTAATATCATAGACTGAAATTACGAAATTGCTTCCCATGACTGGTGAACACGCAAAGTTGTGGAACGTATCACATGGTACCAGAAGCACCAGGGCTTCGAAGATATCATATTCTATATTTAACCCATTTCACAGAAGCTGTGTTTACTAAAATAGCATTTTCCTGTGCAACGTGGCCTACAGTTGCCAAGTTTATTTTTCAGGAAACAATTCACTAGCATTAACCCTTACCCTGCTGGAATCATAAGTGCTAACCGTTACATTTGTGCAGGCTGGCCTGGCTCTTTACTGTTGGCTGACCAACTACAAGTTTTCATTTTGTTATCCCTAAAATTGATAATGGACAGTTCCAAAGAAGGTGCCAGCTAAGTCCATTTGAGAAATTTAACAGGTTAAAGGTTAACAGGGGAGAGAAGAAATTTGTTTTTTATCTCTACAATCATCTATGAAAGAGATGCTTTAACTCATGGATTCTCATGCACAAATTAATGACTTGATGCATATTGATTTACTCATATGAAACAATGGATGTTTTCTTGCTGTTAAGTCTGTGTAGAATCTGAGCTACAATAGTGTACAAGCAAACAGAGGAGAACCCTAAAGGGGCTGCCTTAACAGGGCCTGCTCTGTTTGTACATACATCAAAAACACATATATATCAAGAAATGGGTAAAGTCTTCCACAATTCTTAGTGCAAAGATGATAAAGAGATTTATTTTAGTGTATTTTATTCCTTTTCTGTATTTTCTGTTGTAGAAGCCATGGCATAAACTGTGTTTTATTGAGTTTTATTGATATTTCTTTTATCAGTCATACCTCATAGGCATGCATGTCAGATGAGATTGCCTTACCACTCCTTTGGGATTTATCAGCAAAATTCATTAAATGTACAAGAAATTCACAGATGGCAAACAAAGCAATAAACATATATTTAGGTTGTACATTTTCATTTCATTTTGATATATATTTATTTATTTTTGTGCACTCTACAACTGTTAAAACCCTTCAACCTTATTTTGAAAGATGTTTTTGGCCTTGTATAAAATTTTCTTTTATTAATTGTAATTATTACCAAATCATATGGGAAGGTGCCAATAAAATATTGATGTGTTTGATTTTGTTAATTTTTTTTTTAGCTTTTCTGTTTTTCAAAGAAAATACAGTCCATTTACGATAATTCGGAATGTGATTTTTCGTTTTGATGGCATAATTCGAATAAATGTCACATTCCCTTCAAGTTTTCCTATATATCTCATTTAAAATAAATGCAATAATTCGTTTTACAATTACTCAGATAAATGCGGCAATTCAAACTTTATTACAGACCCAACAAGCAATCAAGTTCTTGATCAATGACACAATAGTTCGGACGCTGTGTCACCGTAATTTACACGTGTGCATATTTTTCACACCTATGTTGATTGACTGTCATTTCAATTAAAGTGATGCAAACTGTTAAGAATCATGTGTTGACACGTGTCACTTGATTGTCAAGAGTGTTAACAAACTGAGTGATTTTTTATTTAACTATAAATATCAGTGAGTGTTTGATAAATTTTGTCGTATGCTCTGCAAGTGTAATATCACGCTATTAATAACAAAGATTCTTAGATTTTTTTATAGGTAATTTTCAATTTCCAAGTAATTCAGTGAAGGACCCAGGTTAAAAATAAGGCTTGTAAAAATGTTTATTGTTGACTATGTTGTGTTTTGATATGTGATTTATGATTTTTATGCAAAATAAAATAAAACATAAGACATAGTAAAATAAAACTTAAGACATAGCCGTGTTCTATATTTCATAAACATGTATATAATACGCCAGCTGATTATCACGAGGTGTATTTCTTACATATACACAAAATGTCCACCGGTAGGTAAACACAGTTATTCGAATTATACGATTTTTCGAACAATTCAGTCAGTCCGCAGACCGTTCGAATTATCGTAAATGGACTGTAAGTCGAAGTAACGTCATCACTTTGGCATCGTCTTCATTGGCGTTGGCATCTTCATCATGAAAAACTTTAATCTTGGCCATAAATTCTAAACTATTAAACTGTCTGTCATTAAACTTCATATACTTGTTTATCAAAGGCTACATTCTCATCAAGGGCCATAACTCTTAGGTCCATTTTGACTTGATTTATCTTCCTTTTTTTTAAATTTTTAACAGACAAGCTTTCGCATCCACATGCCATGCTCTTGCTCAGCTTTCTTTTTGTCTGAACCATAGGCTACTTACTGAAGTGTTAATTAAAGTTTTTTTATTTATTGAAATCTAGATTGTAAATAATTCATTGGGATTTTTACTTTGCCGGGCAGACTGTGTAGAGAATCTGAGAGACAAATTGTGTGAGAAAACAGGTGACACTGGGTCTTCTCTGTTCCCAAATACATCGAATATTTACATTTATATGGGGGGGTTAAGTTTAGTATTTGAA
>CM037785.1:63847284-63897284 GCA_021229015.1 Solen grandis
ACATAGTTCCTATGTGATATCATAGGCACTAATAAGACACTTTTTGGCAGCCATCTTGGGAGGTTGAAGTTAATGCAGGCCAAAAGTTTAGAATACATGTTTTTTGTTTGTTTTTGTTTTTTTTCGTCTATCTTACTGAAATTTATGTCAAATTGAACAGTTTTAATTAATTATTTTAAATATGAAAATAATATTTTGATAAATTCTATGATAAAAACTTTATAACCAAATAAAGTTACACTGTTTAGTTTGTTGAAGGACGAACTCATGCTTTTTTCTTTACTGTGCATTCTTTGTGCTTATATACCTATCAGAAATATTTTATCCTGAAACTATGAATTTCAAGATCTTTTAAATGGTGTATGCATATTGATTTTTGGGAGCAGAAATAATGAAATTATAAGAAGTTCTGCGCCTTTGTAATTCATGTAAACATCCCTTGAATTTCCCTTTCAAGATTGTCACCAAGAGTATTCACTGATGTAGGAACTATGTATTATTCCATATATTAAACCTATTGAAAGTTTGAAGAGACCTTTGGAAATAGGTTCATATTGGTCTTAGAAACCTTTTAGTTTTTTATTATTCATTATTAGGTTTATTGATACTTAACCCTTTCCCTCATAGAGGACACCATGAAAAGACCTCTGCGAACAGCATAAAACCAGATCAGCCTGCGAGTAACTCGCAGGCTGATCAGGTTTTATGCTGTTCACTGCTCCTCAGTGGTCTGGAAATGAGAACTTTATAATTAAATTTGGTAAGGTTTAACTGTGGTTTTCTGCAGATTAGGCTTTATGTGGTACCTATTGAGTGCGTCAAAATGAGTCTATATGCGGGAAAGGGTTAACAGTTCTTATCGTTATTGTTTTCCACTATGTCTGTCTCCCTTTATTGCAGTTATCAATATGTGATGTGACATTTCTAGGTGTCAATTTCTGTTCTGGGGGTTTCATAATCTTGTCTGAAATAATCTAGAGAAAAAAAAATCATTTAGCTAAAATAAATGAGAACATGTCCAGATCCATTGAGATATTTCTATGTATAATTGGCTTACATGGGGATTTTTACCTCATTCAGCAAATTTCAATGAGATTTTAAGTGAAGGATAGAAAAAATATCTCAAAGTCTGGATAATTCCTGATTTCTATATACATGACTTAAAATATACCGTTACTATGTGGAATTTCTAGAGATCTATTATTATATGTGTTGTGTATATATAGTACAAGCAGTTGGCCTCACAAGGCCCCACTAGGATTCACATAAGTTTCCGTGAGGGTGATGATGCCGAGATGTTCAATGATGAACATGATGATGAAAGCGTTGGTGAGACTTATAAACAATTCAAAAAGCTACCTGAATGTGGGAAACTCAGAGAAATATTTTGGTCATGTGTGAAACTGTCACTGTCTTAAAACTGTTGGAAAAAATCATCTCCCTGAGAATTAAACTTTTCATATAGGACTAAAAATTTCATTGATAAAAATTAGAAAAAGCCCACAAGCCTACTTTAGATTTAAATGCTCATAGGGCCTGGTCAAATTTGTAATTTCATATGGTTGGGCTTGCTTCTAAAAAAGAATATTAACCCTATGAAAAAAAATTCTAACATTTTCTGATTATAATTTAACCCTTCATGTTTTCAAGGAAACCTAATTTATCTTAATATCTTTGAGTGTTACAAGTTTTTTGGGTTTTTTTTTGCATAAAAGACAAACTGGTGAGGAAAAAAATAATTTGTTATCAAATGATCAACTCTGATAGCTTTTTCCTTTTATTTACAGTCTAATGGCAGTGATTGTTTCACATTTGATACAATGTCACAGTATCCACTCTCAGCCAATATATTCAGACAGACTTGGTAATACTTCATATGACAGGGGAGACAACTCTAATAAATTACTTGGCATTGTTATTTTTTTTTTGTTATTTTTTTTTAATAAATATTTTCAACAATAATAACACAATGTTAGATTTAGAGTTAGATTTTTCAATTTATTTTCATATGACCCTGAAAAGATCATTTGAAAACATTTTTACCATTACATACCATTATATACTACTTCCTATTTGCTTTCCTTCAGAAACCAGCATTGCTGATATTTTATTCTTAGAATTTCAGTCTCAACAAAACAGGTTTTCCATTCTATCAAGACAAACCTGAATATATTGGTTGTGTGTGTCTTTATTCTGTGATATAATGCATGCCTTTGTAATAAACAGAAGATGTTGGCTGGTACCCTGTCAAACATTTGTGCTTATCAGGATCCTGCAGTATGGTTGGGAGCCATTAGCTCCATGTGCCATTGAGTGTTTAGCTACATGTTTTCTCCCCAGGCTCTGATTGTTTGATGTTGGTATTAAGGATTTGCTTCAAGACATCTGTGAAAAGTTTTCAATCCTGCCTGAATATCCCTATAAAATGTGAACAGTTTTTGTCCAATATCCATTCAATAGTCCTGTTCCCAGTATTATATGTGAACAATTTGTGTTCAGTATCCATGCAATATTCCTGGTCCAAATACATATCCATTGTCTGTGCAGTAATTACCTTACCAAATATGTATAAATGTTAAATGCTTTTTTTTGTCAATCACGCAGACTGTAAAGAAACATGGGAATAAAGTGTTATATTATGTGCTGAATCTAGAGAACCTATACATGTGTATGCTTCAGCTATGTCCAGTATCCACACTCAATATCCATGGTCACCAATGTATATCCAATATCTTCCAATGACTTTTGTCCATTTCTACAGAAGTTTCTTCCATCACCTTTCCTTCAAACTGTATTTCCTAATACATTCAACAGTTTTAGTGGCCAGGTCTACTTTATTTCATTGAAATATTAAGCATTTTGGTCCAATCTGGTTACCTTGGTAATGGGGAATACACACAAATAATAATTATTTACATGTATATAGATTGATGTACCTACTGCATGGCTGAGGACTCTCCCCATCCTGGTTAAAATCTGTTCAATAAATGTCATAAATCCTGAGATTTTGTATCAAAACTATGATATTCTGGCCTTGAATTCATTGATGAAAAGTAAATGGAAGATTTAAAATATTTCTTGAATATATAACACTTATAAGTCTTTTTATGAATATATAGTGTATTGAAACATCCTCCTGTTTATAAAACTGTTCAATTCATTCTGACCAAGATCTGAATAGTTTCACTCCAGTTGATTTCAATGGTAGTATTAAAAAGATCTTCGACTAATATTTTTTTAGCTCACCTGAGCATAGCTCAGGGTGAGCTTTTGGGATACTTGATTGTCCGTCGTCCATCAACAATTTTGATATTTACACACTAGAGGCCACAATTTTGATCCAATCTTCCTCAAACTTGGTCAGAATGTTTGTCTTGATAATATCTTGAACCCTTTCGAAAATGGGTCAGGTTGGATCCAAAAGTAGGTCAGTAGGTCAAATCTTAGAAAATCTTGTTTACACACTAGAGGCCACAATTTTGATCCAATCTTCCTCAAACTTGGTCAGAATGTTTGTCTTGATGATATCTTGAACCCTTTCGAAAATGGGTCAGGTTGGATCAAAAAGTAGGTCAGTAGGTCAAATCTTAGAACAATCTTGTTTACACACTAGAGGCCACAATTTTGATCCAATCTTCCTCAAACTTGGTCAGAATGTTTGTCTTGATGATATCTTGAACCCTTTCGAAAATGGGTCAGGTTGGATCAAAAAGTAGGTCAAATCTTAGAAAATCTTGTTACACACTGAGGTTTTTGGGGCTGGACAGAAAAGTAGGTCAGTAGGTCATATCTTTAGAAAGATCTTGTTTATACTCTGAGGGCAACATTTTTGGTCCAATCATCCTCAAACTTTGGCAGAATGTTTGTCATGATGATATCTTTTGTGGATGGGGTCAGAAAATTCCTGAACATTGTTTCACCTCATCATCTTTATTCTTAAGCAATCTGTTTTGTACAGGCAATGAATGATACTTTTCTCAGGTGAGCGATCTAGGGCCATCTTGGCCCTCTTGTTTTGATGATAAAATGATTTTGATGCGGTTAGAATCTAGTCTTGTCTGATACAAGGGTACATCTAGCTGCTCTTAATTGTCAACTGTGGTTAACCAAGATAAATTTCTGATGCCATTTAGTTGTCTTCAATACTACCATTTCATTGGTCACTTCATGATTTGGTGAAGGTGTTGAACCAATCAAAATGCATTAAAGAAATGAATCTCTTTACCCATGATTGTCAAATGGATTAAAGAGGGTGGTTTGGTTTCTTTTTGTATAATTTGCATATATTTGCATCAAAGATGGCGATTTATGAAAAAAAAAAAATTATATATAAAGTAATTAATCAGTCCATTGTAGCTTAGAATAAGTAACCAAAGTCATTTATATTCATATGTTTGTTTGCATGCATGGCTTTGGTGAAAACCTAAGGAATAAAATGCAAGACACTGTGTTGTATAATCATGAGGTGTAATTAGGTTTATGAATATGCATGATGTAATTGAAGGAGGTCATAGCATGTGCATGTACTTTATACACTTTCTACATGGGAATTGCCAGCTTATATGTTGTAGCACTGTTTTTGTTTTTTTTAAGAGATACAGCCCAGTGTTCTCAAAAATAAAAACTATACTATAACATGTTTTTCAACCTCAAAATATCTCTATTGGATTCAATAGGGATTTAATTCCCGGTATGATATTTGAGTTTGATTCTCAGAGATTCAAGTTATAAGTTTATTTTGAGAACTTACGGTACTGTCTTTAACCCTTTCCCTCATAGAGGAAACCATGAAAAGACCTATGCGAACAACATAAAACCAGATCAGCCTGCGAGTAACTCGCAGGCTGATCAGGTTTTATGCTGTTTGCTGCTCCTCAGTGGTCTGGAAATGAGGATTTTGTAATTAAATTTGGTAAGGTTTAACTGTGGTTTTCTGCAGATCAGGCTTTATGTGTACCTATTGAGTGCATCAAAATGAGTCTATATGAGGGAAAGGGTTAAAACCAGCCATAGACCATTTGTATCATATCTAGCCTTATGATTACCTTGCGGCTACTTTTGATTTGATATTACTTAAATTTGAATGATTTACACCCTTTATTTCATAAATTTTTTGACACATTGGCAAACAGAGCAGACCCAGATCACACAGCTCCTATAGGAGCTGTCTGATCAGGGTCTTCTCAGTTTGCTCATACAATATTGTAGCTCAGTTTCTACACATTCCATGTGGCTTAGAAAAAATCATGATTTCATATACCGATTTATGTTCAGTTAATTAATATTCATTCAGTCAGATTTGTACATGAATATTCATGAGGTGAATGGTTAATTTGGAATTAATTTTAACCATATCATTTTAAAATAAATCAAACAGACCTACCGGTAACATTCATCTTTGGCTTATGGCTGGGTTTCTATGTAAAATATTTCAAAGGGTGACCATTTTTAGTTATCAATTTACTCTGTTTCATCAGTAAACTTTATAATAAAAAAATATTCTTATTTGTACAAAAAAAACAACAACAAAAAACAATGCTAGATACTTCAATTACCATATTTGCATTTACTTTTATCCTAAAATCTAGAAATATTTCATTTTTGTGACCAAAAAAAAAAAAGTAATTTTTTTATGTTGAATCAAAATATTTAAGATGGTCACTCAAAGAAATAAAAATTAAAAATGTATAATACTGTACTATTTTTTTTTATTCTGTGCTGATTAAACTTGTCCAATCAACAAAGAAAAAAAACAACAAAAAAAAACAGTTTGCATATTTCCATAAATATTAACTAAATATTAATTAAGCTTTCTTTTGTGCTGCCCTAAATTCCATGCATGTGCTTATAGTCCCAAGATGGAAGACATAGATCAGCACAAAATAAAAAAAAGTGTATCTCCATTATAATGCTATATTTGGGGTCTTCATACAGCATTATGTTGGAGTCAGACCACACTGTGGGCAGCATTGCTCCATTATAACACAATATCTGAGGTCCAGATCTAGGGTCTGTATTTTATTGGACTGCATTACAACTGAAAATGCACCTTAAATCAACTAAAAGGCTGACAAAATGTCCAATATTGGACCATGTTTTATTGGTTTTTGTGTTATAAAGGGGTGCATTATAATGGATCTATGCTGTACTGCATTTTAAAGTTTAGATATGTTGGAACAGCTGAATAGAGAGAGAGTAGTGTCATGGGCCAGTGAGATAGTGCTAGTCTCCTGATATAAGGAGAAACGATTTGTCTTCATAGAGTACTTATATGTCCTGGTTTGTTTAGAAGTTGGGATGGAAAGGTATCGGTAATATTGGTCACATGATATCTTTAACAATGTATGGTATTATTGATCTTTTATGAGTATTTCTTGGTTTTGAACCTTAACGCATTGAACAAATGACCGTACATGTTTATGGATAATGAATTGTACATAACAGGGTCAAGAAGAACAAGCACCTGTTGAGGGCGGTGAGGACTGATCCACCCTCGTAGAAGAATTGTAAGCGCCGGCTCCATGTTATCGCTTATCTGTTGCTAACATTGTGCTTTCACTAAACAAGTCCAGTAACTCTGTAGTATATGATCAGAAATAACCCTTGTAGGTGGCCAAAGGGAAATAACTCTTATAGTAATGTATGTCTAAATGCCAAATGGAAATAATTTGTAGATATCAAAAGGAAGATAACCCGTGTATCTATGTATAATGTAATGTGTAACAATTGAAGGGGAATTGCTCTCTACCAATTAACTCCAGTTAATTTTAATCAATATAGAAGATACTTAACAGAAACAGAAAACTTACCAGTGATGATAAAATCAGGCTAGATTTGGAGAGATTTTTGATTTGTGTTTGCTGTATATGTTGGTATTTGTTTTAATGATTGCTTGTAATAGAGAGGAAATAAACAGAGAGTTTGCCAGATGCAACCTGAAGGAAGTTTCTTTTTCAGCTACTGAAATGCCTTTAAACCTCAGACTATAGTTCTACAGTTCCCTGCCATACTATTTCAGCTAGCTAACTTCTAAGCAACAAAGGATAACTTTAATTTTAAGAATTAACTTTCAGAAAATGTAATCCCAAAGTAGGGTCGTCATTTATAGAAATAATATTGCAAATTAAATGTTGATGAATCCTTATATTTGGTTGGGAAAGTATCTGAAGAAAAAGAAATTTTTAGCACGTTAATTTCAAAATCATGTGGTTACATCCCATTAAATATGATTTATACATAATAATACATTTACAAAGAAATTTGAGTTAATAGCAAATAAAAAAAAAGACAAATATATTATCAATTTTGTCCTCAGGTATATCTGAATCACTAATATACAATAATGAGAATCAATGACAGCCCTATTCTGAAGTAAAAGGAACTAGGAGATTTCATAACTAAAACTTTTTTCTTTTTTTTTTTACTTTACCATACTGATTATTTTTCATTATTCTTAGGCCAATGAAAGAAAGATAAAGATTGACATTCTGTATGTTAAACCTTGTTTATAGCCTTTGTCAGTTTATTGTGAAATGTTTAAAGTTTATTACTTGTTGTTACTGATATACAAATTCTTACACAGTGATTTCCCTCCCCTTACAGCTGTGTTCAAATTAGCCACAAACATGGCAATAGAAGACTTTCTCAAACTTTCAGTTGCATTATCAACTTTATACCAGATTTCCACAAATGTACAATTTTGAAACAGTTTTTTCTCCATAACATTGTGTGAGCATCACATTTTAAGTAAGATCTGTCCTCAGCCAAAGAAAGCATGCAAGGGGGACTACTGTAGAGGAACTTGACTGTAACACTAACGTCTTAGAGAACTTAGCTGCTGAACAGTGCTGTAGAATGCTTGTTCTCATGCAGCTGCAATAAGCAATTTTAAATTGCATTCTCATATAGTATTACATGTATATTGAAAGCTGAGCTCATTCATCAATATCCTGAGTCTATTTTAGATATACATTTCTTAAAGTGGTGCTATTTTAACCATAACCATACTATGGATAGGGAAGTTTGGAAAACAGCAATAGGAAAATGTCCCACCCAGTAAATTGAAGACAAACAATAAAAGAATAATGATACATGGTTCTTTGGGTTCAGTTATATTATACATCTATAATCAGATTTTCTGTTGTTGTTTTTTTTTTGTAAATTTACTTTATTAGAGAGATTGGTGTTTCATATGTTAGAACCCTAAATCTGAGTCCAGGCCCTGTACTTGTTTGATTGAAACAATTTTGACTTTTTATAAGAAATTTATTATGAAAAATAATATAATGTAACAGTGTTAGAATATATGTTTTATGTAGTACTTTATCAACAAGATCATGTTTGCTTTAGACAAATTCAAGGTGGTTTGTCATGTACTTGGAGGGAGACAAATATTAGAAGAAAAGAAAGTTTTCTTTTAATGTATTTTTTTTTTTACATAATTTGTGTCCCATTCTTTCATATTTGATTTTTATTTCCTTTATCCAGTTTATCTATGAAGGTTGATGAGAATTATTTCTCTTCAACATACAAATTCATATTATTACTTTAGTTCAATACATATTTATAATTTCATGTTTAGACAGAATTAAATTTTGTTTTAGAACTTGTTCATTATAGTTTTTCATAATTGTACCTGTTTTAATACAGAGTGAAAGAACAACTCCAAACTGTAAGTCTAATGCACATAAGGAAAAGGTTTATATTTATATTTAATTCACTATTAAATTTTGGGGCAAAAGGGCACAACTCTGAATAAGATGCAGGATAGAATTAATTCTTGGCTTCTTAGTTTGTAGAGGTGCACGGTATTACCAGTATATTTTTTTCTGGAATATTTTGTGCGGTATATCGTGGTATGTACCGCGGTATATACCTACAAACCATGGTATACCATGGTACACTTCCAACCCGTGGTTCCAAGCTCTATTTGTATGCCCCTCACATTTGCATTTTTTTTTTGACTGCATGTCAAATTATTGTGTATTTATTGTATTAATATTTTTTGAGGTGAAGGGATTTAATTATTGTAGAAATCATACACTTTCTAGGTAAATGCTTACATTATTAATTTGCATGGCAATTTCATATATTATTCTTTTTAAATCTTTAATAAGTCATTTTTTTTCCAAGGTTCAGGTTTCACCCACAAATCACATAATTATTCCCTCCACTTGTATCAAAACATTTTTTTTGTTTTCTCTCTAACCCTAGGCAAAACATGAATTAATGTTTTAGTTATTGCAAATTAGGGACTAGGTGCAAAACTGTGGTAACCACACGATCAGTCATATTATAAAAAGAAGCAGCTACAACAGTTTTGCACCAACTTGTAAAATACCTTGCCTCTCTTTCAAGAAACTTAATAAAAAAAAAAAATAGCTTTTTTTTTTTTATTCATTTCTTAAAACCTTAAATCAATTTCTACACACTGGTGCTAGAACCGCAGAATTAACACACACACACTGAAATATTGATTAATATCAAAAATGTGTACCATTAAAGAAAAAGTTTCGTTCTCTTCACTTTATATTAATACATGGTAAGGAATGGAATCTGGCATAACTTGATAACAAAGGTCATAACTTTGTATAAAAGTATGCTACCATCATATTCTGTGCACTGTTCGATCAGTCTGATATTCAATTAACACATTGTATAATGAATCATTGTTAAATGGCAACCTTAACGAGGTAATCATGCGAAATATTAATAGTTTGTTCATCTTTATGCCCCCACAAAGTGGGGTGCATATAGCGTTGCACTTGTCCGTCCGTCCGTCCGTCCGTCAGTCCGTCAGTCCATCAGTCCGTCAGTCCGTCAGTCCGTCCGTACGTCCCGAAATCTTGTGAACGCAACTCCTCTTAAACCGGATGGCAGATTTTGCTTAAACTTCCAGGGATGAACAACCTTAATGTGTAGATGGTAGTAAAGAAAGGAATTTTCGCGGCGACCAAATTTAACAGAATTATGGCCCTTTGTTGATTTGTTCACTATATACCATATAGAAATTTTGTGAACGCAACTCCTCTTCAACCGGATGGCAGATTTTGCTTTAAACTTCCAGGGATGAACAACCTTAATGTGTAGATGGTAGTAAAGAAAGGAATTTTCGCGGCGACCAAATTTAACAGAATTATGGCCCTTTGTTGATTTGTTCACTATATACCATATAGAAATTTTGTGAACGCAACTCCTCTTCAACCGGATGGCAGATTTTGCTTTAACTTCCAGGGATGAACAACCTTAATGTGTAGATGGAAGTAAAGGAAGGAATTTTCGCGGCGACCAAATTTAACAGAAATATGGCCCTTTGTTGATTTTTTCACTATATACCATATAGAAATTTTGTGAACGCAACTCCTCTTCAACCGGATGGCAGATTTTGCTTAAACTTCCAGGGATGAACAACCTTAATGTGTAGATGGAAGTAAAGGAAGGAATTTTTCGTGGCGACCAAATTTAACAGAATTATGGCCCTTTGTTGATTTTTTCACTATATACCATATAGAACAGAATTTTGTAGACATTAAATGAAGCTGCTCTTGTTTACGAGCACATCTGCACAGTGGGGGCATCCGTGTCCTTTGGACACAGTTCTAGTTATAAGACTGCTCCACTATCAACTTCTGTTTTTGTTTGCTCGATTTTGAATCGAGCGATATGATTGGACGATGCTAAATTGACATTGTCAGATTGTGGGAAACTGATTGCCTAGATATGCAGATTTAAATATATATGAAAAAAATTCTTTGTTATATTTTGCGTTATTACTTTGTTAAAGTTGCCTTTTGACAATGATTTGTTACACTATGTGTTAACTAAACATCAGACTGGTCGAACCATGCATAGAACATAATAAAGGAAAAATTTGTACAAAGTTATGACCTCCGTTATCTAGTAATGTCAAATTCTGTTCCATACCAAGTTCATAATACAGTATAGAGGAACACAAAAATCATAATTCTGTGGTTCTAGTTCCAGTGTTTCTACAGTAATATAATAAAGCAAATAAAACAGGACTTGCACTGTTTACACTACAATGTTCATTAAGGCAAAGGAGCACAACATTGGCTGGCTATATTGAAATTTAGATTCTCTCTTGTTTATTTCTGCAATGTATCCAAATATTTTACAACAATTTTCAATTAATGTATAATTATTTGGGTAGATATAATTCACATGCAGACATGTGAAGTCACACAGATTTTAATTTTGTTTTTATTGTCAACGTATTGGAAAATAAAATATACACAGCTGATGATATGATTATAACACAAATAGATTCTAACATTACTGTTCTTATAACTTCTTGTATAAGACAAGACAGGGTCTTTTTTCGTATCATTTCAGATGACTTGTTTCTTTTCAGTATTGAGCTCTATGTACTACACTGTATACCGGTATGTCTAATTGTTTGTCTGTCTGTCTGCAGGATAAGCCAGGATCAGACAACGAGGAAGAGGATGAGGAGGCAGATTGAGGACCTTTCTATCAGCATTACATTCATTGTTGTGCAGATTTCTATCAGACTTTACCATGGCTCATTGTGGATGTTTTTCAAACAATTGGCTTTTTTTTTCACTTTCAAAAAGGTGGATATTTGAAATCTCCATAAATTAAAGATAATATTTAAATAATTATTGGACATAAATTATTCTAAAAAAAAAAATAAGTATTTAACCTACTTATTTTAAATTTTTTAAGAAAAAAACAACAACAAAAAACTGTTAAATTGCATTTTTTATTTTAGAAAAAAAAAAATAGTGAAAATTGTTCTGTGATATTTATGTATACATTGTTTAGTAAATAAAATATTTTGTATGTCAATTTTCTCATTTTCATATAGCCAAATTACCATTACTGGTTGCTCATCTTTCCATTAGCAATGTCTTATGCATGCAGATCCTCCAAAAGTTAAAAAGGGGTCTAGAGATTGAAACATAGATGTTTTACACACATGTAGATGTGCATAATATAGTTTTCTTGTCAGTCAGATAAACCATTGTAGAGTTATTTGCCCTTGAACTTAAAGAAAATTACTGACATTGTGAGTATATGCAACTACATGTACTTCAATGGTTTTGAAGGGGAATTTATAATTTTATCCCTTACCATGCTAAATTTCTTAATTGGACTTGTCCTTTCTTCATTTTGGACAGTAGCATTTGTTATTTAAGGGGGTGCTTGCTGAAAATTTATTGACTAAATCTCAGATGTGAAGGCTGATTTTGGTCTGCATAGGTCGCAAAAGCAGTCACAAAGGCTCACAGTATTGTAGGATTAGAATAAACTTTCTTGTTGTGATCACTACTCAAGTGAAAAAACAAACAAGAGGGCAAAGATGGCCCTGAAGATGCTCACCTGAGAAATAGTATCTTGATTGCCTGCCAAAGTTACTATATTATAGCATAGTTGTACTGTTTACATTTTTAAGCCATGCAGAAATACTGCACCTGTTCTCAGGTGAGCTTAAAAAAACTTAATGTGCTCCTAGTTCAAAATTACTTCATGAATGTGCAAGAGAAAACAAGAAAGTCAGTAGAACTGACAGATGCTCCCCGAAGAATGTCATTGTTACAAATAAGGCCTTGGTCAATGGGTGAGAGGATATGTTGAAATCCCCATTCCTAAATCATATCTATTCTCCTCATCAGATGAGATGTTTTACCAACTCTAATTTGGAGACTTAGTAACAGTTTACTATTTAATATGATAATACGTGTTACTCATCAGATCTTTCATTGATTTTTTTTAAGTTTTTATACTACTAAAAATTAAGTCATACATTTCAATGAATATAAAAGGTTAACCAACACTCTTGACATATGACTGGATATTTGAAATATGTATAATGGCCTAAAAACAATTAGCTGACATGATTATGATTGACATTACTAGCATTTTGAATTTTGTGGGGTTTTGTTTAAATGATATCTCCTGTTAAATTAGGCAAATGACATGAATATTAGTCAACAACATGGTAGTAGGGGCCATAACTCTCTTAAAAATTGAGGAACCAGGTCATGTCGACGATATGCATATCTACTCTTGGTAATAAAGCTTCCCATAAAGTTTCATTGAATTCAAGCCACTAGTTCCTGAGAAATAGCCTGGACAAGAATCATGCAACATAACTATAGGCTAAAAAGTCAAGGGGCCATAACTCTGTGAAAAATTGAGGAACCACGTCACCCAGACGATATGTGTATCTACTCTTGGTGATAAAGCTTCCCATAAAGTTTTGTTGAATTCAAGCCATAAGTTCCTGAGAAATAGCCCGGACAAGAATCATGCAATATGTACTATAGGCCAAAAAGTCAAGGGGCCTTAACTCTTTGAAAAATTTAGGAATCGTGTCATGCTGACGATATGCGCATCTCCTCTTGGTAATAAAGCTTCCCATAAAATTTCATTGAATTCAAGCCATTAGTTCCTGAGAAATAGCCCGGACAAGAATCATGCAATATGACTTTAGGCCAAAAAGTCAAGGGGCCTAACTCTTGAAAAATTGAGGAACCAGGTCAGCCGACGATATGCGATCTCTCTTGGTGATAAAGCTTCCCATAAAGTTTTGTTGAATTCAAGCCATTAGTTCCTGAGAAATAGCCCGGACAAGAATCATGCAATATGAACTATAGGCCAAAAAGTCAAGGGGCCTTAACTCTTTGAAAAATTTAGGAATCGTGTCATGCTGACGATATGCGCATCTCCTCTTGGTAATAAAGCTTCCCATAAAATTTCATTGAATTCAAGGCATTAGTTCCTGAGAAATAGCCCGGACAAGAATCATGCAATATGTACTTTAGGCCAAAAAGTCAAGGGGCCATAACACTGTGAAAAATTGAGGAACCAGGTCACGCCGATGATATGCATATCTACTCTTGGTGATAAAGCTTCCCATAAAGTTTTGTTGAATTCAAGCTATTAGTTCCTGAGAAATAGCCCGGACAAGAATCATGCAATATGTACTATAGGCCAAAAAGTCAAGGGGCCATAACTCTGTGAAAAATTGAGGAACCAGGTCACGCCGACGATATGCGTATCTACTCTTGGTGATAAAGCTTCCCATAAAGTTTTGTTGAATTCAAGCCATTAGTTCCTGAGAAATAGCCCGGACAAGAATCATGCAATATGTACTATAGGCCAAAAAGTCAAGGGGCCTTTACTCTTTGAAAAATTTAGGAATCGTGTCATGCTGACGATATGCGCATCTCCTCTTGGTAATTAAGCTTCCCATAAAGTTTCTTTGAATTCAAGCCATTAGTTCCTGAGAAATAGCCCGGACAAGAATCATGCAATATGACTATAGGAAAAGTCAAGGGCCTAACTCTGTGAAAAATTAGGATCGGTCAGCAGATATGCGCATCTCCTCTTGGTATAAGCTTCCCATAAAGTTTCTTGAATTCAAGCCATTAGTTCCTGAGAAATAGCCCGCACAAGAATCATGCAATATGAACTATAGGCCAAAAAGTCAAGGGGCCTTAACTCTGTGAAAAATTTAGGAATCGGGTCATGCTGACGATATGCGCATCTCCTCTTGGTAATAAAGCTTCCCATAAAGTTTCATTGAATTCAAGCCATTAGTTCCTGAGAAATAGCCCGGACAAGAATCGTGCAATATGTACTATAGGCCGAAAACTCAATGGGCCATAACTCTATGAAAAATTTAGGAACCAGGTCATGCCGACGATATGCGTATCTACTCTTGGTGATAAAGCTTCCCATAAAGTTTCGTTGAATTCAAGCCGTTAGTTCCTGAGAAATAGTCCGGACAAGGAAAGTGTGACGGACGGACGGACGAACGGAGCGGCGACTATATGCATCACCTTCGGTGAGCATAAAAAATTATTGTTGGCTTTACATCTAGCAAACATCATTTCAGTAATATGAACACATACCGTAGTTCACTTGAGACAACTATAGTTCTGGGTCGAATTCCACCAACAATTCTTAGTGCTAAGGAAAACTTAAATACTTAAGGGTGAATTTCATTAGTCTTGTTTCTTTGATAAAGATACCTAAATATTTCATTTCTTAACAATTATTGTTAGTTATTAAGGTAATAATTCATTTCAGCCTTGTTGTGTACTTGAATATTTCATAAAATAGTAATGGTGGAATGTGTGTCTACCTAGTTTAAGAATTTAAATATTAACTAGATGTCATTCGTTTAAACGAATGATAGGACTTTCTGCAACATCTGCTTTATATAGTATATATATAGAAGATGACATAATAGATAATCTGTCCAAATTGCAACTTTCTATCTCCTCTATTTCTAAATAAAATAGCACAAATAGAACACATTCTGTGAATTTTAATAAAAGTCCGCCCATATCTTGCACATGTAGTTTACATACAAAATTTATACTATGTCATATGACATGAAAGAAAAATGAAAAGGTGTTCAAATGTAAGTTTCTAACTTTCATCACACATAGAATTTCATCACTCCAGCTCAGTTGTAACCTTGTTTAATTTTAGCCTCAGTAGGAAGAAGTATTGAATATTTGTATAGTGCTATATCCTTTCGACACCTGTAACGTAGTTAAACGTATTTAGCGATTTTGGCGTGTTTGGGCTTCCGTAGTTTTGCCATAAATTCCTGGAATTTCGAACTATGGTGATATTTTGAAAGGTAACATCCCAGCCTACAAACTGATGCAATGTGAGTATCGTTAGCATAACAATGCAGTTTTTAGATGGTCTAAAATGTGGGGCTGCGTGTGAATTTTTCAAGGCTTGCAAACTGCTCGCTAGCTACATAGTGTTGCAAATACGGATTTTTGTCTTGTGCCGTTGTACATGTATTAACTTCAATGCTTATTTTGGAAACAGTCAACATTCGACAAAAAAACAAAAACAAAATCAAGATATAGCCCATCAATTGCAATTTTTTTTAAGTCGTTGCGCAAGTATTTAAGCTTGGTGACCACTGCGCGTGACCTTTTCCATATTTTTATGATGCATGATTATGAAAACTTTTTAATTAGAATTTTTCCTAACTTTCTTAACCAATTTAATAAACTTGGTACCGTTAGAAAGCTCTTAAAACATGCTACATTTTATACGCATACTGTATAAACCTATCTTCAGTCGTTTCTGAGATATTGACTGTTAAACCTCAAGAAAACAGCATATTATCAGCAAAATAAGCTTCATTTTATTTAGTTTTTTTTTTTTTTTTTGCTTATAACTTTGTATTGCGTAAACCAATTTTAATAAACTAAATATTTTTGGAAACGTCAATTATTCAGCTATAATTCTTATTCATACATATATTTACAAAAACCGATATTTATTGAGATAGAAAGAAGAAAAGAATAATAATAATAAACAAATGACGTCACGTGACGTCATATAACGTTTATTTTCACATAATTGTTAAGACACCCAGAGACCTACTAACTGACAAAATTTCACCTTTCTATCTCAAATAGGACAGTTTTTATAAGCATTTAAAAATTGACGTCTTTGGTTCGAATCTTGGATCCACCATAGATGCTTGGACTTTTCGAATTTTGAAAAACGGACACCGGTATACACAATAAGAACGTAATATACACATTCTGTGAAAATTTGATAAAAATCGGCCCATTAATAATGGCTCTGGACCGTGTACAAACTTTTGTAGTCAACTTCAAATGTGACGTTATATGACGTCATAGGCTTCTGAAAATCATTGAAATCGAAATTTCAGCGTCTGAATCATTTGTCATTAAATTTTCATTGCCCTTCGACAATTTCAACATATAGAAATACTCTTGTGAATATTAGAAATACATTATCATATAATGACGTCACGTGACGTCATATGACGTTTCTTTTCACAAAATGTTTAAGACTCCCAGATACCTATATACTGACCAAATATCACTTTTCTATCTGAAATAGGACCGATTTTATAAGCATTTAAAAATTTACGACCTTGGTTCGAATCTTGGATTCGCTATAGAACCATGGACTTTTCGAATTTTGAAAAACGGACACTGAGATGCACAACTAGAACTTAATATACACAATCTGTGAAAATTTGATGAAAATTGGTTCACAAACAATGGCTGTAGACCGCGTACAATCTTTTGTTGCATATTTCAAATGTGACGTCATATGACGTCAAAGGTGAAAATGAAACATGTGTCATTAAATTTTCATTGCCCTTCGACAATTTCAACATATAGAAATATTCTTGTTAATATTAGAAATACATAATAATATAATGACGTCACGTGACGTCATATGACATTTATTTTCACAAAATGTTTAAAACATCTAGAGACCTATATACTGACTAAATATCAACTTTCTATCTTTAACAGGACAGATTTTATAAGCATTTAAAAATTTACGACCTTGGTTCGAATCTTGGATTCGCTATAGAACCATGGAATTTTCGAATTTGGAAAAACGGACACCGGGATGCACAACTAGAGCCTAACATACACATTCTGTGAAAATTTGATGAAAATCGGTCAAGAAATAATGGCTGTAGACCGCGTACAAACTTTTTCACCTGACGTCAAATCTGACGTTATATGACGTCATATGAATATGTAATACCTTGCATCCGAAAGCACATGGTTTGAAATATATGCCATAAAATTTTCATTGTTCTGAGTCAATGGCAACACCTCGAAATTAACACAAATATAAGAGGAAGAAAAAAAGAATAATAAGAAGAATAAGAATAATAAAAAACAGTACAAACCCAATAGGACTTTCTGCCAGTAGGCAGAAAGTCCTAATAAACAGTACAAACCCAATAGGACTTTCTGCCAGTAGGCAGAAAGTCCTAATAAACAGTACAAACCCAATAGGACTTTCTGCCGAAAGGGCAGAAAGTCCTAATAAGTGCTAAGTATTGTTGGTGGAAATCGAGCCTGTTTTAATATTATATCACACTGCTGATAGTTGGAATTAAACCATTACCCTGACAGTTGGCCAACCTGCACTGTAGTGCTGTTTACCAAACAAGAGCACAACCAAATCCATAAGGTTTATGTCTTTCTGACCAAATGTCTTTCAGATTAAGAATTAGAGTCAGTTGAGGGGACGTGTAACAAAAAGCAAACAATTCTTTTTCATTTAAGATATTTAATGACATGTACAGAAGTTTATGTTCAGCAAGATTTACCAATGTCTGACACAATGTCCACTGAGCTGATTATTTTAGCTGTAGCTATATTGAACAAGAGGGCCATGAAATGATGATGGCCCTGGATCGCTCACCTGGTATCATTAGGCTATGTAAAATCAAGTGAGCCCTGGGGCAAAGCCAATTTTGACCTCAGGGTCATGATTTAAACAAACTTGGTAGAGGTCTATAAGCCCATGTTACATACCAAATATCTAAACCCCAGGCCTTGTGGTTTCTGAGAAGAAGATTTTTCAAGTTTTTCCTATATTAGCCTATGTTAAATCAGGTGACCCCTGGGGCGGGGCCTATTTTGACCCCAGGGTCATGATTTGAACAAACTTGATAAAGATCCACTAGACAATGCTACACACCAAATATCTTAACTCTATGCCTTGTGGTTTCTGAGAAGAAGATTTTTCAAGTTTTTTTCCTATATTAGCCTATGTTAAATCAGGTGACACCTTGGCAGGGCCAAATTTAACCCCAGGGCCATGATTTGAACAAACTTGGTTGTGATCTACTAGACAATGCTTCACACTAAATATCTAAACCCCAGGCCTTGTGGTTTCTGAGAAGAAGATTTTTCAAGTTTTTCCTATATTAACCTTTGTTAAATCAAGTGACCCCTGGGGTGGGGCTGTCATGACTTGAACAATCTTGGTAGAGAGTCATAAGATCATGCTACATACCAAAAATCAAAAGGCTAGGCCTTGTGGTTTCGAAGAAGAAGATTTTTCAAGTTTTTCCAATATTAGCCTATGTTAAATCATGTGACCCCTGGGGCGGGGTCAATTTTGACCCCAGGGTCATAATTTGAGCAATCTTGGTAGAGAGTCATAAGATCATACTACATACCAAAAATCAAAAGGCTAGGTCTTGTGGTTTCGGAGAAGAAGATTTTTAAAATTTTCATTTTTAAAATCTATTTTTAGCTCCTGTGACATAGATTTTTGACCAATCAAAATAATTTTAACAACTTTGGTAAAGGCCCCATAATGAACATTCCTGTGAAGTTTTATCAAAATCCAGTGAGTAGTTTAGAAGGAGATGTTGTTTAAAGAAATTGTTGACGACGCACGCATGGACGACGGACAAAAGGCGATTACAAAAGCTCACCATGAGCACGTTGTGCTCAGGTGAGCTAAAAATGACTCCCACAACTCCAATCAACTCTCAATAATTATGGCCATTTCATTCAATTTATGAGAAACATCATGACCTCGTTTGTTTAAGGTCACATTGACTTAATTCAATGAAAATCATCTAGTTTTCATGAGGTCAAGGTCAATATGACTGCAAGATCATCAACACTCTGACAAAATATTTCAAGCATGGAAAGGTCAAGGTCACACACTTTTCTTTTTTTTTGTGTGTGTAGATCACGATCATCTCTACTTTGTGGTTCAATGTCACTCAGACTTTTTCAGTTGAAGATCATTCATTCTTTCAAGGTCACAGGCATTCTGTATGATCAACGTTATCCACACTTTGGGGTCAAGGCCATTCAGGCATTGCATGGTCAATGTCATTCAGATTATGTGAGGTCAAGGTCAATCCATGACCACTGTGAATTCACTCTTCAATAAATCCATCAGAGAACTTCCAAGGTCTTCATCCTGTTAAAGATAAAAAATAATTCATATCAAACTGCCATTTGAAAATGAAACAGATGTTATAAAAGAATAAATGAAATGTCTCAAAACATCTGCACACAATCATTGTTATACCTGCAAGAAATAACTAGTAACTAGCCTAGACCAACCAATGTCCTTTTATAAACATAAAAACCACTTGAAAGCTGATCAGGTTTAATACTGTTCACTACTCTTCACTTCTACAATCGGGAGTTAACATTAAACAAGAGGGCCATGATGGCCCTGAATCGCTCACCTGAGTACCATTGCTTCAACTGATGTCAAGGTTTTTAAACAGACAAGGATTCTGATATAACTTAATCTAAAACATTTTACCCCTGACAATACTACACACCAAATATCTAAGCAATGGGCCATATGGTTTCAGAGAAGACTTGGGCGCAGGGTCATTTATCACCGTAGGGCCAAGACTTTGAAAATTTTTGTAATGAACCATTAGATGCTACTACATACCAAAAATCTTAGCTCTAGGCCTTATTGATTCATAGAAGAAGATTTTTTAAGATTTTCCTATTTAACTCTATGTAAAACAAGTGACCCCTGGTGTGGGGTCATTTATCACCATTGGGCTATGATTTGTACAATCTTGGTAGTGGCCCATAAGATGATGCTACATACCAAATATCTAAGCTCTAGGCCTTATGGATTCATAGAAGAAGATTTTTTAAGATTTTCCTATATAACTCTGTGTAAAACAAGTGACCCCTGGTGCGGGGTCATTTATCACCATAGGGCTATGATTTGTACAATCTTGGTAGTGGCCCATAAGATGATGCTACATACCAAATATCTAAGCTTTAGGCCTTGCAGTTTTGCAGAAGAAGATTTTCAAAGTTTGCATTTTTAAAATCTATTTTTACCTCCTGTGACCTAATTATGCAATGGACCAGAACCATTTATACAACTTTAGTAGAGCTTCATCCAAGGAACATTCCTGCAAAATATTTTTCAAATTGGCCAAGCCGTTTAGGAGGAGATGTTGTTTGAAGCAATTGTTGACGCCGGACGCACGCACGAACGCACGCACTGACGCACGCACGGACGCACGCACGGACGCCGGACGCCGGACAAAAGGCGATCAGAAAAGCTCACCTTGAGCACGTTGTGCTCATGTGAGCTAAAAATCTATTCAGAACGGAAGACTAACTATTCAGGCTGATTTGGTGTAACAGTGGTATGACCTGTGATGTCGTGTCTGAGTGGTAAAGTGTTAAAGGGAGATAACCCCTGTCTAGGCACAACAGGAAGTTAATCCTTTAGCACTCACTAGTCCTACTTAATGTGTACAATATTGGTCACATTTACTAACCCTGCAAGAAAACTCTGTATTACAGGTGGTCAGCTACTTATAGAATAAAAAATGAGTTGTGAAGAGTTAAGTGTCTGAACGAACCTGATGTGACCATGTGACCAGCACAGATTTGGCCTCTTCCTCCTCTCCCGACACTGTGATCATGACATCTGACACAGAGATGGAACCGTCTGATGAATATTGCGTATGCTGGTCCTTGATGCGTCTGCAAATATAAGTTTTGTGTGATTCATAAAAACACTCACTCACCCTGTTAGCAAAAGGTCCTGGGGTAGGAATCGGGTTCCTTATTCACTGTGTTAAGTTTCAGGTTCAGACTAAAGAAATGAGAATTTTCAAAATGAATTTTTTTTTCTTCCGTTTTTAGCTGCACTACTCTCACCTGGTTATCTTTCACATAAACTTTGGACATGAAATATTGCATGGATGGGAAAATGTGCAATAAGGCTGGGTTTTCAAGCCAGGACCCCCTTCTTACAGGATCACAGTACTGGTTACTCACAAAAGAGGAGAAAACTGTGTAAAAGAGTTGGCGCGTCACCTGCTTTGATATCAAGGGGGCCTGGGTTCTAAACTGGGAACAACAAAATATGGTACTTATAGTTGTTGTGAAGTTAATGAAAAGTAGCTAAGAAATAGTGTGGACAAAATCTCTTCAATAAGTATAACAAAGGGCCATAACTCGTACAAAATCAAGCTGGTCATGATGTGCAAACGATATGCACAACTAGACTAAGCCCTTCATCAAATCAAAATAAGACCAATGGTAGTTGAGAAATAGTGCTGACAAAAGATATTCAATTAATATAACAAAGGGAAGTGTTATAATGAATGCCATTGCAAAGAGGTTTCACTGTAATACCAAGCCACTCATGATGAGCTAACAATATACACAACTAGACTTGGTACTTAATAATGCTGTAAAGTTAAATCAAAGCAGACCTTTGGTAGCTAATATAGAGTGGACAAAATATATTCAATGAATATAAGAGAGCCATAACTCATTTAAAATTTAGAAAATTAAAATCAGACCATTGGTAGCCAATATATAGTAGGAAAAAATGTATTTAATAGTGTGAAAAATATATCAATAATATAACAATGGGGCAAAACTAATTTAAAATACAAATGATGAAGATGTGCCAACTATATGCGCAACTAGGATTGGTACTTCCCAGTAAAGTTTGATCAAAATACCACCAAAGGTAGCCGAAAAATAGGACAGACCAACCAAGTGACAGAATAAAGCCCCCATATATTTTGTTTCTTGGGGTATAATTATGGATTACTTTAATACTGAGCACCAGCAAGCTTGCAAGCAGTATAATTTTTAACAAATTTCACAAGTTCAGGCCGGGAATTGAACCCACAGCCTCAGCAAACTACACGTAAACGTCCTAAATTGAATGTATATCATATATACAAATAAGCATTCTCATATTATGTCCATTGAAAGCCAGAAGGGGCTATCAGCATATGTAAGAAGAATGCTGATAGCCCCTTCTGGCTTTCAATGGACAAATTATACAAATAAGCAGTTAAACAACTAAAATTTACATTAAGTATCATATCTAAAGCCACAACATCAAAGATAATGAGAACAATTCCTGATTTAATGGTGGTACACATTTACCTTTCATCCCAAGATATCTCAAATTCAGGGGGAGACAAATTTCTTTCATAGCATTCCAAAAAACAAAGTACTAGTTCATTCCAGGAACTATTAAAAGGGACCCTGTATAAATCTCACAGACTTGTTTCAAAACTATGTAAGAATCATGTTTTGCAGAGCAAATCTCTAGACGTCTGATATGATATACTGAAACAATACGTACCCCTTGACAAGTGTGTATATTTTCTCGACAGTTTTATTGGCCGTTCCTTCCTCGCTGACATACAGTGTGGAGGTGAAGCGGACGTTGTGTTCCTTGATGCCTACATCCTTCAGAGCCTGCACAGGGTCCATAAGCTGCAACTTCTGAAAACAAGAGCAGATGCCAACACTAGACTGTTTGGGATTTTGTTAAACAAGGGGAGACAAATTAGGTAAAAATTGACCTAAGAGTTATGGCCCTTCATGAGAATGTAGCCTTTGTGATAGTGAACAAGTATTGAAAGTTGAATGACAAACGGTTCATATTTTAGAAGTTATGGCCAAGGGTAAAGTTTATGCTGCATTTCTTTTTAAAAAAAAAATAAAAGGAATTTAAATTAAGTCAAAATGGACCTAAGACTTATGGTTCTTGACAGGAATGCAGCCCTTAAGATAGTGTCCAAGTATGTAAAGTTTGATGACAAATGGTGTAATAGTTTAGAAGTTATGGCCAAGGGTAAAGTTTTCCAAGTTGATGACGCCAACATCAATGAGGACACCAGAGTGATCATGACAATACTTCAACTTTTTTTTCTTTGGAAAAACAGACAAGCTAGTAAAATGGACCAAGGTGACATTAGAACATAAACAAGTTCATGACAAAGGAAATATCAAAAGTATTTGTAAATACACAAAGGATATTTGTATGATCATATTTCCTTTCCAAGGTGATCATAGTTAACTACAAGTATATTTTTTAGCAATATTTTTCTTTCTCTCTCCAGCGACTTTGAAATACCTAATGAGAAGCCAAAATTATACAATGGACATCATTTTCATTGGTTTACAACTCTTTTAATCAAACTTTGTCATTTTTAAAAATAGGCATGCAGTGAATCACATGCCTCAATCATATTGAAAAAAAAAGAATTACCATTGAAGATGATGAATACCAACAGATACCGCTTTGTCACAGTTATTGTTACCATGTCAAACAGTCTTGAGAAATATAACAAAGGGCCATAACTCATTCAACTCAACCGAATCATGACGTGCCAACAATATGCGCAACTAGGCTTATTACTTATCAGTCTTGTAATGTTTCATCAAAACCCGACAAAAAGGTAGCCAAGAAATATGGCGGACAAATCTCGTCGACAGTCAGACGTGATACCATACATTCCCAATATACTTTATACCTGAGGGTATAATGATAGAGAGGATAATTGTTTGTTTCAGTGAAATATCATTTTTAATTCATTGAGTGAGCAGGAAAATCAATACACCAACAATCTTTTTTTTTTTATATATATATAATTTATCATTCATGAATATTTTTTTTTTCCACTGAAAGCAGGGAATTAAAAGCAGACTTACATTTCCTTTCATAACAAGTGCGCCATGAAGCGTCCTAATCTTTTTGGGATCTGGTTCACCGAGACCTTTAAATGATGCCTCACGCTTCAGCAACTTGAGTGAAATGTCAACCGGAATGTTGTGCTTTGTTTCTATGGTAACAGTTTCCCCATTGGCTGGCTTGTAGCACTGGATACCTGGAAAAAATCCATAAAAAGTTTGCTAATTTCTTTTTTAAGTTGATTAGGAAATAAGTTCTTACAACTTAAACTTATTTTCTCCATGTTTCTGGGTTGGACCAATAATTATCACCCTGGAAGGTCATGAAAAACAGGATCCCAACTTAAGACCTTCAAATCTGAAGTCAAGTATTAACTATACCACCAGACCACCATCTCTTTTAATTAAATGAATCGGTTTCTATTTATTTTGCATTCACTACATATATAAAGAGTAATCATATTTCTCAGCCTTGTGGCTCATTTGCATTTTTAACTTTCTTACACATGATTTCATACATCTGCACAATTATGCAAAATAGTGTACTATAAATAAGTGTCCCATCACCAATTTATCATTCTTATTCAACTGGTATTGTTTTATTTTTTAAAGTTAATTTTCTGCTCTTATATATCCAGTCTGTTATTGCTTTTGACATGATTTTATCAATGATGAGTTCACCAGTATCTATCGTGTATGACAATGGCAATGTTAAAGCTAACAAATACTGTAAAATCAACAATTTTTGTTGACATTAAATAAATAATGCACGTAATTTTGTGGGTACTTTATTCATGGATTCATATTCTAGGAAACATAATGGTTTTCATGGGGATTAATATTCGTGGATTAAACCCTCCACAAAATCAATGAAAATTAGTGTCCCATGAAAATTAATGATTTCACAGTACATATCATGTGACCTCACCCACAACCAGCTGAAAAATTTTCTCAGCTATTGAATGATTTATGTATCAGTGCTACAATGCTTTGATACAAGACTTAGAGCATCACAATAGAGTGCTGATTTCAATCTGGACATCACTGATTCATCAAGAAGAGGACTATGCTGTCTACTTACATATCAGATAATGTTGGCAACTAAGAACTGAGAAAACACTTTGGCTTCTTATAAGTTGTTCAAAATCAACATCCACGACTCAAATCTTGTATAACACTAGCTACTCAAACATCAGGAAAAGATGGTTCCTCATAAATCTTAAGCAAGTTACTACTCTTAGAAACTAGGGCTATCTCTTGTCATACATCCCCAACACCCTCCCAACTAAAGGCTTTCACTAAATAATATAAACAAAATAGGCAAATGCACCTTTAGTGAGCAGGTATGCTGTTTTAGTAACAGTGACCTGACCATGATCCTATTGACCTGAAAATCAATCCCAATCTTCCTAAATCTGATGACCATACATGTATACTGCTCCTACTTGAAGTTATTGAGATTGAAACAATTTTTTTTTAGTAACAGTGACCTTGACCCTATCATCCTGAAAATCAATCCCCCAATCTTCCTCTTCCCATGAGGTATCTAACTACCAAGTATGAGAACTGTATCTCTATTCCAACAGGAGATATTTGATGAAAACAATCCAATGTCAGCCCACCTCTCGACCCAACAAATGACATACCCCAATCTAACACTCTTTAAAACAGAACTATTGGGGAAGGAAAATCTACCAAGGAGCAAGTGTACAATGTATCACTACTGATTCTCTTAAGGCTTTTTCAAATATTGAACTGGACAGGAAAGAATGAACACAAAGTGACAAGACAGCATACTTGATTCCTATATGCCCCCTAGATCCATGAGGGTACAAACACACCCACTACTCCCAAATCAGACACAAGTAACTTCTAGCACAGCAATATCCACTACTGATATGCAAGATAAGGAAAGCTACAAACACACCTTACACATCAGATAAGGAAGGCTACTTACACATCAGATAAGGAAGGCTACTTACACATCAGTTAAGGAAGGCTACTTACACACCAGATAAGGAAGGCTTTTTACACACCAGATAAGGAAGGCTACTTACACACCAGATAAGGAAGGCTATTTACACACCAGATAAGGAAAGCTACTTACACACCAGATAAGGAAGGCTACTTACACATCAGTTAAGGAAGGCTACTTACACATCAGATAAGGAAGGCTACTTACACAACAGATAAGGAAAGCTATTTACACACCAGATAAGGAAGGCTACTTACACACCAGATAAGGAAGGCTACTTACACATCAGATAAGGAAGGCTACTTACACACCAGATAAGGAAGGCTACTTACACACCAGATAAGGAAGCTACTTACACACCAGATAAGGAAAGCTACTTACACACCAGATAAGGAAGGCTACTTACACACCAGATAAGGAAGGCTACTTACACACCAGATAAGGAAGGCTACTACACACCAGATAAGGAAGGCTACTTACACACCAGATAAGGAAGGCTACTTACACACCAGATAAGGAAGGCTACTTACACATCAGATAAGGAAGGCTACTTACACATCAGATAAGGAAGGCTACTTACACATCAGATAAGGAAAGCTACTTACACACCAGATAAGGAAGGCTACTTACACATCAGATAAGGAAGGCTACTTACACACCAGATAAGGAATGCTACTTACACATCAGATAAGGAAGGCTACTTACCCATCATATAAGGAAGGCTACTTTCATACCAGATAAGGAAGGCTACTTACACATCAGATAAGAAAAGCTACTTACACACCAGATAAGGAAAGCTACTTACACATCAGATAAGGAAGGCTACTTACACACCAGATAAGGAAGGCTACTAACACACTTTACACATCAGATAAGGAAGGCTACTTACACACCAGATAAGGAAGGCTACTAAAACAGATAAGAAGGCTACTTCCATAGATAAGGAAGCTACACACAAGTATAATAGAAGGCTATCTCATCCAATAAGGAAGCACTAAACACCAGATAAGGAAGGCTACTTACACACCAGATAAGGAAGGCTACTTCCATCAGATAAGGAAGCTACTTACACACCAATAAGAAGCACTGACACACAGAAAGGAAGCCTACTTAACACTCAAGATAAGGAAGTAAATTTCACACCAGATAAGGAAGGATTACACTTATAAAATAAGAACTAAAACACCTCAATAAGAAGCTAACTACCATCAGAGAAGGAAGGAAATCTTACACACTAAGGAGCAATTAACACATGATAAGAAGCTACTTACCATCAGATAAGAAGCTTTCTTACAACAAGATAAGGAAGCTGTAACACAGATAAGAAAGCTATGACACATCAAGATACAGAAAGCTACTTGACCATCAATAAGGAAGCATCCATAGACAAACAACCACTATACACATCAGATAAGGAAGGCTACTTACACACCAGATAAGGAAGGCTACTTACACATCAGATAAGGAAGGCTACTTACACACCAGATAAGGAAGGCTACTTACACATCAGATAAGGAAGGCTACTTACACACCAGATAAGGAAGGCTACTACACATCAGATAAGGAAGGACTTACACACCAGATAAGGAAAGCTACTTACACACAGATAAGGAAGCTACTTTCACACACAGATAAGGAAAGCTACTGACACATCAGATAGGGAAAGCTACTGACACATCAGATAAGGAAGGTCACTTACCAAACTCCTGCTGTATCTTGTTCTTCAGGAAGTCCATCTTGGCTGCCTCCCCATGTACTAGCATCACGCTGCGGGGCTCGCACCATGAGATCAGCTGCATGATGCCTTTAGCATCTGCGTGGGCACTGAACGACATGTATTGCACGGATAACTTGACATCAATCTGGAACAACCACATAGAATTATCAAAAATGATTTTGAGAGAACTTGAATGCTGGGGGGTGGGGGGAGAGAGGGTTAGGGTGACATTAACCTTTTACCTCATGAATATTCATGTACAAATTTCTGACTTGATGGATATTAGTTCGCTGAACATTAAATGGTAATTATCATCCAACAGAGCCCCACCTCCACTTGAACACCCAGAAAAAAAAATGCTTTTTTACAAGGCAACAATTTATTTTAAAATCGTTTGACAAAAATTATAATGAATTTAAAAAATTATTTATTATTTAATTTGCATACCAATTTTTTTATATATTATTACTATTATTATGGGTAAAATGTTAAGGGGTTTGAGAGATGATAAATCGTAGATAAAACAAGTCTTTTTTTTCAGCCATGCAGACAGTTAAGAATCTCAGCTACAATATTGTATGATTAACTGACCATTGTGGTGCCATTAGCGAAAGAAATCGGTTGATATTTGTCACATTCAATTATCAGTTCAATCAGATGGGGTATAATCGATAACTTTCCAATTAACAATCGCTTGAAACAGTCGTAAAATTCAAGCAAGGCACTTAATTATACACAGTTACATCAACTTCATGCAGTTTTCGACACAGTTTTTGCTTTATAATGCTGGAGCACTTAATAGGTTATACTTAGTTCTGGGCCTTATTGTTTAAAATGGGATATTTAAAGGTTTTCCTATGGAAACCTGGGTAAAATCAAGAGATTCTAGATTGATGTACTGTGTACACTAGACAGACAACACATGATATGGGATAGTATAAAATTTAACAATGACATCGGGGAAAGGATATATGTAATTAATTATTGTCACTCTTCAGTAAAGTAACTGATCATCGGCAACTAGCGACAATCGGAACACTAGGTGCCATGCACATCTATAAGAGTGATACAATTGTATGTGTAATCAATGACACCTTTTCACAATTGCTGTATAACTTAGAGATATCAATGAATGAGATTAATACCCACACTGCACTATGGAACATGACCCCACAGGAAGCAATGGGAGACAAAAAGGTCAAGGGACATTTCTGATTCTTAAAATTATGCCCTTCGCGTCACTTTGTGAAGCCCAGGTATAATGAGTGATTTTACAGTTGAATAAATTGAATTAGCGGTATATATCTACTTAAATCAGCAAAGACCAATAATTGTGTTCATATACTACAAATCCAGTCTGCTAGTTCTATCCCCAGTGAAGGCACTGTGGTCCACTGGTATTGTACATGACTGTGGTTACAGGTCGCTGGTTTGAAACTGGTTGGAGGCAAGGATTTTTTTATGTGTAAAGTACTGGTCCAACCCATGAACTACCAAGAGGGATAAGTAGGAATTGTAAGAACACATTTCCCAATGAATAAGTAAAATAAATCAATTCAAAGTAAACTGATCTCTCCCCCCACTTCCACTCATACACACATCCACACACAGAACAGGAGTTATCTTACGGACACAAAATTATGAACAAGAGGGCCTTAGAGGCCCTGGATCGCTCACCTGAGTATAGGGTTACCCAAAAAACATCTGTACCAAATCATATTGAAATTTGGCCAGTAGTTTTGAAGGAGATGATTTTAAAATTTTCATATTTTTTTCTTTCCATTGCCATGGCAACCAAAGTTCTACATGGATCAAGTCCATTTTAAACTTTTCTGGAGGTTCACCCAAGGATAATCCCTTCCAAGTTTAATCAAATTCTGTCCAGTGGTTTCAGAGGAGATGATGTCAAAGTTTTCTCATTTATATACATTTAAGGCAAATTAGCCCCGCCCCTGGCGCACATGTCTTTTTACAGATCAGAATAATTTTAGCAATCTTGGTAGAGGGTTATCAAGGAACATCTGTACTAAAACATTTTGAAATCTGGCCAGTAGTTCAAGGTGATGATTTTACAAGTTTTCATATTTTTTTTTTTCCTTTCTGTTGCCATGGCAACCAGTTCTAAATGGATCAAGTTCATTTTAGCAACTTTTGTGAAGGTACACTCAAGGATCATCCCTGCCAAGTTTAATCAAATTCTGTCCAGCGGTTTCAGAGGAGATGTCGTTTAAAGATTTCACTAATACATATAAGGCAAATTAGCCCGCCCCTGGTGGCCATGTTTTTTTACAGATCGGAAAAACTTTAGCTATCTTGGTCGAGGTTATCAAGGAACATCTGTACCAATATATTTTGAAATCTGGCCAATAGTTTTGAAGGAGATGATTTTTAAAGTTTTCATTTTTTTTTTTCCATTGCCATGGAAAACAGAGTTCTGTATGGATCAAGTTTATTTTTGCAACTTCTGGGGAGGTTCACTCAAGGATCATCCCTGTCAAGTTAAACAAATTCTGTCCAGCAGTTGCAGATGAGATGTCATTTAAAGGAAATTGTTGATGACGGACAATGGATGACACACTACTACAGAAGCCGGACGCAGGGTGATCCTAATACCTCATCTTGAGGGCATTGTGCTCAGGTGAGCTAAAAAGGGGAATAACTCCAAAATACTGATGCCAGAGTTAGGAACCTTGTGCATGACACTTCCTCTCATCAATTTCTTTCCATAAATGAAATTTCACTTCAACAGCATAAGTAAAAGAGGAGTTATCTTCTAAACAAAATATGTGACAGACAACTCTGACAGAAACAATGTCTACCCCATATTAATGAGGTGGGGGGGGGGGGACTAAATATCTAAAAAAGTCCCAAGTGGAACCTTGAATTTTCAACAAAGTACACAAAGTACTGGTCAAAACCAGGACCCACTGAAAAAGATTTATAGTAAAAGTTTTATCAATCATTTCCTAGTGAAAATGTTAACAAGAGCTGTCCTTAAGACAGCGCGCTCGACTTTTCTCAGTTGCTAAGACATAGTTTTATGGATTTTAATAGTATGGTACATATCAATGATGATATGTTCTAGTTATAGTAGAAATTATTCTATCACCTCAATAAACAAATATGACATTGTTAATTGGTGAAATATACAACTTTGTAAAAAAATTAACCATGATTTTGGCTGTTTTCTAAGTATGAAAGGGGCATAATTCAAGAAGTAGTACAGCCAGGGTTATGGGCCTTGCTAGTAAGGCAGAGGTAGTGATGGTGAATAAGTACTTGAAGTTTCAGTCAAATACATGTGATAGTACAACTATGTAAAAAAATTACCATGATTTTGGCTGTTTTCTAAGTATGAAAGTGGCATAACTTAAGAAGTAGTACAGCAAGAGTTATGGGCCTTGTTAGTAAGGTAGAGATAATGATGGTGAATATGTACTTGAAGTTTCAGTTGAATACCTTAGATAGTATTGAAGATATACAACTTTGTAAAAACTTTAAACTTGATTTTGGCTGTTTTGTAAGTATGAAAGGGGCATAACTCCAAAAATAGGGTAGCCAGGGTTGTGGGCCTTAGAAGTAAGGTAGAAGTGATGATGGTGAATAAGTATTTTAAGTTTGGGTGGAATACCTTTGATAGTATTTAAGTTATTGATGTTTGAAAAAAACTTTAACCTTGTGTTGCGACGCCGACGCCGAAGCCCGAGTGACAGTATAAGCTCTCATTTTCTTCGAAAAGTCGAGCTAAAAATGTCATTTTTTAACTTTACTCACTACTTGCTTATTTTCAAGCTCCAGTTTTTTCGCACCATTGAGAATTTTGTGTCCCACCGTGCCTGCTACGCAGTATCCTGGCATTATCACCTGAAAAAAAGAGAGAAGCCATGTCTCCTTTTCCATGTATATCTCAACATATTTAGAATAATACCAGAGCTGTTATCTATGCCAATTTTAAATTAGTTTCTTACACTGCAGCTCCAATGAAGAGCTTTAATTGAAATCCAATTCAAGACACTGTGAAGCTTAATTTTGGACTATATTTCAATGAATTCTATGTTTTATAATGGAGAGCTCTATTAGTGGATATACATTGTATTGATTTCAAAGGTGTTCCTTTATCATTCTTGTGAGTCGATAACAAGCAATGTCCTGGGAGTTGGGGTCTGCCCTCAGATCCCTGGAAAGACCACATGTCCTGCCAGGGTTGCCATGGTGATCTGCATCCTGTCTCCATGGAAACAGGTATATGTGAGCAAGGATGGCCTCATCATAGAGCAGACAACTATTTTCTATCACAGCAATAAATAACAGTATTGATCATGTTTCTTCCTCTATTATAACACATTACAGCTTGTTTGTGTAAAAACTTTTTCCCAACTTACTATAAAAATAAGTTTGAAAATATTCACAGGACTGATCAACAGGGAGATATTAAAGGAAGAGTTGATATTTAACATTTACCATGTTTTGCTCATGTGGAGCCCATTTTTTGAAGATCTGTAGTGAAAGTCCAGCATGCAACATCCCAGGTGTGGCAAAAACCACCATAGGACCAGGGTTCTCAATGTAGGCACGGTCAAAGGGACGGATGTGCTTGTATTCGAACATGTTTCTCTGTACAAATGTGTTCTTAATCTTTTGGCTGGTCCAGGAAATGAAGAGTTTGTAGTAATGGTTGGCCTGTTTGAAATATAATCATACACATGATGTCCCTGCTGTCAATGAAGGAGATCATTAACCCTTTACTTCATATAGACTCATTTTGACACACTGACAAACAAAGCAAACCCAATTCTGACAGCTCCTATAGAAGCTATCTGATTTGGGTCTCCTCTGTTTTTATCAAACAAAAGTAGAGCTCATATTCTACAGTCTGCATGGCATTAGAAAAATCCACTGTTTCATATACATTTTAAATTTCAGTCAATTAATATCCATCCGGTCATTAATTTATACATGAATATTCATGAGGTAAAGGGTTAACAACGCTTCACTGCCTTGACACGGCAAATCAACAGGAACTCTGTGGTTATTATTCACTCTTAATTTAACCAGCCCAGAAAAACTGTATCACATGCAAATTAAATATCTGGAAAATTGTGTCACAATCAGTTCTGTGATAAATATGTGTCACAATCAGTTCTGTATAAATATGTGTCACAAGCAGTTCTGTGATAAATATGTGTCACAAGCAGTTATTATTATCACAAGAATTTATTGTCTTTGTATTTCATGTCTATGTATCTTCAATAATACAAAAGAAAGTTTATGGTCAACGTACAACTTTTAAGTGTAGAAAAGACCCAAACCAGCCAACAAAAGAAACATAATAATCTTAAAGCCACAGGAACAAAGTTAACAGCCAGTGACCTTCTCTGTAAGTCCAAGACTGAAGTATATAGGGATGTTGAGATTCATGCGTTCCCAGTAGGATTCCAGCAGGATACACAGCTCCTGGGCCCGCCCTAGGGCAAATACTGGGATCAAAACCTGTGGGAGAAACCATTTTATAATATAATAATGTTGTTGTTGTTGTATAATGGTTTACCGTCGCTGCGATAGTATTTCAATCATATAGCAATGTCCAGCTAATTACAGGTGGAGGAAGACCCCGAGTACACAGAGGTACTCGGGTAGAACCACCGACCTACCGCAAGCCAGTTGGAAGGCTTCCTCACATGAAAAATCTGAAGTCCCTACCGGGATTCGAACCCACAGTGGTGAGGGGCTGAGAGATTTGTAGTCCACGAATGTAACCGCTCGGCCACGGCAGCCCCGTAATATAATAATGAGGGGAGGAATAATTTTATATACTTGTAAAAGGAGGGATCATTTTATATTTATCTATGGATTATCAGTGTATTATCATAGGTAAATGACAAGATAAACAAATATATAAGGTGCATTTTTTTCTCCATTTTATAGGAGGACTACAATGTATATCTCATAAGATAAGACTTTTCCTTTTTTTATTTTCGTTTAGATATCAGCTAAAAAAAACAAGCTGGAGACAGAATGCATTTGTCAGGAATAGGAACAGCCATTGTGCTTACATTTAAACAACATTTAGAACCATGATACAACAAGAGCTGTCCAAAAGACAGCATGCTCGACTATTTGGGTATTTGATAGTGACGCAATACCATTGTACTAAAGCAGCATTAAAATAATTTATGTGACTCAATTTAGCAGACATGCAACGAACCTGCAGAACTAAGATTTTAAGAAATTTTATTAATTAAATTTAATAAATAGCAATTAAATGTAATTAATTAAATTAATTATAATTATTAAATACTTAAACATAATTAGAAATTTACATAACCTTTACATTACAATAATTAAATATTACCGTCATCGTTCGAATATTAGCCGCATTCGTGGATAAGCCGCATCCCGAAAATTGTCCCCAAATCGGTTAAAAAACGCCTAATACAGTATAAAAGCCGCGGACAAATCGTCGGGATCGGCCATTTTGGTATCCCATAATTTTTACACGCTGCGTAATTTAAAGTAGTCATAACCCGTACCCATAACACGTAGCCGAATAGCTTACTCGTGTTCGGCCCATAACAGACAGTTATTGTTTGACAATGTGAAGGAAGATCTGAAAAGATCTGTTTGACAATGTGAAGGAAGATCTGAAAAGATCTGTTTTACAATCGAAGTTTGCTAGGCAAGCTCGAAAGCAAGAATGAAATTTGGTCAAAATGATTCTGCTTATAAAGCGAATCGTAGCTGAATGTGTCATCTCAATACATTCTCAAATATGTCAGGTAAGTGCCAGGTTAGTATTGATTAACCTGTGGTACACAGTGTCAAAGTGACACCCCATCCCACCCGACACCATCCCTGTTCGACCTCCCTCATTGAATATCGGCCTGTGATTGGCTGGATTTTTTCACACATTTTACCTAAAAATACTGCACTAAAAAATCAAGAAAAACAACACAAAAACACCAAATTTCTAATAAAAAAAAATATTATTTCATATAAATCGTTTAATTATAAAAGTAAAATATGTCATTAAATTGTTCCTTATTTTACGTGATGCGCCGTAACCTTTAATTAATATGAATCCGCAGAATTGTACACAAAATGGCGGCGCTTGTAAAAGACCGATTCTCGGTAGATTTATGTTCGGAAAAAAGTAAACTATGTTGTAATACCATATATAAGCCGCATGCACAGTTTAAATTGATGAAATTTAGCATGAAACTGCGGCTAATATTCAAACGATTACGGTAATATAAATGATATTTAATTTAATGAAATTAATTAATTTAATTTGATAGGAATTAATTAAATTAAATTAATTTTAAATATAAATACTTTTTTAAAAAAAAACTGAATTTAAGAAAAATTAATAAAAATAAAATTAATTTAATTAATTAAATTTATTAAAATTTTGGTTCTGCAGGTTTGGTTCATGTCTGGGATGACTTGTGTGAAGTTTAAATCCAATACACCAAGGGGTTACTGAGTAATGACATTAACTTAGTTGCAGAAAAACTTTAATCAAAATGTTAACGCAAATTTCTAAGTTGAAAAAGGCCCATAACTTGAGTCAAATTCTAGCAAGAGTTGTCCATCTTGGTTCTGCAGGTTGGTTTTATGTTAAGACTTGTGTGAAATTTAAATTCAATACTCCAAATGGTTACTGAGAAATGACACGGACTAAGTTGCACAAAAACTTTAACCAACAATGTTAACGCAAATTTCTAAGTTGAAAAAGGCCCATAATATGAGTAAAATTCAATCAAGAGTTGTCCCTCTTGGTTCTCTAGGTTTGTTTTGTGCCTAGAAAGACTTGTGTGAAGTTTGATTGCAATACACCTACTGGTTTCTTAGATGACTAGATATGACTGCCAACGCCGACGCCGGGGCGAGTAGAATAGCTCTCATATTCTCCGAATAGTCGAGCTAAAGATTAACAAATCAGACTGACCCTTTTTGTTCTTATTTGTCATTCTGTCTCATCCCTTTTATTCATTCGTGAAAAGAAATAAAAAATAATTCATTAGTGAAAAAGAGCTTGCATTTTTTGCAACACAGAAGAAAGTTCGACTTGCATGCTGATGGTTCTGAGTTCAATTCCAACTCTAGGCAGTAGGATTTTACATGGTTACATTTAAAAGGATTGAAAGATTCAGGAAGCATCAGAAATGAAGTTACGAAATATTCTGCCTTACTTTTCCACCTTTTTCCACACAATCATGAACTTTCTTCAGGAAGTCTCGCTCCCTGCAGCGCTTTGATTCCCGGATGGTTGTGGCATACGTAGACTCTGTGATAAGCAAATCTGGCCGACACTTGTCAATCCAAGCTGCACCCAGATGTCTGTCTGGGGTCATATTATAGTCTCCCTGTCAGATGAAAAGAATCAAATGTGTATTTCGAAGGCTTGTTGCAAAATTATTGAGACTTCTCCTCTATTTATATGTAGTTACAATTATTCACCAAACCCTCACTTTTGTATTCTCAATTCTGGGTGTTCCATCCAAAATCAGATTTAACAAGTAACTGGTGTTGCATGCAACACATGAGTCCCCTACCAGTGATGTGCATAATTTTTTCTGTTACCAAGGCAACCAGAATTATGGTCCAAGAAAAAAAAAACAAAGTGACATGCAGAATTCTCCATTCTGCCATCTATTCATATACCAAGTTTCATAATATTATCTTAAACGGTTTTAAGTTATCGCGGGATCCAGATTTCCGGACATCTGGACAGACAGACTGTTGGACAGACACCAGTATGAGACTTAACACCATTTTAGGTGCCATGGTTCAGTGGCAGTGTACATGACTGTGGATCCAAAGGTTGTGAGCTCAAACCCCGTTGACGTCGAGAATATTTAAAAGAGGTGCTAAGTACTTGTCCAATCCTGAAAATTCTTCCTTGAATTATGAATACAGTGAATGAATTACAGAAAGCGGCGATCTGAAAATGCCTGCTAAAAACAACTGCTAAAATCTTTAGGGTCGGCAGGTTTTTGCTAGGTAGGGAACAGAATTTTTTTATGCCTAACAGATATTGGATAATAGAAAATCATTAAAGCAAATCAGCAGAAACAATATAAAAAAAAGAATTATACAAATTATAACATGACTGAACAAAAAAATAAATAAGAAAGCAGAAAAAGACTTTCAACCATGGTGTATCTAACTCCTTTGACCTTGATGTAATTGTTGATGTCATACCCACTGGTCTGCTCTTTGAATAAAATGAGAGACACTCATAATTTATTTTACTATTTCAAACAGCATGTGATATACCAAAGTTATATTTACCTGGGTAAATAAAAGATATGTTTTCTTCTGCTAATAAAAATAATTACATATCTTTATTTTTTCCAATATATCTTTTTAGTCAGTATGGTAGCTATGTTTTTTATCAATCCAGTCATAACAGGGGGCTCACCAAGAAATTATTGTAAGATTGTGTGCATCGGTATATAGATAAAGAAGGAGATTTTCAACAGGTTCTTCATGGTCAGCCCTCAAATTCGACTTAATGCTTTGTGACACAAGATTGCATGGTATTAGAATTTCAGGAGCTACATATAGGCACCTTCCATTTTCTTTTAATCCAAGCAGTTTTCCCCAGGCTATGTGCCCCAAGATTTTGATTCACTAATTTGTAGGAAATCTAGAGTTTTCCCCATATAGGGCCCCTTTTCCTTCTTTTGAAAGAAAAAAAGGCTTAGTCAAGAAGGGAAACCTTGAAGGGTCAGGTACGTACCGTATATACAAGGGACTGCTGGCCAACGCGAATCTGAAACATAGCGGCTCCAAGCACATGGCCAGCATAATAAGCCTTGATTTCTAGTTCATCATCCACCTGAAAGCAGGAAGTTGTTATCTATATACAGTACATATCCATTGTATCATACTGGACACAATCATCAATATCACACCAAAATCAGACAAAAAAAAAAAAAAATCTTCATTCACCTATAAATACGTATATCCTCCAACCTTAAAGAAATGCTGCCATATCATATACAGAATTTGAATTGTACACACAAATTGCAGAAAACAAGAAATTACTAACAGAACGGCAAGAAAAGAGCCCCAATATTGCCTTGTAAAGGGATGAAAAAATTTGTCAGATGGAATAGCAAATGTCAATTTTTCAGTATGTTCCTTTGTGGGTTTTTTGTACATAGATAAAGAGACAAATTTTGAATATTTTGGGGCCATTTAGACAAGTGGGTGTCATGGAAACCCTATTTATGTAATCTTAATGTATTTACTAGTCAATGTATCAAAATGGACTGATTATTTTTGTCTGACAGTATTTAGTGAACACATAAATCCAATTAATAAATGTCTGATTTTCTTCTCGTAACAACTATCGAATATGTCGGACAAAATGTGTATTCATAAGAACATGAATTCATCCGTGTGTAGAAAGGGAACAATTACACAAACTAGTTCCATTCTTTTGTCATCAGTTAGCATAAAATAAAAGAAAATGTATTTGTTTTGAGTGATATGGAATATATCTCATCTCAAAGTGATACAATTTTTAGACGACAGCAAGCTGTCTTTAGTAGCTAGAAACGCTTACTAGGCATCGCTGACCTTGCTTATTTGCATATTTTCCATGATGAAGTTTAACTGTACCTCTCCGCGATTAGTGCAGATCCACGCCATGCGATTCTGCACTTACGAATACAAATGGAATATGTTACGCAAACCTTTTATTCATAACTGTAACCACTATTAATGTACTGTTGTTTGTAAACGTGTTATTTTACTCTGTAAACATACATTTTAAGTGTGAACAATATATCCGTGACACTCATAAATCAGAACAGCAACCCATTTTACATACTTGATGATCTACTACTGTAAAATGAAAAAAAAGTAGCGCTTCGAATGTCAGTAATTAACCTAAAGTAGTTCACACGTAATTTTGCATGAAAGCGAGTTAGGTTTCTCCCAGAGCACTTCTTAACTTTGAAATAGAAACAAACATTCAAGTATCCAAAACATCAAGTACCTTGTCAAGTTTTACACTTAAGTAACAGTAGATAGTGTATATAAATCGGGCCCTAGGGAATGACCTACTTCTGAAGTTCATACAGTTAGGTTCATGACCCTAATTCCGGATTGTTTTGTAACAGAGTGCGAATTCGATTGTCTTACTACCGACTATAGTTGCAGGAGAGTGTGTGGAGTTTTTGTGTCATGTGGCTTTTGTCTCTATTGTATCAATAATTAAGAATCACAGCTTTTTTCCTGTTAATCCAGCTGCCGTCTCTCAGCGCATTGAGCACTTTGATTATATTTTTACTCCTGCTACATGCTCGTGCAAATATTAAAATTGTATCACTTCTTGATCAGATATATTCCATATTATCCACTCAGAACAAACAAATATCCTCTATACACCTATCATCTCCCTATCAGAGACAATACATTGGAAATGGCTCATTTATCTCAGGAGGTTGTTATAAACACACATTTTGAATTTCACATGAACCTCTGATCGGTCAATTTGCTCAACTGATAAGCTTGCTTGTGAAATGAAACATTAATCATGCTGAGTGACACCCAAACTCTAGTGAAACACCAAACAAGAACTATCACTGAAGGTGACTAATGCCCCCACATACTATTATTCTGACAAAATCCTTGACATAATTATCTGCTGATTGGTCTTATCATGATAATTCATTATCGGTATTCCAAGTTACCAACAGGAGTTACCAAACTTCATGCAGCGTAAATTTATGTGATATTGGACGTTAGAACCAGAAATTACGTGATGAATGCAATTCCTGTATAGCCCCCATTTAACCCTTTCCCTCATATTGACTCATTTTGACGCACTCAATAGGTACCAAATAAAGCCTGATCTGCAGAAAACCACAGTTAAACCTTACCAAATTTAATTACAAAATCCTCATTTCCAGACCACTGAGGAGCAGCGAACAACATAAAACCTGATCAGCCTGCGAGTTACTCGCAGGCTGATCTGGTATTATGCTGTTCGCATAGGTCTTTTCATGGTGTCCTCTATGAGGGAAAGGGTTAACTATATGAAGCAGGGGTAAAAGTAAGTATTTGGGTTCGGGGATTTGAACTATATGATGTTGGTATAAGCATAATAATGGAGTATGTTGCAATGGATCTTCACTGTAAAATCTCATAATTTTGTCTTTGTTTTTTTACCCATATGTGTCACCTGCTGTAAGCAGAGGTGATACGGAGGGAACATTCCCATTGTCACACTTTTTCCATCATGCTTCTTTCAGCAGGCAACAAATGTGTTCCAGGGAACACTTCTTACTTTGTTATAAATGAAATTTACTTTAAATAATGCACAAATATAGTACACAAAATAAAAAGCTTAAAAAATAACAACAGTGAAATGATCACCCAATTTCTCATCTGTATTTCTCACTATTTTACCCAGAAGCATAAAATGATAAATTCCTACCTGAATAACTTCATGTAAGTTGACTGCCTTCACTTTCTTCATACAAGTCTTTATCATCTCTGATGTGAAGAAGTTTGTCTCCCCTTTTCTATCCACAGTAATCTTCCTGAAGTCTTCCTGAAAACAATGGAGTAAAAAACCATTACACTTTCTAAGTTAGTATTTATTTCTTGAATTTTATGTCCCACTGACTGTATTTCATTCATTTTGAGAGTAGGTTAATGTGGGAGATTTTGTGCTGCCTCACTGCAATGCCATGATGCAGACAGGTGACATGATTCCACAGCCAGTCTCATTTCATTATTATGATACTGGTCCCATCACTCTTGTGTGCTGAATGACGAGCAGAGAGCTACGAATACCATACTGCTCTGATATGTGGGGATGGGATGGAACCCACGGCCTAAACACTTACTTAGTCATAAAACATGCAATTACTGTTGACCAGAAAAGAAGAAAGTAAAGAGGAATGAATAAAGTGTATGAGACAAGAGTGTTTTCTGGAACCATGTGTGTCACCTGCTGAAGCTTGACGGAAAAAGTGTGACGGACAGACAGACAGACGAACAGACAGAAGATGGAAAAGTAATCCTATGTGCCACCTTTGCTAACAGCAGGTGACACAAAAAAGGAGGGCATGGGAGAGAAAGACATAAGAGAGATACTGAAAGACCGGTAGACATAAGAAAAGACACGAGTCTGAGAAAAAGAGAGACAGAGTAAGAAAGAAAGAGAGAGGCAGACTAGCAGAGAGAGGCAGTGAAGAGAGACAGAAAGAAGAAAGAGAGGGCAGAGAGAGGCAGTGAAGAGAGACAGAGTGGAAAAAATGTAAAGAAAGGCAGACAGGGACAGGAAGAGAGACAGACAGGATGAGGGACTAACCAGCAGGATGGGACAGATGGCCTTGGTTGGGTGGGTCATGTATATGGGCCCGTCAAATCCCACCATCTCCGACATGTAGGGCAAGGCCCCACAATGGTCCAGGTGAAAATGACTGAAATTGGTAAATTAAATCATCTGATACTCAACCAGGTTTTTTCATAAAATAACATGAAAGCCAGATCTGACTGAAAGCAAGTTCCTATGTAACTAAACGGGTACAATTAATTTTATGGTAAAAGATTATGGAAAAGTCAGATAAAACACCAAGTGATTTTCATTCTTAATATGTTTTACAGCTCAACTTTCTGGGCTCAAGGCATTGAAAAGTCGTGAATAGTGCAAAACCTGTACAGCTTGTGAGAAACTTTGATAAATATTTCTTTCTCCAATCCTTACTTAATTTTACCTTATTCCTTTTTTACATAAATTCTCGCAAAAATCTACTAATTCTCATCAATGGTTCCTGGTTTGACCAGTACTTTAAGCCTGCTAGGTCATGAATTAATCTTGCCACCTAAATGGGTTTGAAGCCACAACCTTCAGATGCGGTCATGTGTGTTACTACTGGTCTATGGAGAGTCTTTATATAATTTAAATACATATAAATCATAAAAACTGGTCTTGATTTTTTATCTTGTTTTACATATAAAAATATGATTATGGTGATATCACTGCACCTGATTATGACGCAATCCAGGTGTTCTGTGAGTCGACCCTCCTTCGTGATAAACGTGAAATCCGGGAACCGTCTCTAGAGACAAACAAGAGATGTCACGCTGATGAAATAATTCATCATGAGAGAGATATAATAACATTCATTTGTGTTATCATGATGAGTATCCAGGTTTTCAGTTTCATTTATCAGGTATTATCCAAAGGGGTCTGGCACGAAAGTTGGGTCATATTTCTCTATTATATATACATGTAGTGATATATTTTATGACTCTTTTCGTGCCAGACCCCTTTGGTGTTATCAGGTGTTTACGTTAACCCTTTACTTTCAAATAGACTCATTTTGACACACTGTCAAACAGAGAAGACCAAGAGCAGACAGCTCCTACAGAAGCTGTCCAATCAGGATCTCCTCTGTTTGCTCATATGATAATGTATCTCAGTTTCTCCACAGTTTGTGTGGCCAACGAAAAAATTCACAATTTCATATACCATTTTAAGTTCAGTTAAATAATATTCATTAAGTCATAAATTTGTACATGAATATTCATGAGGTAGAGGGACTTTATAGGCAACTTTACTTCTGGGAAAATTCTTTCAATTCATGCAGTTTTACTTGAATAGATATACAAGCAAACCTGTATCAACAGTATACTGCAGAATTTTATATCCCAAAATATATGAATAATAACACTAAATTACCTATATAGGGATAAAATACAAAAGTCTTCATATTGTGTCTCCTACTTTATGGGTATTTAAGGCTTCTATTTTTTCCCCTTTTTTTGCAGGGGGCCTATCATAGGCACCTTTCCCTCTCATATTCCTTTAAATCCATTTTTTAATGGATAATCAACATTATTTGTTACCCAGGATTTTTTAGCCAAATTTGTAATGAAGCCCTAGCCTTCCATTAACCCTTTCCCTCATAGAGGAAACCATGAAAAGACCTATGCGAACAGCATAAAACCAGATCAGCCTGCGAGTAACTCGCAGGCTGATCAGGTTTTATGCTGTTCGCTGCTCCTCAGTGGTCTGGAAATGAGGATTTTGTAACTAAATTTGGTAATGTTTAACTGTGGTTTTCTGCAGATCAGGCTTTATGTGGTACCTATTGAGTACGTCAAAATGAGTCTATATGAGGGAAAGGGTTAAGGGAAATTTTTGCATAAAACTCAAAATCTGTAAAAAAATAGCATGTTAATTCATTAGTTAATGATTAATACACTGATAATTCTTAACATAAAGCTTCAACGGCTTTTTCAGAGTGATTTTTTTTTTCTGACTGATTACATAGAGAAACAAAATTTTAATAGGTTTTATTAGACCTTACTATGGAAAAGAGAACATGACTATTTTTTTTACTTAAATGGGATATAGCCCTCTATATAAACAGAGAAGCTACGTATCCTTACATCTTTGAAACTCATGGGCTGCATTCCTGTAGGAAAATTAGTAGGTGGATTTTTTTTTGGATAAAATAATCAAAGACTAAAACTTACATCATCATTAAAACCCATGTGCATTCCACAGTCCAGCATGATGTTTTTGCCACCAACTGTGACAAGTATGCAGCTTCGGCCAACATCTAAAATATCAGTAAAACACCTGCTATGATATGAAGACTTAAATTTATCCATCACTTTTTTTTTCTCTCAACTCAATGTATATCTTTTATCATTTCCAGTGTCCAAAATGTTCTCTCTCTCTCTTCAGTCCCTATTTACTTATCTTTGAATTCATTTTTCTTGTTTTCTATCAGAGTCTAAAAAGAGGACACATATAAAAATTAAGTCATGACTAACTCTGTTCTCTACTGAAAATGTCATAAAAATTATGATTCTTCAATGAACAGGGGGCCTCCGTGGCCGAGAGGGTAAAGGCGCTGACTTTAACACTTACTCAGCCCCTCACCACGTGGGTTCAAATCCTGGCAGGGCCATTCGGATTTTCATGTGAGGAAGCCTTCCAGCTGGCTTGCGGTAGGTCAGTGGTTCTACCCGGATGCCTCCGTGCATTCGGGGTCTTCTTCCACCTGTTATTAGCTGGACGTCGCTATATGACTGAAATACTGTTGAAGCGATGGTAAACTCAAAACGTCAAGTCTTCAATGAACAAGCCTGAATCCTTTTTATGTTTACCGGTACATTGTTTTTAAGAAAGAATAATGCAGTATAATTAATTAAATTGCAAGACAGGCCTGCTGAGCACTTTACCAAAAAGTGCTAATTTTGATCAAATAATGAAATACAGGTTAATATGAATTGTGTATATGCTCCCTTTTATTTGCCTATTGACAATTTTCTTGAGGGTGTTGTAATAATCTATGAATTACCTTGGCCAGCACCTGAAAAGATAAAAATACAACAATCAATATTGATACCTTCACTGCTGTAGCAGCATTATGCTATGATTAAAAAGAAATCCAATAACATTTTTAACCACCTGTGGCTTTTTAATTGGGAAAAGATGGAGTGATGAAAATATTAAGATATTGACAATAATAAAATGTTAGACATTCGTTCATTATCCTTTAAACTGATCCAGCCCAGGGTTCTCAAAAATACTTTAAAAAGTAAAATTTCAGGCTCAAATTTGAGAATCATACCTAAATCCCTATTGAAACTAATGGCCTTAGTTTGAGTCTTGAGTATAAAAATCATACTTAAGTACCATTTCTAATTTCTAGAACAAAGGGCCAGAACATCCATGTCCATCTGTTCAAGCATAAATATGGTGAGTCAAGGCTGTGATATATTCTTGAGTTTCCTATTTCTTCATAGAGATAAAAAGAGGATTTTATTTGAAAAATATTTATTGGCATTTTTGGGGAAAAAACATCATTTTAGTGAAGGAAACAGCCTTTAAAATGTGGTTGATTTCACACACAAAAAACACACTGCACACACATGCATGTTAGACCTTGATTGTGTAATGAAAATAATTATATTGTTTGCATAGGTAGATATGTAGAGTTATAAATAATATAAGAGCATGGATAAAAAGTATTTATGTTTCTATGTTGTTTGACAAATTTGAAACAAGCCTGCTCATATATAATTGTAATCTGAACAAGTCAAAAGAACATTTTACAAGTTTTTTGTCCTAGCTGCAGGCTTGTGTTAATTTAGCCACTGTATGCATATGATTTTAAGGTTTGTCTGTTATAAAGGTCTATAAATCCAAGTTAGCTGCAAAACTGTTTATTAGAACAGGCTCAAATTCCACCTACAATTAAAGTATTTAACCCTTTCCCTCATATAGACTCATTTTGACGCACTCAGCAGGTACCACATGAAGCCTGATCAGCAGAAAACCACAGTTAAACCTTACCAAATTTAATTACAAAATCCTCATTTCCAGACCACTGAGGAGCAGCGAACAGCATAAAACCTGATCAGCCTGGGAGTTACTTGAGGCTGATCTGGTTTTATGCTGCTTGCATAGGTCTTTTCATGTTGTCTTCTATGAGGGAAAGGGTTAATATTTACTTAAGGCTGGAGCACATTCCAAGTTGACATTGGTAAGGATTTTTACTGCATGAGATAGGGAGGATTTGGCATTTAATTTTTTTTTCTCAAGATCCTAGTTTAAGCTGGTCATCTTGAATTGTTAACCCTTTCCCTCATAGAGGACACCATGTAAAGACCTATGCGAACAGCATAAAACCAGATCAGCCTAACTCGCAGGCTGATCAGGTTTTATGCTGTTCGCTGCTCCTCAGTGGTCTGGAAATGAGGACTGTGTAATTAAATTTGGTAAGGTTTAACTGTGGTTTTCTGCAGATCAGGCTTTATGTTGTACCTATTGAGTGCGTCAAAATGAGTCTATATGAGGGAAAGGGTTAAGGGAAATTTTTGCATAAAACTCAAAATCTGTAAAAAAATAGCATGTTAATTCATTAGCTAATGATTAATACACTGATAATTCTTAACATAAAGCTTCAACGGCTTTTTCAGAGTGAAAGGGTTAAACAATCTGCTAAGGGAATGACTGTAAGGTATATGCCAACAGGCCTAACAGGGAAACTACTTATTTGGGGAGGTCATTAATAAACTGTTTAGGTGGAGAAGAAGAAAGCACAGGACAGACCTCTGGGACACTCCTAAAATGACTTGGATATAATTAGATATGTGACCATTTACAACTACAGACTGACTTTTTGCCTATGTGGAATGACCTGATCCAAGATGCAGCTAGTTATTGTAGTTTACAAAGAACACATGTGAAAGATATGGGCCTGTAATTTGCAGGATTACTTGCATCACCTTTCTGAACACATTAACCTTCATTCATTCAAGTTGACCAATTTTTAGGAAATTCTGGAAAATGCATGATAATAGGTTAAGAAGTTCATATTGAATCTCCTTGAAGTTGAGTACAATGGGTTTTTATTATGTCTGGGCTGGCACCCTTGTCCATCTTGAGATTTTGGTGAGTTTGAGGACAAGTTGGGGATAACTGTTTATGTAAGGCATGACAGGGTACTTGGGTTTCCCTGAAAGGTATGTGTTTGTGTGTGTGTGTGTGTGTGGGGGGGGGGGGGAGAAATGTACTTGATAATTCTCGGTTAAAATTATTGCCTCTTCCAATTCATTTATTTACCAATGGTAATGGTGTTTTCTTGAGTGAAGAGGATGTCCACATTTAATAAATAAGCTTAAATGAATGCATTTTGGCATCATTTCGTACAAGGTCTCTTCATAATGTATATACAGTGGAATTACAGTCGTTTCGTCGACCAACCGTTTCGTCGAACTGGTTATATATAGTAAATGAAAAGTCGTTTCGTCACCCTGAATATTCAGTAGGCGGAAGGTGTGAAATACTTTTGTAGATGACTTTTGTGAATTATATTCGGATGCGCATAACCCAGTAAGTGCTGTTTTCAAATTAAGAGGCACAAAACCAGTATAAGTAAAGTCAAGCAGTCTAAAAGCTAAATTATGGGACTGTAAAAACAAAGACAATCTATAAATAAAATCGACGTGGATAAAATTAACGTCTTAGTAAATGAATTAGATACGTTATACAAGTCAAATAATATCAATGGTAGTGATATAAATAATGTGATTACAAAAATTGAAAATATATTTCATGACAGTGCTAAAAACAGTTTTGCACCACATAATGTTAGTACAAAACCAAAAGAGCATGTTAACGACAATAGATGGCTTAATTCTAAATGTAAAACGGCTTTCCAAAAAACTGGGTTATTGGGGTAATAAACCCGATCTATAAGAATAAAGGTGATGTGTCTAATCCAGAAAACTATCGTCCAATAACCCTTCTGAGCTGTTTTGGGAACTTTTTACATACCTTAATACCATATATGCAAAAATTTGTGTACGTGTAACATTTATGTTTCAGTACTGCTTTAAAGATTGATCTAAAAGACTACTTGAAAAAAACAACAACAAAAAAACAAACAAAAAACTATAAAACCAATTTTATTATATGGCTGTGAAATATGGGGACATGGAAATGACAACATCTTAGAAAAAGTTCAATTGAAATTTTTAAAATATGTATGTCTTAAATGTCAAAAACAGTACTCAAAATTGTATTCTATACGAAGAAACAGGTGTTAGGAGGAATAAACACTTTTTATCACTCAGTATTTGTTTAATATACGTAAATATTGTTTTCCGAATGGAAGAGGATCATTCATACATAATTAATCGCACACTAGTTTAGGATGAATAAACACTTTTTTATCACTCATTATTCGGTCTTTGTTGTACTTGATAATGATGATGATGATGGTGATGATGATGGTACATTTTTTGTTTATATGTGCTCTATATCGGATTAAATATCTGCTGATTATTTAAATGCAAAATTACTTGCATTAAACAACTACCATTAATAATGCAAGAGTAATTGGGTGTCAATTAAGTTTTTCACACTTTCCGCCTATTGAATATTCAAGGCGACGAAACGACTTTTCATTTACTATATATATAATCAGTTCGACGAAACGGTTGGTCGACGAAACGACCATCACCCATACAGTGACCAGGTTTTGTACAAAATTTAGAAGATTTCATTTGGTTATTGATGATTGAATTAAATCATATAATCATCATTATCACTGAAATAATTAGAGTTGCATAATTTGATTTTGCTGTGTGTATTTGAGGCTTTTCCGTACATTAAGTCGCTTTGGCCCAACTAAAGAAGATATCACAAAGTGACGAAATATTCATAATACCAATTGTTGCTAATGGTTTTTTTTCCCCTAGATTTTTGGCTTGGACATTTTTTTGTGCCTTCCTGTAGTTCTTTAACCTTGATCCAGAGGTCCTCGACCGAGGTATCCTTTAAAATGTTAACTTTTAGCATGTCTATAAATTGCTTGATGCCATTATGATTTTTTTTGAATAACGGAATCTTGTTGAATTACGGTACTTTCTATCATTTTTTGTTGTCTTTACCAAGATGAAATAGATTGAAATTCAAATAACAGTTTACCTAATGGCGTGACAGTTATTTCGGACATAACTCCTTTTTATTTGTTTATTTTTAACATAACTTTTTTCTTCAACATGGAGGCTGACATCTTACTGTCCCGCAGTGAATTTTCTACTTTCGGTTTTGATCATTAGCCTTCAAAACAATAGTCTGTGGTTTCGGTGATATCATATTGATTAGTTTAAATATAAAGTACATTTATTTGGTTCTTGTATTGGCGAATAAATTTATATAATAATTGGTCAACGTCCAAATAATATCGCCTGACGAAAAATGACCAATTAAACAATTGCATTCTTAATTATCCAAAATGGCGTCAGAAACGGATTTCTTTGATCTTCAGCGGTTATACGATTTGTTTCTAGCATGCAAGGGCGAAAATGGAATCATTTGCACAGATAATTACACCAATGCATACGATGAAATTTCAAAGTAAGTTGAATTAGCTTTCTTTCTAATACGAGTAGTCGTTTTTATCCAAGTAACCAGTTTTCGTGGTTATGGACAATTTCGGGCTTGTCACAAATTTGAACTAATTATGGATGAGATCATTACTTTGGTACATGTTTGAGCTGCTAAAAGTTACTAACAATGCATTTTTAAATTTATATAGGCAAAGTTTCATATATCATACATTGCTTAAGATTTTGTTCAAACTTCAAATAGGATGGTGTTCCACGTATCCGATAATCGCGGTATCGTCCATATTACAACCTCTCGAACCCCGAAAAAGAATTGTTTTTTACAGAATTGTTTTCAAGGCAACAAATTATTTTAACCAAAAAAAAGACAATAATAATGAATTTCAATATTGATTTATTATTTATTCATTTGTATACCAATTTGCGATTAATATATTACATTTCCAATCATTCAAATCAAAATGATAGAGTGTAAAATGTTATTAGGTTTGAGAGATGATAAGTCCACCATACTAATGACTGGAATGGAAATAAAATATCAAAAAGTATTATTGTCTAATTATTTCCATATGTCACCATTATTCCACCTTTTTACCACAATGTGAAAACACTTTTTAAAATTTTAACATATCAAAAACAATTTTTGCCATGATACTCTGGTATCACATTGTTTCTGAAGAATACTCCTGGCTCCAACTACAGGCATCATTCCAAATCACTGGCACTTGAACTGCATACCATCTCCCTTCTCTTTCTCCTACATTAAATATATTGAAACATGGTAAGGAACGGAATCCCAACTTTTTGTTGTTGCGATGTCAGATTTGGTTCTTTATTATGTTTCAATATATATATATATATATATATATATATATATATATATATATATATATATATGTGTGTTTGTGTGTGTGTGTGTAAGAAAAAGAATGGACGGCAATATGTCATCTAACAGGTCAAGATAAAATCAGAGGCATAATGTTATCACAGATTTCTTCCTCTGATGTCGTCAGCAGATACTAAATAAATAAACTGGAACCTAAAGATAATCAATTAATATAATATGAATTAATATGATTAAGATGTTAAGCTGAAATGCATTAGCCTTCTCCCTAAATTGAAAAACTTC
>CM037785.1:63897384-63947384 GCA_021229015.1 Solen grandis
TATAGAGATAGTAAATGTAGTAAGATACTGATTACTTCCCCTAGAACATAATAGTTTCACGTCACCGTATAAATGAACAATGGTTATATTGCACGTATATAACGCACGTTGGCTGCACCGTTACCGGATTAAAAAGAATGACTTAGAAATTTACTTGTAAAGAAAACCAATAACACGGTTTGATATTGCTTGTTTGAGGTATTATATTATATATCTTATTGTAACATGTGACATTGTAAATTGTGTGAATATTTTATAAAGGAATGGCCGTAAATAATGATTTTAGAACTTTTGGCCCGACCCCGTTTCAATAAGTTTGAAATAAAATATGTTTAAACTAAACAGTTACCGGACAAAAAAAAACAACATCTAATTAACGGACATCATGAGTATTGGACAACTTCCGGGTTAAAAGAAGGACCAACGCATTTGCATACCGTCCGCTGGATATCCGTTCCATGTTAATTATCAATACGTGTACTGTCCCCACGTCAGGACAAGCTGCAGTAACTGTATCATTAGAGAAGATCAATACGTGTACTGTCCCCACGTCAGGGCAAGCTGCAGTAACTGTATCATTAGAGAAGATCAATACGTGTACTGTCCCCACGTCAGGGCAAGCTGCAGTAACTGTATCATTAGAGAAGGTGGATTAATGTTGGGTATATCAGTGGGTACCATTAGATTAGAAAAAAGTACTTAGACCCAATTAATTTTGGCGAATTAGTGTGGAAGCGCCAAATATAATCACCGCCATTAACATCGGTTTAAAAATCCCGCCAAACAAATATCTCGACATTGATGAGACGTTTAACAGTATTCACGTTCTTTACGAATATTTGTTTCCAGTACTGGCACTAGAATCGCAGAATTATCAATTTCATTGGAATTTTGATTTCGTCCCTCTGTACTATATATTGAACATGGTAAGGAATTGAATCTAACATCACTTGATTACGGAGGCCGTAACTTTGTAAAAATGTATGCTACCATCACATTCTATGCACGTTTCGAACAGGCTGGTATTCAATTAACACATAGACTAACGAATCATTGCCAACATGTAACCTTAACGAAGTTATACGCGAAATGTCAACAATTTGTACATTTTTATAAGTCTGCTTTACTATCAAATTCCGGTTTGTTTCTTTCTGCGATTCTGATTGGCTGATGTAACACATCTACACATGAAATTTCCCGCAATCTGACGATGTCACTTTCACGTCGTACAATTAGATTGATCGATTCAAAATTGCCCGTAATAAACCGGAAGTTGATAGTGGAGCAGACTTATAAAGATATACAATACATGTTGGTATTTCGCGTTATTACTTCGTTAATGTTACCTTAATGATTCGTTATATTATGTATCATCTGAACATTAAATTAATCGAACCGTGAATAAAATATGGTGGTAGCATACATTTGTACAAAGCTACGACCTTTGTTATCAAGTGTTGCCAAAATTCCGTTCCTTGCCATGTTTCAATATACAGTACAGGAGAACGAACTTTAAAATAAATGTAAATATCTGATATTAATCAAGACTTCAATGTAAGTCTAGCTCTAACAAGGTCTGTATCTTTCAAGCAAATTAGGACGACAACGCGGATGACGCTCAAGGTGCAATCAATGATATATTTTGCAGTCGTGCCCAAAAATAAATGAAACTTCATCTACAGTGCATGCCATAACAAATATTTATTATAATTATTATTATTTAAAGCTACATCTAGTTTCATTAAAATCTTCGGAAACCTTGCCGTTCCCCTATTAAATAAAATCCAAGTACTGCTGAAAACCATAGCAACCAAGAACTTTTTTTTCATATCAGATGTCGATATTGCTGGTGATATAAGCCTCCCCTTGTGGTGCTACATGTGTAGTTTAGACACAACAATGGCGATGGAAGGTCTTTTGAAGAGAATTATTATCGTCTTGCTACTCGAATCTTTAGTGGTTGCAATGGCAAGAAATAACAATGTAACTGGCGTGATTGCAGACATAATTGCGGACCTTTGTCCATTTAATAATGTTTGTTACAACGAGCGCCCACCAGACAGTGTGCTGTACGATGGCGTGACGATGGCTTGCTGCTTAAGTAAGAACTTTTCTTTTCTTACAATATGTTCGTGCATATGATCAACAACGTACATATAGTTTGTTCAATTGTTTGGTTTAACGTCACACTGATAGTATTTAGTGTCAACCTGAGACAAATATAGTGCTTTCACACTGCAGTATCACGCCGAAGACATGTGGCATGGTACCACATACAGTCACATTTTCCGGACACTGGGACAACCAGTCCTGGAACTACCCTTATATGCTGATCGCTAAGCAAGGAAGCTGCCAGTACCATTTTTTCGACTTTGGTATGTCGCGACCGAGGATCGAAACCACGACCTCGCGTTCCATAGGCGGACGCTCTAACCACTGGGCCACAGGGGACGGTATTATACAGGTAGTACAAGTTAATACAGATTTTGTTCTATTCTGTTCCATAATACAATTCTAGCAAACACTTATTTAATTAGAGAAATGATTTTAGAAGACAGGGCTGGGATATTGTTCTCGTTATTGCTTGAAATAAATAAATAAATAAATAAATAAATAAATAAATAAATAAAATATTTAATAGATAAATGAATAAATAAATGAAACAAAACATCTGAGAGTTTTAAGAGTGAAAAACCTGGTCCTATAACGTAAAACGTAACAAAGCACTTCCTGTTGTCTATTTCTATTGGGCAAAACTAGACACACATCACTGGTGATCATCAATGAAGAAATGGTTAAACCTGTCTTAAGAGGCCAGTCAAATCAAAGTGTCCGCTTAACAGAAGTGACCGTTACATGAAGTTAAACATATAAGAAAATAAGTAATATTAACACCGGCTGTAAATACAGGCTGACCACTTAATACGAGTGGCCGCTAAGACAGGTTCAAATGATTAATAATTCTTATAAATAATGAGATTTCTAAATAAACAAATAAGTAATAAAAGGTTTAAACAAGTAAAAATTGAAGTAAATTGGTACATTTATGACGAAGATATAAAATTAAAAACAAGATATATCTTTAATAAAGATGTATAGCGTAAAAAAAAAAGATATGAAAAAGTGCTACAATATGATTTAATATAATAATCTGGCAATTTTTAAATGGTCTGTGATTTTCAAATAATGCTAGAAAACATACTAATTGCTAAAATTATGAGATGTAATATACATGCCGGTTAAAAAAGGGGACAAAAATGTATTACAAGCAAAACAGAAAAAAAATCCATCAGAGGGATTCGATCTGGGAGCCCTTTGTATAGCAGGCGTTCACCAAACGCGCCACGGAAGTTGATGCATTATATAGTTTTATGTTAGTTACCTTTTGCGACTCAAAAGGAAGAGTCCACTACCAAGGTTAACTACGTTTTAGAAAGATTCACAGCTGTTTACTTTTTCAACTATGTACTTTTTCAATTATGTGGTTTTTTTATGTTTGAATAGATCAACTGGATGTATTTTATATTTAAACAGTTGGATTAAATTGTCATTGCTAACTGACAATCATGCAGAACGACATGCACCCTGAAACCCCCGTTTTATGATGGAATATCCTGAAATAATATATGAAAAACCGATGAAACGGGTGCTTTTCCCAACTCTTCGGTTGTTAACCAAGATTAGATAGGTTCAAGAAATAGTTCAAAGTCCATTTTATACAGCTTACGCCGAAAAAAACCCAAAAAAAACAACAACAAAAAAAACAGTTTTAATAAATTTACAAATATCGATTCTAATGCATTTTGTTGTTGTTGTTGTTTTCGGAGTAAACCGTCGTCCTGAGAGTATCATACAGACGCCAAGCTTAAAACAGATAAAAATATCTTTAAACAGGCAGACACTGTGTGCAAAGATAAAATAGGGTAGAACCACTGACCCACCCAAAACCACCTAGAAGTCATCTCACTTTAAAATATTCGCATGGCCCTGTCAGGATTCGAACCCAAGATAATGAGGGGCTGAGTGTTTAGTTAGCGATTTTACTTGCTCGGTATCAAAGGCCTCCTTACATTAACACGAGATCTTCAGTATACAAAGTTCATGGCCAGCATGCCTATTTACCTCCTATAAAGTTTATTTTTAACCCCAAACTGACTTGATATTTACCTAAAAAGGTACAACGTAAAGGGAAAGACAACAATCTACTTCTATTGTAATGGCAAGCAATAATTTTCAGATTGTTATGGCCATAATAAGACCTTGGGGCCAAGGATAATCCAAACGAGAGCTCCTCTCTTTTTCATTTTTTTCCCTTTTCTTTTGTTGAAAAGACGTCATTGGAAGGACAGTGGTTGGATACTAGGGAGTACGGGTGCGATACCCTTGCTCATTTTGTGAATATAACCCTTGGTTCTCTTACGCGACTGGTGTATAACACCCATACACGGGAGACAAGTTCCTGGAGGATAATTCTTTGGCTGGGATTGAACCTCTGACCTCCCGAACGCAAAGCGGACACACTACCACTGATCTACTACGCCAGTTGTACAGTTATACCCCCTCTTTCAAAACTCAGTGGGCAACCTAACTGCTGACAAAAGAAAGCATCCAGTTCGTCTATTTCTAATTGATGTTATCCTCCATTTCAGAGAGTCTTCTCTCTGATCTTCGTATTGGTTATCAGTCCATTATTTTTCATAATGATACTATGTTCGTGGAAAAGAAAAAGAAAAAAAAAGAATTACATTGCATATTGTAGACTAAAGAAAATGGATTGAAACGCTTGAAAATGTTGATCAAATTATGCCATTTAGTATTTTGCATGGATGCCAAAATACTTTGCGTGGTCTGTAATCGGAAACAACTTGAATTTTAAATTTAAATCTATGTATTCGCGATTCGATGACGGAGATATGCAAAATGTCTATGGAAAACCTCAGAAAAATTACCAAAATAAATGGAATATGCAAATTAGGTATTTGTGTTAACAACTGGATGATCTTAAGCAAAAGATTCTTCCTTATTTAGGCATTGTGTTAATGCTGTCTTCAATGTACAGATTACATCTCTTAACAAATCTGTAGCACACATTTTGTCTTTCAGTCCGAAGAATATACATGATTAGGGAAAAAATAATGGACCCTTAAAATTTATGGAATTTATCGCAAGCGACGCGATAAATCCACGACATTTAAATATATATACAGTTTGTCATGAACGCCATAAAGTTTTACCTTATTCTTCAGGAAACGTGCCACATATCAAAGTTATGAAAAGAATTTACATGTAGATACTATAATTACTTATTCAAGAAACACAAAACTAGCGAAATACAAATGGAACTGATCTGTTCTTAATAAACATAATTTGTATGAACATAATAATGTTAATAATGGAAATATGTAATGATTAAATATTTAAATGAAACAGACCTAAATAACTTTATACATGTCGACATTTAAATAACTAACTGAATTGTGTATAAAACATTAACGAAGAGAGAGAGAGAGAGAGAGATAGAGAAGGGGGAGAGAGATGAATGAAAAATATAGAGTTGTAGCGCAAATTATTCGGCTGAATAATTTACCGCTACAATACGGTCGCGGAAAAAAAGAAAAACCCTCTTTCAGCATGAAGGCAATCGCGACGCTGCTAATAAACAGCTCTTTCTGGCTATATTGCACGGAGGCATCCGGGTAGAACCACCGACCTACCGCAAGCCAGCTGGAAGGCTTCCTCACATGAAAATCCGAATGACCCTGCCGGGATTCGAACCCACGCGGTGAGTGTTAAAGCTGAGTGAGTGTTAAAGTCAGCGACTTTACCCTCTCGGCCACGGAGGCCCAGGAGTAACATATCAAGACATACCGAGGTAGATCGATAAAAGAAGAAGGGAGAAGGATTACATTTACATGTATATTATTATTATTGGAATCGTATAATTGATTGAAATAGTGTTCTGGACCCCAGTTACCATGGTTTCTACGTTTTTAATTAGAATTATTGTGAAAGAGAGTATGACGTTAATGATAATTAATACGGCTGCATACTTTTATCATGCTATTTTATACTGTTTGTGACCAGAAAATGCACAGATACGAATGATAATGAAGCAAAATAAGATTTTAATCGAAAAGGGAAAGATCTGGTTGCGCATAATCAATAATTTCACATGCAATGTAACATCTTACTGGCAATAATTGGGTGGCTTGGAGATTAATAATGTGTTTCTTTGCTTGGACTTTACGTTAAACTGACAATATGCCAGTAATTGCGGGACATTTTTGAATATGAGAAAAATAATAGAACATCACGCCATGATAGAAAAGTGACAAAATATCAACAGTCCTGGGCCTACCCTAATACGTTGAGCGCCAAGCAAGGGAGCTAAACTAGTACTATTTTTACGACTTTGATATGTCGCGGCTTGGGGTCGAACTAGCTCCGGATGCAGACGTTTCAGGGAACGTTGAACTACATTTAGCAATTTAATATTTACGTAAACAACGCGTTGATAAATTTCCAAGTCCACGTCATTTTAGCACCAAAAAAAGAAATCCCTGGTATACCTTAATGAGACAGACCTATATTGGTATATGTATTTCAAATTTCCCGTTTTTAAAACGATTAAAACTTTTCATTTCAAGTGTTAAATATATATTAAAATGGTTCCTTCCAGTGTTTAAAGATGTATTCAAATGGTCCCTTCCAGTGTTTAAAGATGTATTCAAATGGTCCCTTCCAGTGTTTACAGATGTATTTAAACGGTTCCTTCCAGTGTTTACAGATGTATTCAACTTGTCCCTTCCAGTGTTTAAAGATGTATTCAACTGGTCCCTTCCAGTGTTTACAGATGTATTCAAATGGTCCCTTCCAGTGTTTACAGATGTATTCAAATGGTCCCTTCCAGTGTTTACAGATGTATCCAAATGGTCCCTTCCAGTGTTTACAGATGTATTCAACTTGTCCCTTCCAGTGTTTACAAATGTATTCAAATGGTTCCTTCCAGTGTTTACAAATGTATTCAACTTGTCCCTTCCAGTGTTTACAAATGTATTCAAATGGTTCCTTCCAGTGTTTACAAATGTATTCAAATTGTCCCATCCAGTGTTTACAGATGTATCCAAATGGTCACTTCCAGTGTTTACAGATGTATCCAAATGGTCCCTTCCAGTGTTTACAGATGTATTCAAATTGTCCCTTCCAGTGTTTACAGATGTATTCAAATGGCCCCTTCCAGTGTTTACAGATGTAATCAAATGGTTCCTTCCAGTGTTTACAGATGTATCCAAATTGTCCCTTCCAGTGTTTACAGATGTATTCAAATGGCCCCTTCCAGTGTTTACAGATGTAATCAAATGGTTCCTTCCAGTGTTTACAGATGTATCCAAATGGTTCCTTCCAGTGTTTACAGATGTATTCAAATTGCCCCTTCCAGTGTTTACAGATGTAATCAAATGGTTCCTTCCAGTGTTTACAGATGTATTCAACTGGTCCCTTCCAGTGTTTACAGATGTAATCAAATGGTTCCTTCCAGTGTTTACAGATGTATCCAAATGGCCCCTTCCAGTGTTTACAGATGCATCCAAATGGTTCCTTCCAGTGTTTACAGATGTAATTAAATGGTTCCTTCCAGTGTTTACAGATGTATCCAAATGGCCCCTTCCAGTGTTTACAGATGCATCCAAATGGTTCCTTCCAGTGTTTACAGATGAATCCAAATGGTTCCCTCCAGTGTTAGTTATCAATGTTCTTCATAATGGTATCACTTCCAGTGTTTACAGATGTATCCAAATGGCCTCCATTTTTACACAGTGTTTACAGATGCATCCAAATGGTTCCTTCCAGTGTTTACAGATGTAATCAAATGGTTCCTTCCAGTGTTTACAGATGTATCCAAGCCCTCATTTCGAGTTCAATGTTCCCAGTGTTTACAGATGTAAATTCAAATGGTTTCCCTTCCAGTGTTTACAGATGTATCAAATGGCCCTTCCAGTGTTTACAGATGTATCAAATGGCCCCTTCCAGTGTTTACAGATGTATCAAATGGTTCCTTCCAGTGTTTACAGATGTATCAAATGGCCCCTTCCAGTGTTTACAGATGTATTCAAATGGCCTTCCAGTGTTTACAGATGTATCAAATGGCCTTCCAGTGTTTACAGATGTATTCAAATGGCCCCTTCCAGTGTTTACAGATGTATCAAATGGTCCCTTCCAGTGTTTACAGATGTATCAAATGGTCCCTTCCAGTGTTTACAGATGTATTCAAATGGCCCCTTCCAGTGTTTACAGATGTAATCAAATGGTTCCTTCCAGTGTTTACAGATGTATTCAAATGGTCCCTTCCAGTGTTTACAGATGTATTCAAATGGCCCCTTCCAGTGTTTACAGATGTAATCAAATGGTTCCTTCCAGTGTTTACAGATGTATCCAAATGGCCCCTTCCAGTGTTTACAGATGTATTCAAATTGTCCCTTCCAGTGTTTACAGATGTATTCAAATGGCCCCTTCCAGTGTTTACAGATGTATTCAACTGGTCCCTTCCAGTGTTTACAGATGTACATGTCCTTCGTTTAAAAATGTTTCACTGCCTTCCAGTGTTTACAGATGTAATTCAAATGGTCCCCTTCCAGTGTTTACAGATGTATCCAAATGGTTCCTTCCAGTGTTTAAAGATGTATTCAACTGGTCCCTTCCAGTGTTTACAAATGTAATCAAATGGTCCCTTCCAGTGTTTACAGATGCATCCAAATGGTTCCCTCCAGTGTTTACAGATGTATTCAAATGGTTCCTTCCAGTGTTTACAGATGTATTCAATGGCCCTTCCAGTGTTTACAGATGTATCCAAATGGTTCCTTCCAGTGTTTACAGATGTATTCAAATGGTCCCTTCCAGTGTTTACAGATGTATCAAATGGTCCCTTCCAGTGTTTACAGATGTATTCAAATGGTTCCTTCCAGTGTTTACAGATGTATCCAAATGGCCCCTTCCAGTGTTTACAGATGTATCAAATGGTTCCTTCCAGTGTTTACAAATGTATTCAACTTGTCCCTTCCAGTGTTTACAGATGTATTCAAATGGCCCCTTCCAGTGTTTACAGATGTATTCAAATGGCCCCTTCCAGTGTTTACAGATGTAATCAAATGGTCCCTTCCAGTGTTTACAGATGTATTCAAATGGCCCCTTCCAGTGTTTACAGATGTATTCAACTGGTCCCTTCCAGTGTTTACAGATGTATTCAAATGGTCCCTTCCAGTGTTTACAGATGTATTCAAATGGTCCCTTCCAGTGTTTACAGATGTAATCAAATGGTTCCTTCCAGTGTTTAAAGATGTATTCAACTGGTCCCTTCCAGTGTTTACAGATGTAATCAAATGGTTCCTTCCAGTGTTTAAAGATGTATTCAACTGGTTCCTTCCAGTGTTTAAAGATGTATTCAACTGGTCCCTTCCAGTGTTTACAGATGTAATCAAATGGTTCCTTCCAGTGTTTAAAGATGTATTCAACTGGTCCCTTCCAGTGTTTACAAATGTAATCAAATGGTCCCTTCCAGTGTTTACAAATGTATTAAAATAACCTTTCAAGTGTTTTCAGATGTATTTGAAATGACAGTCGGGTTAGTTGTACACTTTGATTTATTTGATACATTAGTAGTTGACCTACCCATGAGAGAAAAAGACGGGGCTTTAATTTTTATTGCTTAAAACTGAAAAGGTTCAAACTTAGTACAAAACTTTTGACGTTATTGAATATGCTTAATATGTTTTAAATAGCCGAACCTCTCAGAATATGAAATAGAATAAAATTGAGAATTGCTCTACATGCAGTATTTAAAAAGAGGTATTTCAGGCTAAACATACGTAGTCAAATATTATTTTTGACTGAGCATATTTAATCTGAACGATACGGTCATCCATATTACAGAAGGCCAGTATTACTTTTGATGCAAAGTCTCAAGTCTCTAAATGTGTAGTCAATCAGAATTCTTAGAATTCAAATTTATCACCGGTTTATTCTTAAAGATTATATTTCTATTTTTAACATATAAACAACAAATCGATCTAATTGACAAAATCAACAACCTTAAATTCGTAGGCCACGGATGGTAAAACTTGGATAACGGACCTTGCAAACAACCTGATTCATTAAAGCTCAGAAAAAAGGTTTTGGAAAATGTTTTGGTGACCTTAAAATATTCAGAGTTATAGATACACACACCGTGAACTTGATAAATCAATGAAATAGCAGTTTAATAATAAATATTACATCATAATGCAGAAAGTGTAAAAAACCACAAACTCTACATATGGCCGTATCGGACATGTCTAATTGACGGCTCCATGCCCAATCTGCGGTCCCAGTATGTAAGCTGATTATGATACAGCGCTTGAAATGGGTAAATTTAACTGAGTTGTAAAGCCTTGTAAATATATATTCATTTTTATACATATCATAAATACAGAAAGATTGTCATACTCCTGCTTCATGCTACGTTATCAAAGGAAGTAATAACTATCAGGAAGATTTTAAATTTTGGGACCTGCAACAAAATAAATTCTCGAACATGCTGATATATTTCGTTATCGTTGTCCTTGTTGTTGCTTGTTGCTACTGCTGATGATTTTCTTTTATGTTGTCATTAACACCACCTTAGTAGCTTACTGTCTGGATATTTCATCATCTTGCAGATCCTAACTCTTCCAATAATTATATAAGAAAGGAATTACCTGTTGTAAAATGTTTTTAGTTAATTTATGGCATCTCAAATCATCTTATAATATGTCAACTATAATTAAGTGTTTTTCTGTACTTTTTATATTCTTTATTTCTGAATTATATGATTTTTTCATCGGCCATTTTCTCGATGATTTAACGATATTTTTCAGATTTAATAGATAAGATTGTTTGAACAAATATGGAAATTAGGCCGAAGACACTCTCAATTTCCATGGATTTTTAAAAAAAAAGTTTAGAAATCTCTTAATTAAACGGACTACAGCTGAGGATTTTTGTCAAAATGGCATGTATCATTGCCTAATGGAAATATTTAGACCCGCTGTTTGTAAATGATGCATCGACATGTTATTAAAATATTCTGATATTTTGAAATAACGTTGCTTTATTTAAGTCGTGTTTCAGAAAATATGCGCGGCGTCTTTGATGCTTTGCATCAAAATTAGTCTTGTACAGCATTTGGAAAAGACATGAAAGAGAGACCGAAGAGAACTATGTACCTCATAAATACTCGTGTAAAATATATATAAAACAAGCGAATATTAAAATTGTAAACGATGCAATTAAAGTTTTTGATTGAGTAACGTGTATTCACAGCAAGGTGAAAAAAAAATGAAAATCACGTTCAATTGTTTATGTGATAAAACTCAAAGTATACAATAAAATCATCACATCAGTAACTTACGCAGTAACCACTGCCACCTCAGTGAGTCAGAGAGACATTTTAAAACCGCTCATAGTATCAACACCAGTAGTCAGTAGAGGGGGTGTATCGTTTCTGACGATAGTGGGAAGAAAAAATATGTATCTGTAACTGTTGCGGAAATGTTGTTTAGTTTGTAAGAGTTTTTCCCCTTAGACCACAGGTTTCTGGTAAGCGTACAGCCCCCACAAATTGCTACCACGATTAAATTCGGCTGGTCCAGGGCGAATTTTCACTCACTTCTGAATTTAAATTCGAGTATTTCATATTAGTTTAATTTTATTTCATTTTAATAACACGCATAATGATGAAAGTTCAAAGTTCATATAAATAATTAAAGTATCTTTCTTTTTACTACCACTAGGTGTGAAAAATCAAGATAATGCTCAATTGCTTGGATGTTTTTAGTTAATTCTTGGTACCGATATATTAGTCTGGTTCAATGCCGCACTTCAACAGTACCGATCACGTAGTGTCAGGAGCAGGTAATTCATATCAGACTACCGATATATAATTCTGCTTTGACATTTTGACATCCCCTCCCCCCCCCCCCCCCCCCCCCCCAATCTCAACCTTTCGACCTCAAAGTATATCCCGGGACCCCTCGCTGGTTGACTGCTCTACTGGCTGAAAATCTACTTACAAGGGTTACTCGTAGTCCATTGCATTTCCCTTTCGATTTGAACACCCCCCCCCCCCCCCCCCCCCGAATGAACAGTATCGAATGAACAAATTGATATGTTTTTTTTGCGAATCCAAAGCATTCTGTAATGGTTCCATGTTGGGCAACAATAACTTGATGCTAAACTGAAGCTAGTAAACTGAATTGGGTTTTATAGTGAATTTTAACATTTCAACATATTGAAGATCAGATGCTCAGTCACTTAAGTATGCGTCTGAAAGTTTGGACATTTATATGTATGCCTATTGCATGATAATACACCAAACTTGATAATTTAGTAGCCAACAGAGTCAAGTCTCTGGTTGTTCATGTGTTTGAACTTTGAACTCCTATTTTCCCAATGAAATAGCTTTTTTTTTTCTCAACAGAAATAATTTATAGAACTTAATTTTACTTTTATGATTGTATTGTTGATATAGGAAATTATTTTGTTAATTCAAAACATTTTTATAATCTTATGATCTCTTATTACTATTACTATTATTATTAACGACAATATTCCTGATAAGAAAGCCATCAATGAGCAAATAGGAGACATCCAAGGAACTCTATGATCTATTTAAGGAGTAAGATACGAAACTTATCCCTTCTTAGCTAGAATAACTATAATAATCGGTGTATATTATTCCGTGATATTTTATCAACATAGTTCTTTTTATGTCCCAAGACACGTGAAACGTAATGGGAAATAACTTGGGGTTATTCTGTACTTGGTATGTGAAAGAGTTATCTCTCTTATACCATTGACATGTTGACTCTCCAGTGTGGAGATAGTTTTAGTTAAGTGTCATTAAAGCTGATGATTAGATTCCTGACGAGTTGCCACCAGAGCTTGTAAACGAAACAATATGTTTCAGAATTTCTGATCGAATACAAAAAGAAAAAAAAAAGAATTAGGCCATAGAAAGCCAGAACGTTCATCAGCATACATGTATAATTATAAAATGAAAGCTTCTGACTTTCAGTACAATACAAATGTATACTCCCTGTACAGTCGATTAAAATTTTTATGCAAAGATATGCCATGGAAATTCAAATAAAAAAAATGCAAATTCGTAAAATTTTACCGAAGTTGTTTAGTTCATATTTAAAACAACCATAGTATTTTCCCAGTATATTTTCTGTAAGCTATAGCATAAAAACCTCATTTATATTGACACATATTTTGTATTCTGTATAATTACAATGTTAAAAAAGTAGTTAATTTTCCGCGGATGAAATTGATTTTTGAACGCAGAACAAAAAAAGGAAGAGTAGAAATATGTTTTACACAGGATGCAGTTACAATGTAGGCTGAGAATACAAAGGGAGCAATAATTGTATTACAGGTTCAAATAAAATATGTTTTACTCTTAATTGGTTGCAGTTTTAATGAAGAGTTAGAATATAAAATAAAACAAAGAAATGTGTATGAAAAAAGTGCAGACTAAACGCATTTATATATATTCTTCTCTTTTAGTTTGGTGGCAGTTGTAATGTTGACATTGAGAAAACAAAGGTAGCAAGAAAACTGTATGAGAAACAAAATGTATTTATTTGTTTACCTTTTATATAGGTTGCAGCTAAAACGAAGCCTTAAGAAACTAGAGGTTTGTTTTCATTCAAAACCGATATCCCCCCAACACACACACAGTACTGAGGCCAATGTTATGACCTTATGTGTGACACTTACTCTCATCAATTTCTTTCCATAAATGAAATTTCATCTTATAAGCATTAAAAGAACATGACTTGTCCTGTTATCAAGAAAATGTGAAAAGAAGGAATAATTCCAAAAATATTAAGGCCAGAGTTATGGACCTTGTGCATGACCTGAAAAGGGAGATAACTCCATAAAATTCTTATGCAAGGGTTATGGGCCATTGTGCATGATGTTTCAAGTTCTTTCCAAAAATGAAGTTTCACTTCAATAGCATATCATTAGAAGAAGAGTAATATTGGGAAGAGGGAGATAACTCCAAAAATATTGATGCAAGAATTATGGACCCTGTGACACTTTCTCTCATCAAGTTCTATCCATTTATCATATGACATTATGCTCAAACAGCTGTTTCCGCTTTCGTATAACCATCACAAATTTTCTTATATTTAACACATTACATAACTTTTAGACCGAATTACCTAACTCCGCGTCACACTCGTGTGTGTATATATATATATATATATATATATATATATATATATATATATAGTGTGTGTGTGTGTGTGTGTGTGTGTGACTCGAAAAGTTGGATAAAAAATGTGTTTTGATCAAAAAGGTGCATTGAGTATGAGAAATACACACGTTAAATCTTTATTTGAAACTATTTTCTTGGTGTTAGATTACAAATAGTAATTCGTTTACAGTCCGTTCATTCTTGTTTTTGTTGTTGTTGTTTTTGTTGTTGTTGTTGTTGTTGTTGTTGTTAATCGCGATTTACTGTCGGTATAGGTCATATGATAAAAAGAATCTGACATGAATTATCATTTCATATCAAATTTTATTCGCCAGAGATCGCGTAATAATATTTTTATGAACTCGTTTACTAAAATTTGATATAAAATAGCAATTTGTGTCAGATCCTATATATATGAAACTTTATTTCAATAGCATAAGTAGAAGAGGTGTTATCTTCTGGACTAAATGTGTGACAGATAAGCAGAAAGACAAGACAACTATGACAAAAACAATACGTCTCCCCCATATAAAGGGGAGGCGGGTATGAAAAAAATAAAATGAAAACTAAATGCATTTGTATTTGTGCAGTTGTAAAGTTGTAGTGAGTAAAACAAAAGTAGCATGCAAACTAAATGCATTTACATGTTTTACTCTTTTATATAGGTTGCAGCTGCAATGAAGACTGTGAGAAAACAAAAGACTGTTGTTACCCTCAAGACTTGCCTCCCGATGCAGAGAGTTCACTCACCCAGTGTTTGAGCGTAGTCTTTCCTTTGGGTGAAAATATGAATCAACGACGGTACAACATGGTGACACGCTGTCCACCTCAGCAGAACACGAATATGCTTCCCCCCGCTTCTACAAATGACTGTGGGGAAAAGACGGACGGCTTCGGGTTATGGGGAAGTATGCAGCCAGTATATTCCCGGAAGCTGGGCATCACGTTCAAAAACAAATTTTGTGCCGAATGCCATAATGTGACAGAAATTGAACCGTGGGAGATGGCGATCGAATGCCATTATTTAGATGAGCCCTCGATGCCATTGGGAAATATATTGTACTACGCTAAGAACCCGTCCTCTTTCTCGAAATGCCAATCAATCTTTGTACACCCAGATGGCAGAAAAGCACCCCATGACCTCTGTTTTGAGAAGGAAGATAAAGAGTGTAAAAATATGAAAGATAACCTAAACATCCCCTCCAAATACAACCTAACAAAAACCCAAATAGCCGATGCTTGTAAAAATGGTCCGTTTTCGCCATACTTCTATAAAACACGGGTGTATTTTAATGTGTTTTGTTTCATTTGTGAGCATAATTCATTTTTCTACCAAGATTATTGTTTAGATTTGGTACCGAAAGGCAGCTTGAAGGGAATTAATCATTTGACTCTGTTCATCGCAATGAATTTACAGTCTGCTGTCCACACTGAGAAAACCACTACTGTCGCATGCGTGAATGCTGTGGTAATGTATTTATCAATATCTTCTAATTAGTGAACCAATCTCCTGTAACTATGTTTGGTTCATTTAGAATTAGTAATTGTCACTTTGGAGCAAAGTACTCGCTTTACAAGTATACAGCATAGGTGAAAATATTTAAAATCAATATTAACATCAGCAATATCATGCTGTAGAACATGTGGCATGATACCAAACCCAGTCACATTATCCTAATACCCAACAAGTCCTGGAACTACTCTTACATGCTGAGCGCCTAGCAAGAGAGCTATACCAGTACCAATTTTTACGATTTTGGAATGTCGAAGTCGATGATCGAACCCAAGACCTCCCACTCGCGGGGAGGACACACTTACTACACGGCCACCTGGGATGGTGTCTGAATGTGTATCATGTCATTTGTCTCTGCCTTATATACACACAAGCCCCAAATGATTGAAATACTTTCATTTATTTTATAAAATCATTTTATCTGAGGATAAATCTTGTTTTTCAAAATATTTCAGGATAAAACATCAACTTGTCGGCAGGTGCGATGCCCTTTCGGACTTGCATTGGATGACCATCACCGTTGTCAGCATTTCTTCAGCATAGTAAAAGCAAGCAATTACATTGTGATAATTACGCTGAAGCCAACTCTAGCCATCAATGTATCCTCAACTAACACCAATCTAGCTAGAAACACATTTGATATATCCGTTGACAAGATAGACTGGCTAGATCTCCCGTCTTCAATGGGGTTGTCGGTATCTGTCGCATACCTGGTCCAGAATGGAGCACGTTTGGGCCTCATTGATTATTTTGCTGTTAAATTAAATGTACACCCAGTTCAGAAGAACTTCGCAATGTTCTCTGAAATTCTTACGAAACTGGAGACCAGAAAATGGAACATCGTCGTGAATGATTCGGAAATCCCTTTAACATTTGGATGGTGGAAATATAAAGATCATTTTTCAATGAAATATGACGTCATAGAGATAAAAGTTAACAAAAACGAGACCGGAGTCATTGGGCTTGATTATACTTTCGTTATTTCAAAAGTGTATGATAGTCTCCAATACACATACTTAGATATACAACTCGGCAAATTGGTAACGTGTTACCACGTGGAACTCCGTCCTGAGGATTTTCTTCTGTTTTCTAACGATACAATTCTTTTCAACAAGATAAGCAAGTCTTTCTTCTTTGAAGGAGAGTTTCTAAAAATCCAAACCGAGTCCGGTGATTTGTCTGTCAGGTTATGTCTTGAAGATTCTGGTCTAAGTGTGGCCATGTCAGTGTCTTCCACCCTGACAACGGGTGGCAATATTGGTTTTATGACTTTATTGGCTTATCTAGTGAGAGTTTTCATATAATCATAATCATTTCTTTTTCTTTTTGTTGAACATTTACAGCATTGGCAAAAACCATTGCTGCACATGAGTTTCGCAAAATATTGGAAAATGCGACAGTCTCTATAAGTACTTATCAGTATATTACCTACTGGACTAACCTTATAAGAGAATATGCTGTGTATATATGCTTTGCGATCAAGAAGACAATCAATTTGTTATTCGAAATGTGCATATTTTGTTCGGATGTTAAAAAAGTTGATTTCATTGCTAAAGGGGGAATGTTTGTCGTAGAAAGATGCCAAGAAACTCCCCTTTTGCAAATTGAATAACACTTTTTCTAACTATAACCTCGCCTAAAAAACTAACCTATTTTGACACCAAACTTAACTTTTGCAATTCGAAACTAATTCTGACTCGAAACTCACTTTTCCTGATTCGAAATTTCATCTTTTGAAATTATCTTTTTGCAACTCGAAACTCACTTTCGAAACTCACTTTTTGCAATTCGAAACTCACTTTTTGCAACTTTTGCAATGTTGGTTCTAGCGAATGTATGATGGGACTTGATGTTGCAGGATGAATGAAAGCTCTCATATGTTATGGCAACATGTAAATGGTCAGATCTACCTTTATTTGTTTGTGACTAGATCTTGTGGAATTAAAGACGATGGTTTAAAAAGCCAGTGGTCTAGAATGAAGCACCTTAGTTTATAATTCTTAATTTTGGTCACACAGCATGTACATCACCGTTGACTTTGATCAAAGATCTAATGACCTAATAGAGATCCGCAACTCTGACATAGGTAAAGAGCAAGTCAGGGGAAGTTCTCGTTAAGTTACGTGTACGATCATGTTATCGCGAGATAACGTAAGATGTCCAAAATTGCTTATATCAATGAAAAAAATACTGAGTTTTCTCTTCAATTTATTGCCGATTAAACTAAATAAACAATGTCTCTCATTTGATCGCAGTTTCTTTTATGAGTGATACTGTAAAGCTTTTAGAACTTACGTCTTATGCATTGTATTTCAACAATGTCAAGACGCAAATAAATGGGAAAATATTTTGTCCAAGTAACAAATATTTTCTTTCCAACCGTTAAAGAATCCATAAATACATTTTAATTTTCATTGGCTATTTGTAAATCATGAAGTGCGTTCAAATATCCGGTGTTATCTGGAGCAATGGTTTTCATTTGATTGAAATCTGAGTTGATAAGGTTTCAAAACAAATTTAATCATTCACTTCATGGATTGATGTTCGTTTTAGCGAATGTAGGAGGAGGTTTGATTTTATACGATGAATGAAAGCTAGCAAATGATATGTCAACATGGAAATGATCAGATGTACCTTTGCTCGCATTCGTTTGTGCCTGGAATTTGTGGATTTAAAGATGGTGATTTGAAATCCGATTGTTTAGACTGAGATAAACGGAGCGGAACTATGCATGTCTGGGCAGTGCAAAGTGAAGGAGTTGTAACATTGTTTATATAATACTTAAACGTTGTTGCAAGGCATTTTGCAGTGTTTTGATAAAATTTACATATTAATTTCATTCGAGACAGATTCGCTGTGTATCTGCAGATAGAGAAGGGGGTGTGTATTCAATGCATATATTTTATTATGTTTTTAAATGCAGTATTAGTGAATTGCAGTTTATGTAATGAATAAGATAAATGTGCGAAGTCCTATCTAATGTAATCTTTATAGACCATTTCATCAGAGGATCGGCAGTACTCGGTGTAATTCACTGTTTTAAATTGACCAATCAGTGACTGGGGGGGTTAAATTTCAAATGTATGTTTATTTTCCATTGACTCATTTGTGGAATTTAACACCAGCATGTAGATCGGGTGTTCAGGAAGTTCTCGTTGATTTACGTTAGTTGCTTACGTCTCATTTCGGGGTGAAAAACCGTTATTCACTAGTATAACACACACAAAAATAAAACATAAATAATCCAAGGATTACAAACAATATAGCGTACATGTTATGAAATCCAGATAAATACATTTTGTGGTGTTAAAGCCCCGTATAAATAAAAATAAAAACATAAAATAATCTGAAAAGTAACGTGGATTAAACGAGTAAATTCATCTTTGGTCGTGTCATGATCTGTACAAGAAACGCCCCTGAACTTCCGTGACGTTGGGAACTCAGATGATGCAGGGCGGTGCATTCTGGGAAGAAAAGTTTGCAGAAAAGATGTGGGTCATCATTCCACCGATTCTTATAGCGCTGGGAACAACGGGCAACATTATAGCATTTAAAGTGCTGAATAGCAAAAGGCGCCCCTGTTCATCAACGTTGATATATCTGTCGACGTTGTCAATACTTGACGTCGTTATCCTTCACGTTGGACTTTTACGTCAATGGGTACGTCATATGTTTGATTTTGACTTCCGGGGTATCAATGATGTAACTTGTAAAGTACACGTGTACCTAGTATCGTTCAGTTTCCAGTTTTCGTCTTGGATTTTGGTTGTGATAACAATCGAGCGTGTTATGTGTGTATGGAAGCCACACATCGTAAAAATTGGGTGTTCCCGGCGTATCGCGGGCTCGTTTATTGTGACCTTTGTGATATTCTTATCCCTGCTAAACAGTCACATGCTTGTCGGATTCAAACTCGTTCAAGCCAGCACAAATACAACAATTCCAATAATCAGCAATTGTCGGCCTAATACAAATGACCTCGTTTATCAGTATTTTATCAGTAACGTGTGGCCATGGGTGGATTTGTGCGTTTTCTTTCTGATTCCGTTCATAATACTTCTCCTTGGTAACGTTATTATAATGATAAACATCAGGAGAAGCAGGCGATTTCAACGGGAGTTTACGTTGTTTCATTCAGCGCGCATGCCAATGGCGCCTGCGCAGAAACCATATATGTCACTGACGTCAGTGCTACTGACTTTAAACTCGGTATTTTTCCTATGTTTAGGGCCTATCAACGTTGTTCAAATTGGTCAGTTCATCTGGTGGCCGGACGATGTCCAACCGGGACACCAGACGGCACAGGCTAAACTTGTGTGGGCAGTTGTGAACCTACTTATGTACATAAATAATGCAGTTAATTTTCTATTGTATATCATGTGTGGATCTGAGTTCAGAACGGAAGTAAAAAATATTGTGCACCCATGCTGTCCGGGACGTTTCCGGCGGAGGTGTGACTCCGGCTCGAACGTGTACTCTGCTAGGCCTTCTACGATGATCACGTCGCACGAAATAAGCGGGGTGTAGGTTGTCCATTGTATGCATGTATTATATTGGAAATATATTCGAATATACTGTTTTATATGCGAAAAATTTATTCGAATCTATATATTGTATAAGGTAGAGAAGAATTCCACATTGATATACAATGCAAGCAGTGTTCCTTTTTTTAATCAAAGCAGCTCGTTCACGGATGGTCATTGATTAAGTATTGATTTTAACTATATGTATGTATTACGTCTATCAAGACCCATCTACAGACGCATTGTCACCCATTGCAACCTTCCGCGGTTGTAAAAAAAAAAAGATAGTTTCTCCATCACAGGCAATAGCTATACGAAAGATATTGAACCTAAATTTAGAATTGTAAAACCTTTATTAAGAATTTCTACTTTCGTGTGTCGTCACATGACTGGTCACATTCACAATTCGCGCATGCTCTCACTTACGATTTCGCTACCCGGAACTGGTCAAAACGCCATGTTGCGTTAGGTGCTACTGCAAACACCCGCTTCGGGTGATATCGTATGGCGTTTACGAATATAACTATTTACCTTGCAATGTGACCTGCACTTGTCGAGCTTATTTCGCATGAAACAGACTTCACCAGCAAAAACGAGGGAGAGTAGAAACACATTTTTTTTTATTTCTAGCTATCATCTTTGAAAAAGCTGCTTTAAAGGATTAGGGTGGAAGGTGCTGCAGTATTTTTGGTTTTAAATATGCCGTTGATTTTGTAAAACAAGATGATAAAAATTCATACGAACAAATTTGCTTTAAGTCATACGAATGTTGTCAGTGCTTACTAATGTCTTTTTCGCACATTGAGCCATGAAGGACTGATACTGTTTTCCATTACACAAATTCATCACGTTTTGTGAAAATAAAATCGCAAGAACAAAACTGTTTTACATGAGCGAATTAACCTTTATGAATATCTGTTAGTGAGTTTAGTGTAAAGCGCCCCTGGTTCGGATTTTACCAGCAATACTTAGCGCCAAAATAAATTTTAAATCCGATAATGACACATTCCAGTTTTCGTGTTTATCAAAGTATTAACGCTACTAAGCTGATATAAATGATATCCTCATTGATGATCAATTTAACACTCTACATACACACACAGTATTATTACTAGTGCTAAGTAAGGTTTGTAGAAATAGCGCATGGGTTATTATCGTCCATGAATTTGTCTCTTTATGCGATTGCACACAGATAAACAACTCTTTTATGAATTTTCGCCCGCAGGGCTTTATCAAAATCACAAAGAAATGTAACAGCACTACATTATTGCATTCTGACAAAAAAAATAAAATTAGGCCATATTGTTCAAATGTATCTAAAATTATCTTGACAATAAATTTTCGTTCAGCGCTTAGCTGTTGTATCTTATATGCGTATGTACGCGTATCAATTAAGTACACGGTAGGATCGCGTTATTCCGATGACAGATTTAACTAGACTTGACTATTTTGAGTTTACCGTCGCTTCGACAATATTTAAATCATATAGCGACGTCCAGCTAATTACAGGTGGAGGATGACCCCAAATGCACGGAGGCATCCGGGTAGAACCACCGACCTACTGCATGTCAGCTAGAAGGCTTCCTCACATGAAAAACCGATTGACTTTGATGGGATTCGAACCCACGCGATGAGGGGCTGAGTGAGTGTTAAAGTCAGCGACTTTACCCTCTCGGCCACGGAGGCCCCGATGACAGATTTTTTTATGTTGATTGTGTTGCTATTACCATCAGTGTTATTATTGTGTGGGTGGGGGGGGGGGGATAATTTCATCCTTACTCTTCTTTTTCAATCTTCCATGGGGATCGAAGCCCTGATTTGATGTCAAAACACTCGCACCTAACTATAATAGCCAAATAGAGGGGAGAGATATATATAAAGGGACCCCCACCCCACACACACACCTCTTGTGGATCCGCGCACGTGTTTTAACATTAATTAATTTTTAATTTTTATTTCAAGCCACTTTCTGAGTACCAGGACGTCTTCGTTTGACAATCTATTACAAAAATTTAAGCCGTTTTTACAGTTAAGGAAGTTTCTTAGCTTATCTTTTCTTGTAAATTTTTTAAACGATCTTTCGCATTATTTTAATTATCTTCCCTTGAAAAATGACAGGAAAGAACACACACACACACACACACACACACACACACTTTCAAGGGCAGATTACTCAAAAAGTCAAATGGAGACCCCCATTTTTTCCATAAATTTGTGTCTACTGTGGTTCTCTATAATCACGCAAAGTTTAAAAATAAATAATGTTTTATACGATCTGTAACATCATTTTGATTTAGATTCTAAGCCAGTTTCTAGCTTACCTAGAAGTGATATGTGTTTAATTAGGTCGGCCTTTTTTTTTTTTTTTTTTCAGATAAAAAAAAGTCGAGGGAATGTCATCATTCCATCACCTTCTGTCATCAAGCTTCACAAACTTATTCACTATCACAAGGGCGACATTCTCATCAAAGGGCCATAACCTTTGGGCCAATTTGACCAGATTAATCTCCTTTATGAAGGAAACAATGAAAAACTTTATCCTTAGACATAACTTCTAACTATTAGAACTTGTCATCAAAGTTTTCATACTTGTTCACCTCCACAAAACCCCGGTCTCCGGTGGCCGAGTGTCTGCCTCGGAAGCGGGAGGTCGTGGGTTTGCTCCTCGGCTGAGACATACCAAAGTTGTAACAAATGGTACTGGTACAGCTCCCTTGCTTGGTGCTCAGCATAAAAGGGTAGTTCCCAGTACTGGTTGTCCCGGTGTCATGATAACGTGACTGGGTGTGGTATCATGCCACATGTCTACGGCGTGATACTGCAGTGTGGAAGCACTATATCTGTCTCAAGTAGACATCGTCTCCAAATGACTGAAATACTGTTGGTTGGACGTTAAACATAATTATCAAACAAACACCTCCACAAGGGGCTACATTCTTATCAAGGGCCATATCTCCTAGGTCCATTTTGACCAAAGGCATTAAAAAAAAAAAAAAAAGACGAGCGTTGGCATCTTTTTTTTGTTACATTGTTTGTTCATAAGCTTCATTTAAAGTGTTTTATAAAACCAGTTCTTCAGTACCAGAATGGGTTATTTGTTTCACTATATTTATTAAGACTATTATCCATTATTCGCGCATACATAACCTTCCTATAAGTACCTACAGACTGAGGTAACGTCTGTGTTGAGTGACTGTAAACGTTTGATGGCCCTTTTAAGGTCTCATTTTTAAGGACGTTTCACGTGGACGTATCCACTGATTTTAAATTTGTATTTCATTTTTAATTCTCATTTATGTTAAAACTGATGTAAAGGATAAACCAAATTATAAAAATTCGAGTGTTAAAGACATATTCAAAAAAGTTTACTAAATTTCGAACGTGCAAAAAGTGTAGTGTTATTATATAATTCGGTCACACTTGGTCATGGCACAATGGAGAGTTGATGCTCCTTTGTATTATTCATGCATCTTCCACATTAGTTTTATCTGTAACTTTAAAAATACCTTAAAATTTACAAATTATGATAAAGTATTCTTAAAAAAAAGATTTTAGTTTTAGTTTTTTATCTAATATTTTGAATGATATTTTCTATGTCTTGATTAGTTTTCTCTCAATACATTGTATTAAACAATGATTTTCTGCCATAACCCAGGTTTATAAAACGAGCAAGATAACCTCCATTTTTTAATTTATATACTTCAGATATAGCCTTATCTACTGATGTGCACAATTTTAGTAAATCTCTCACAGAAAAAAAAAATAAAAACAATGAAACGCCTTTTAATATTTTACTAACCAATACATTGCATATTCTGCTTGATGTTCATAGATGATTGTATGTATTTTGAATTTGATGTAAATAAAGTAGCATATCTATCAATACAGTTTTACTACTTATTTTTACTGAGTATTGTAACAGTCTGAACAATGCCTCCTGGCATTAACGCATTGTCTTGAGATGCCAAATTTTTAACGATTCAGTAAAATATAATCACTTCATACAATCATACTGCAAAATCAGTAATTAATTTTCCCTTACACTGAACTTCGAGGAATCTATAATGAAGTATATTTCGTGGTGCATATATTAGTGGATTCAAGTACCAGTAAGCGTGACGTCTAACGTTACTAAATAAACAGTCTTCGCGGGGATTACTATTCGGGAATAAATCCATCCATGAAATCGACGAAAATATCTCCCCAAACATAGTTTAAAGATTATACAGTAAACACATGCATTTTATTAATAACTGCAACCGACCCCATTGGCCGAGTGGTTAGAGCGTCCGCCCTTGGGAGCGGGAGGTCGTGGGTTCGATCCCAGGTCGCGATATATTTCCATAGGTCTTCCGTATGATCACGATTGTATAAATTAATGACGTAGCATATAAACAAATTATAATTCGGTGACGAATTTTTAAATTCAATTAATTTCCGATTACAGACCGTCTTCGGGAATACTTGCCAAAGCAAAATGTTAACAAAAAGAATATTTTGACATCCATCCAAAATACTAAATTGCGTAGTATTATGCAATTGTAATTGAACACCAGATATTTGCTCATTATGTACAATTTGTTATTTTACATTTTCTTTTTCATGAAATCTGAACCATTATGAAATATAATGGGCCTTTACATGTCCGTTAAAATTCACATAAACATTGTTAATGCAGAAAATGTAATCAAATTAATACCATCTTAAAGCTTTAAGGCGATTTTTTTCTCTCTTGTTTTGTTTAAAATAGGGCACAGTAAAAGATGTATTACAATCGGATGAAACTGCATGTATGTGTTTATTTTACATCATCAATTTATTTATATCTACGTATCTATTTATTTGTTGTTGTTTGTTACTTATTCATTTTACATTATTTATTATTCATTCACTTACCTATGCATTTTTTATTTATCTATTATTTATCTACTTACATTTTTATTCATTACCCATTTATTTGTTTATTTATTTTGTACTCTGCTAACACACGAATGGTGACTTAAGTTGAATTCGATCGTTACTGTGAGTGTGCCTCTAATTAAGTATCAACATATACGTTTTACCAAATGTTTAGTTCGAGTAAGAAGTACACCAGCTTTTAGTTAATGGGTTGATGTGGCCACTTTTGACTGTCTTTGAGACGTTTGCAGTCCAAAACTTCGCGCAGTCTGACCCCGGTCTGCACTGTTCGCTGTTCTGTCCATAATTATCAGCAAGCACCCCATAAACAACTAATTTGCAGTCCAAAATGATGAAAGGACATAAAGAATTTAGAACGGTAAACTAAAGGTTGATTACTTCGACATCATTGCTCTTCAAATCGCATCTGAAAATTAAAGTAAAACACTATGTCTAATTGAAATGTATTCTACGTACCGGTGAGAAATTTTCTTCTTTTTTTTTTTTCTTTTTTTCCAACCTAGTATTAATCTTACCATTCCGTTTCCCCCGTTCAGTCTTTGGATATTAGCATTTAACTGTATTAAAGCAGATAGTTGAGATTCTAATCAAAGTCTTAGTAAATGACCATCTGTGTCACTTTTGATTCCATCGCTGATCTCGAAAAATAAATTGATACACGTGACAATTAAACTGATATCAAAGCCACGTGACCATGTTAGGGGCATTTTATGGTCAGTAATCCAAACTGACCACTTGACCACGTCATTATGCAAGTAAGTGTCCCAATATCTGACCGAGTAATGTTGTATAAACAATGACACAATCCACAAACTTATGTAATTTTTAGGTTCCATAGACTGATTATATTTTTTTTTACTGCTTTACTTTTCTTTTCTTTTCTATACCCTCAAATGTTTATAAAACTTTAGTTAATGCAATAAATGTTTTAACTTTAATTCATCATAGTCTAACTCATCAGTTTCCATTTGTTCAAACATCGCCCGACCCTTGCACTGAATTTACAATTTTGAAAATCATTAAAAAAAAACAAACTCCTGAGACTTTTATTTAATATGGTATGCATGTTTGCATAATTTATGCGCTCGTGTATGTATAAATGACTCAACATTTTATATAAGTTCACCTTCAATAATAATTTTGTGCATTGACTGAAATGCATTAGGAAGAAGTGTGTATGTGTGTGTGTGTTATAACTTGAAATAGCATGAGAGAAATGCCATAAATGGAATTCGTTATACACCACCCCTTTATGAAATCAGATGTTTTCACTCAAGTCATTAAATCTTATCTTCATCACATGTTTCTTATCAGGGGACATGTGTTTCTAATCATTATAAATACCAGAAATAATTTCTGGACTTCATTCACCAAACTTGCATTGCACTTGTCAACAGCAAAAACCAACAGAAGAAACCATGCAAGTCCTGGCAGTTTTCGCACTCTTGTTTGGCAGTGCTTAGCTGCGACAACAGTTGAACTTCTTCAGGCGGACCCTGCACGGTTTTCCACTTTGGTTAACTTAGTCGTCCAGGCTGGGCTTGTGGACACATTGAACGGAGGCGATTTTACCATATTTGCACCAACCAACGCCGCCTTCGCTCAAGTACCGGCCGCTACTCTTTCTTTCTTGCAAAACAACATTACAGCGTTGACGAATGTTCTCACCTACCACGTTACGGCTGGCCGCGTGGGCAGTTCTGCTGTGAAGGATGAGTTGTTGCTGCCAATGGTCAACGGTGGACAGGCACGTCTGAACGTGTACACCCACAATAATCTCGTGACCATCGCAGGGGCCACCATCAGCCAGGTCGACATGATTGCAGATAATGGAATTATTCATGTCACCGACGCCGTCATGATGGAACCAGCCATGGACATTGTTGAAGTTGTCGCCGGGAATCCTCAGTTAAGCACCCTTCTAGGTTTGGTGCAACAAGCTGGACTTGCTTCCGCCTTGCAAGGAGACGCATTGACGTTGTTCGCCCCAACAAACTCCGCTTTCGACAAAGTTCCAGCATCGACCTTAAGCCAGATCAGTAGCGACCCGCAAGCTCTTGCAAGCGTACTTACCTACCACGTTGTTCCATCAACGGAGTTTTCATCGGGTCTTTACAAGAATGAACACCTGAATACCCTGAACACGAACAACGACTTGACCATCCACTTCACTCACCACGGCGCTGATATCAAGATCAACAACGCTGCGGTCACAACCGGCGACATCCAGACGACAAATGGCGTGGTCCACCTGATAGACCACGTTCTTCTGCCAGATCTCAATGGTCCGGCTGCTGGCCGCCGATAAAGCTACTGCCACACAGTCCGGCTGCTGGTCGCAGATGAAGCTCCTGTCGCGTGTATATATAGACTGATCATATTTTGTTAATGACAGAGTATGGGTGTTATCTTAAACGACTGTTTCTGTACCAATTAAGTTTTTGTATGTAATTTATTTATATTTTTCACCAAATAAAACACTGCTATGAATCTATGTGCACCTTTTTAGAATTGTTATTCATGCATTGACGTCCGCCAGAGAGAGAGAGAGAGAAGAGATAGAAAATGGATTGTTTCAAACTGTATTTATACGTGTATCTAGATATTATAACTATTTCTACTACTATTCTAACGCCGGCCTCGATGGCACCTGTGTTCGATCGAAACCGCCTGAGGCCTCTACAACAATATCTTAAAGCTTAAGCGATCTCCAGAACTGGTTCATCCGAGGTTTGGACAAATTTCCGCCATTTACAACAACGGCGAAAAACAACAAATATACTTGACTTTCTCTTAACAGAGGATAAAACCCTGGACCGATAAAAATGTGACCGTGTGAGAAGTAGTTTCAAAACTTGAAAATGTGAAATCTCACTATATCCGGTTTAAATAGTGGTTCATGTTCTGTCTTCTCACCTACGTCACCGGGATTCGATCCCAGTAATTTTGAGTTTCCTTTGAGTACTCGTGTTCTTATGTAATTAGAAGAACGCAATATGACTGACATGTCACCGTGCTCTTTGCGATTTCCTTTCACATTTTAGAATTTAAGCTTAAAATTAAACAAAAACTGTCGAAATCAATACGCTGTTATTACGTAAACAGGCATATAATGAGACTGCAAACGGAAACTTGATACATATTCACGACAATTATGGCAATGTTATCATTTATTATTGTAAACAACGTGTGAAATTGAAATATACCTGTCATCTAATATCTGGAGAAAATAAAGTCAGAGACGCATGCCATGACAACGCATACATGCAGCGCATTTTAATTTCTGGAAACTCGAGCGGTCTTACATGTTCATATCTTGAAGTTATGGGAAAGGGTTCTTGTAATTATCTAAGCGTTCAAACCTTTAAGTCATAGCTGATGCATAGGGTATATTTGTTTGTTTTGAGTGAACATGGAATATATCTCTTCGAGAAGTGATACAATTTTAATATTTTCAGGAGCGCGTAGCGCGAGTTATATTCCATAATCACTCAAAACATTATTTCATCTTGTGGTAACTGCTACTACAGTCAGGTACCAAATTAATGTCCTCAAAATGGCCGCTAGTGTTGGAAGTTTTCATCAGATGGGTTGTAATAAATTGTCAATAACTCAAAAATCAATAAAGGTACTTACTTCAAATTTTCAATACTTGGTGATACACCCACTAGCTGTTTCAAATTATATAAAATATTAATAATTATCATTATCAAATATATTGATGTCTGGCGACTGGGGAGGCCAATTCATGCAAGGAATCCGATTTTTCTGTTTCCACTGGGTGGTCTCTCGGGAATTGTGCACCGTGGCATTATCCTCTTGGAAAATGTAGGCCCTGCAAGTTGGAAATTTAGCAATTACTGGCCACAAATGTTCATCAAGCATATCAATTTATTTCCTAGAATTAATGTTTCCCTCAACAGGTCTCATGGGTACCCACGCCTTCATATGTCAGACATCTCCAGATCATAACACTCAATAGGGGCACAGATTTTTCTTTGTAAACACCTAGACACCTGGGTCGCAATATTTGCTTATTAGTTCTCAATACATAAATTCGTTTTACTATTTGGCTTTCACCTGAAAATATAATTCTAGACCAGACGTTTTCAGTTTTCCAGTAAATAGGAGATCTATCAAAAGCTCTCCGCTTTATTCTATCCCTAGGTCTTCATTACAACTCTTTTTAAGTATCCATTTAAAATGCAACCTTCTCTGGACAGTTCTTTTTGATAGTTTATATGATGTATTTTTTATTATATTCACCTGTTATTTCAGTCTGTCTTCCTTCTGTTATTTTTCCCCTTTAAAAAACCTTAATTTTTTTTTTTTTGAACTATTTATTTTTAACAATTCTGCATTTTTTCTTCCACTATAGTCTTGTCTATGTAACTTTCATATGGTTTCTTTCACAGACGGTGTCAATTTTTTTTATTTACCTCTTCTACCTATGACAGTGATTAAAGCAGACGAATAAATTAAATGTAAGCAAAGCTATTACTTCCCTTGAGAACTAGAAACGTGCATAGGACACAAATGCCCCCACAACAGCCTTTTTGTTCAATGATAGCATGTCAAGAACCTTCGTCTAGTCTGACAAGGATTTCATACTAAAGGTAACAGTGACCATGACCTTTGACATAGTGACCTCAAAATCAATAGGGTTCATGGTCCCTACCAGGTTTCACAAACCTAGGCCCTGCGGTCCTCCAGTTAATGATCAGACAAAGATTTCATACTAATGTACACAGTGACCTTGACCTTTGACCTTAAAATCGATAGGGTTCATCTATTGGTCATGACCAATGTCCATACCAAGTTTAACAAACCCAAGCCTTCATATTATTGTACACATTGACCTTGGCCTTTGACCTAGTGACCTAAAAATCAATAGGGTTAATCTACTGGTCATGGCCAATGTCCCTACCAAGTTTCACAAACCCAAACCTTGACCTTTGACCTAGTGACCTCAAAATCAATGGGTTTCATCTACTGGTCATGGCCAATGCCCGTACCAAGTTTCACAAACTTAAGCCCTGCAGTTCACCAGTTAATGAGCGTACAAGGATTTCATACTTGTGTACACAGTGACCTTGACCTTTGACCTAAAAATCAATAGGGTTCATTTACTGGTCATGGCCAATGTCCCAAGTTTCACAAACCCATGCCTTACGTTTCTCCCGTTTATGAGCGGACAAGTTTTGACCGTATGTACTCGTACGTACGTACGGACAGCAGCAATGCTATATGCCGCTCACTTTTCAAGTGGGGGCATAAAAATCAATAGGCGTATATATAGTTTCACCATGCAAAATGATCCTACCATTAATTTCATTATAAGTGAAAGAAAATTTGTTTTAAGTTGCAGCCCCTTGAAAATCAATAACTTAGCAGCCATTTGAAGACATTAATTTGGCACATGAGTGTGCATACACTTTATAAGAACAAAAAGTAGTAGAGATGTTGATTTTATTTTACTGATAGAACACAGTATATTTCAACAATAAGTATAAAATAAAAAATAAAAAATCTATCGCACAGCCTGTTAGTGTCACAACCCGCGACCTGGAATGCTTCCTTACATGAAAAATCCGAGTGACCCTGTGATATGACTTACATGTATTTGAACCTACAGCTGCGAGGGACTGAGTAATGTTACGCCAGTGACCTTATCTGTTCAATCAGAGGCTCCCAAACATAAAATGAGCTGAGGCGGAACCAAGCGACACCTCAATGCAGCCAACTTTGTTTGATTTCAGTCTAGAAGCGACTTTAATTTGCAAACAAAATGTGTTTGAAAAACACTATGCCCCGTCTGAGCAGGTCAGATGTCAAATAATTGATGTCAACTGAAAACCATTCATAAGTATGTTAAATATATACTTATATATATATATAGTAATGCTCAAGACAAAAGATCATTAAAAAAATATTGAACCCCACAGATTCTGTCTTATAATCATTACACTTCTGCTACTCACTTTCTATTTAAAATCAATACCTCGAATATTTCAGGAGTTTTGTTCCTCACAAAAATTTATAAGGGGAGATAATCAGAAAATCAGACCAGGCAAAGTTATGTTTCTTTGTTACTACACCGCTCCTATTTGCTATCATATTATGTTTTAAGTCCTCATGGTCTTTTGTTAATGAGTTTTGCTCTCTCTCCCCCGCCCCCTCTTAAAAAAATATTGAAAACAAGAGGGCCAAGATGGCCCTGAATCGCTCACATGAGAAATATTGCTTTCATTGCCTTTTTAGCATAGTCATACTGAATACGAAATCCATGCAGAGGTACAGCAAAATAGTGTGGGAAAGAAGGTACCTGGCTTGTTTCAATATATAAATAAATAACAAATATACTTACCCAAAAATTTGTGGCTCAAAATCATTGATATACAAATTCATCTAAAAGTTTAATAACTTTTGTCATGCTGACTTCATGTATGTAAATCCAATAGGAGTCAGATTATATGACATGGTGTCACTATAAGCTATCATACATGTACCCCATAGAAGGAATTAGCCTTATGTGAACTATATACACATTTTGCTTTTCATTTAACCTAGAGATCTTGTTTTTAATATAAGCTAAGCTTGCCCATGATCAAATTTGGCTGAAAACATTAAAATTTGAAGAAAATTGCCCATTAAATGAAGATGCAAGAGTGTACACAAATTGAAATCTGGCATTTTTATCATTTTTAAAGGGCCTTTATTACAGACTTAACCCTTTCCCTCATAGAGGATACCATGTAAAGACCTATGCGAACAGCATAAAACCAGATCAGCCTGCGAGTAACTCGCAGGCTGATCAGGTTTTATGCTGTTCGCTGCTCCTCAGTGGTCTGCAAATGAGGACTTTATAATTAAATTTGGTAAGGTTTAACTGTGGTTTTCTGCAGATCAGGCTTTATGTGGTACCTATTGAGTGCGTCAAAATGAGTCTATATGAGGGAAAGGGTTAATTGGCAGATATCAGTCATTATGGAGCTTGGTTGAGAAATTATGACTATAAACTTTGTCATTAAGTATGAAGAAGACAGATTAAGAAATGAAAGTGCTAAAGTGCACACAAAGTGAAATCTGGCAATTTTTTGTCATTCAGGGGCATAACTCCTGACTTAATTGGAAGATATAAGCCATGATAGAACTTAGTAAAGACATTATGGCTATAAACATTTGTATAAAATTTGAAGAAGATTGCTCAAGGAATGAAGATGGTAGAGTGTACACGAAGTTAAATCTGGTATTTTATCATTCAAGAGCCTTAACTCCTGACTTACAGGGAGGATATCAGCCATGATCAAACTTAGCCGAGACATTATGGCTTTAACATTGTCATAAAGTTTGAAGAAAATTGTTGAAGAAATGAAGATGCTAATGAGTACACAAGGAAATGTTGACGGACGGACGGACAACGGACATTGACTGACCACAATAGCTCACCTTGAGCACGAAGTTTCAAATCAATACTTTGTAAAGTTTTCAAGTATATAGTAAATAAATTATTCCCTGGACAGAAATTCATTGTAAATAAAAGGATATAATTCAAAAACTGGTCCATGTAGGGTTAGGGTATTTGGTTACTGAACTTCCCAATCTCACCATCTTTTTATATTTTGAGTTTCAAGTCAATACCTTGTATAGTTTACGAGTTATGCTTCCAATAAAAGTTGAAAAATAAAACTAAAATTTCCAAAAATGGGCTAGGTAGAGTTATGGTACTTCTCCTAGTCGCATTGTATTCATATATGAATTTTCAAGTCAGTTTTAAGTTATGGCCAATGTTAAAGTTGCAGACAAACAAACCAACAAACAAACAGGGCAAAAACAATATGCCCCCGATCACAGATCTCGGGGCATAAAAGTCAATTAACTTCAAAATGTGATTTATTGGGTTAACATCCCGCCATCAGTATTTCAATCCTTTGGAGACTTTGTCTACTTGTGACATATAGAGTGCATCACAATGTAGACATGTGACATGATATCACGCCCAGTCGCATTATCCCGACACCTAGTTGACCAGTCCTGGAACTATCTTTTTATGCTTACCTCAATACGGTGAGCGCAAAGCAAGGGAGCTGTAACAAAATCATTTTACGAATTTGGTATGTTGCGGCATAAAATAATAATGATGATGATGATGAAATAAGGAAAAATATAGACGACATGATTCCAAAATATTTTTTTTATTAAATAGCCATGGTGACTTAGTTAACAGTTACATGAATATATTATGATCACACAGTTCATAGAGTTACTGAGAAGCAGGTGATACAATATGAACAATTTTTACAATGCGTATCATGACAAGTATAGTCACCTCCAAATAATCACTTCACTAAAATGTAAAATCTCAAGCAGATCTGGGGTAATAGAAACAGAAAATACTAGCGGATTTATCTCCTGTTAGTTCCCATTTTCAATCAATTGTCATCAGTAAAAAAAACAACAAACAAAAACACAACAACAACATTTTAACAAGTGAACAGTTTGACGTTTCTTTCTTTAGACAATATTTTTAATAGTTTTTCTCTTACTCTTATTTTTGAAATTATCCATGGAAAACCTCAATTTAATGATGTAAAGTCATTTAAACAAATTACATCATTATTTTTATTTACCCTGCTTACTTCAAAATAAGTAGGCGGCCAACTTATCCCAATGAAAATATTTCCATCTTATCTCCTATTGTGTATGATGATTTATCATTCATGAAATTTCATGATATTTCTTTTGGAGATGGAAACATTTTCATGATACAGTTAATGTATATATGGATTGCAAAGTTAAAAAAAAATCACAAAAAAACATAAACATCTGTTTATCAAATAAATAACACTCTGTTAAATACACTGAGTAAGATAGCCTGATCATATAAAAAACTGATATTCCAAGGAACAAACGAGAAATATGAAACCTTCATATAATTGCAAAGTTAAGAATAATTGCATATGCACTTTTGTGGAGATTATTGAAGCCAATGACGGAACAAAGAGGAGACTAAAATTGGGAACTATATTTGGATCAAACACTCCTTGGGATATCACTGTTTTACTGAATTAGGAATGATATCTTTACAATTGGAATGCTGCATATTGTGTTTCTTCACATTTTAAAGGTTGACCCATAAATGATTTATAGTTTTGAGGAGCTTTCCTGTAGAGCACTGTTAATGATTTATCTTATGGACAGTTTTTAGGAGCTTTCCTGTAGAGCACTGTTCATGATTTATCTTATGGACAGTTTTGAGGAGCTTTCCTGTAGAGCACTGTTAATGATTTTTCTTATTGATATATACATGCAAAAAAAAGTGTTACAATGGTCCATTACCAAAAAAAAAAAAAGTTATTGTTTGCAGTCAATAGTATATTTTAATTCATTTTAATAATACTTTTTAAATTAATTAAATAGCAAACATTTAGAATGCTGGTTAAACACTGGTTACTTCACCCATTTTGAATATCTAAATTAACTGTCATGGTTACCTAAGCAACGATTTGATTTTGATTTAAATAAGAGATTACTGGTGATTTTAAGCAACCATGAAAAAGTAACCATGGGTAAGCAGGTACATGTAACCTGTGGTTTTCATATGCATTTGCACTCATGCGAAATGTGCATGGTGCTGCAGTATTTGACAGAGAACGCCTTTAAGGCCCAGCACTTCTGACTTTATTTCTCTTTGACTTTTTCTGTCAGGTTGCCCTCCCTTAGCACCTCTAGGCAGGTGCACTTACACACAGAGACAGATGCAGATACAAGGGATGCCGGGTGCGCTACCCTAGCTCGTTCCGAACAGACCCCCTGGATCTTTAACATGCCTGGTGTATAGCACCGACATACCTAAGCCCCTTAACCACTGTCTGGATGAACCAGCGCTTAGCTTCTAGTATGGCTGGGTTTTACCGGGGGGTTAGCAGTCCAGCTTGTTACCACTGAGTCACTGCTCTGCCTTAACCTGTGGCTGTATTAACCAAGGTTTATACAATTTGTTGCTGAGGGATCGTGGAGTTTTGGTCCTCTAACAATTCCACTGCCCTGTAGATAGACAATAACAAACTGATTCTGAACAAATATTTAGAGTTGAACTTATCTACTAATTCAAAGTCTGTTTACTATCTCAACAAAATACAGTTGAACCTGTATTAGTGGCCACCTGTATAAAGCGGTCAACCTGCATTTAGCAGTCAATTTCAATGCTTTTTGTTATATATTAAAACTTCATTTAGCGGTCACCTCTGTTAAATGGCCACTTTCTCTTGTTCCCTTGACTGACCGCTTAAGACAGGTCTGACTGTATACTAAGGGCTGTAAAAATGCCTATGTATAAAGCTTAAATATTTCACATCATTTTTTTTTTCAAAGGAAAATCTTTAATCTTATTTGAAAAGTAGGACATAAGACATTCACCAGTCTACTGATAACATACTTTTCATTATATTTCTAAAAAATCTACAAACATTTAAAAAAAAAAAAAATTCCCAAAATTAAGTATTACCTTAGTCTTTTAGTATATGAATAAATTCCAAAAATAAATCAACTCAAATACAACTCCCATACATACATTCTTAAATGACTTTTTCATATATATATATATATCCCATGAAATAAGCTTGTAACAATTGGAAGTTCATTGCAGGAAACATGTGATGTAAACTAAGCATATAAAAAATATTTCTTACAATAAACATAAATCCACTAACCTGGCTTATATACAAGTATAACAAAACAAAGAAAATCAATAGTCTTTTGTTCATGAAAGCCTCTGGCAAATAATAGAAAATACAAACAAGATAACTTTAAGCAGGAAGTTGTACAAGTGCCGTATGAACACGTCAGAAACTGAGAAGATGTAAAATGATTGTTTTATTACAAAAAAAAAACAAAAAAAATTACAATGGAGACATCCAACACATCTGTATTTCTAGAAATTAACAATATGACATATTCTACAAAAATATAAACATTAATCTTCCTTTTGATTGATTGAATATCATATACTTTTTTATTGTTATTCATTTTACAAAGGTAAACAATTCCATGTTGTTTTGTTCTGAAAGTGCAAAGTATTTCTTGTCTGGAATGACTGCTCACAAACAAAGCCATGTGTAAACCAGGTCAAGCATTGATCACATGGTATCCAAGCAACCAATGGCATAATTTGCATATTTCAGTAAACATTGGAAAACTTCATAAACCTTAATATCTCACTCTTGGTCACAATATAATCACAACTGTCAGAAACCATTGCTGAACGGAGATTTAATCCTAATAAACAATAAAAAAAAAAAAAAATTATATAGATGAGTTGCACTGCTTTTATGATTTCTAAAATTTCTTGTTTGACAAGGTATGATAAACAAAAGTAATAGGTGACCATTATATCATGGTGGATATATACTACTCAAAATTTGCTAAGCTTCACTTGGTGAAATCCAATAGACCTTTTCACACTCCCTGATCACCTAATCTACAGGCTGGTGTAAAATTCTAAAAATTGTTCAATGGGAAATAAACATACACATACTCCTGTCACTGATTGGTCAGTTAAAATCAGCGAATAATACCAAATATTGCAAAACCTCTAATGAAATGGTCTATTTATTTGTGTATTTAAATGAATTTGTTTTCGACTATTTTGTATCACCATCAATGATAGCTTTTAGTTGGTTATTTTGGCTATTTTGGGCAATCAGTTTCAAAAGTAGTTTTTTAATCAGTGCATTAAATTGTTTGAGTGTTCTTGATAAGTAATGAACAATAAGCAATCCTTAGCAAATATTGAGTGGTATTTATTAATGAATGTGAAACAAGACCTCATTAAATCAGGTACGCGTTCAGCATGCCAAACCATATGCAACCATACACTTACAGTCAGCTATGGAAATGTCTCAGTGTCATAAACATCTATCTGCAGCATAACATGCACATGCGCAGCATGGTCCTCAGACACTTCATTGCTGACTGTAACCGACCAGCTGCATACAGTTTGGCTTACTGATTGCATGCCAGGTTATTTACATAGGAAGGAAACAGCAGCATATGTTATCAATGTATCAAACAGCACCTGACATAAATCTAAGTACACATATCAAAATTCATACATTCACAATAATGCTCTTGTGTGCATGTGTGAGTATGTGCTTGAAATGAACATATTGTATGTTGAATCATATTTTATGGATTTCTTACAGTAACTCGAGGGGTGAGAGCGAAACTGGGCTAAGTTCTCGCTCTCATCCCTCAAAATTCAGGCAGACATAACCTAGTTTAATCTCTAGACCTACATAAGACACAACATATAAAAAATATGTTTGATTATTTATTCTATAGGCATTGGTCATTTTAAATCAAAATGCATAAAATATACATCTATAGATGAAAAGATCTTTCAAAAATTCTAACAAAACAAGAAAACAAATGTATCTATTCACATCAAGGTATGTGAGCCTTAGAATATATGATCAAGTACTAGAACAGAAAAAAAAACTGAGCATAAAGAAACAGAAATCTTTAACAATTAAACAAAAAATAGAAAATTGTAGAAAAAACAAGTCTGAGAGATTCTACCCCTCCTGTGTACGAGTATTCTAAACGACCACATTCACGTCATCTGCGTCAAGGTCATCTGTGAGCAGCTGCTGCCTGTCTCTGTAGATAGCTTGACGACGGCGACGTCCAAGGCAGATCAGGACCGACACGCAGACGACAATCAGCAACAGTCCTCCTGCTACGCTACCAATAATCACAGGAGTCACTGGAAACAAAATTGTTAAGCACTGGTTGAGAATGAATTTACATCAACATCATTTCACATTTATAATGATATAAAACAACAGGGCCATATGGTCCTTGATCGCTCATCAGAGTATATAATCTTATTTAAAATAATTCAAGTTTTGATTTTATCTAGTGTTGTCCAGCACCAACCAGATTCAAGTTTTAGATATAAAGAATTCTTAATTTAGTCAATCATCTGGAGGCCTCAATTTTCAAGGAATCAAAATGCTAACACAATTATGGTAAGAAACCCTGAGGTAATCATTGATGCAAAACAAGAATTAATTCTGAGCAGTAGTTACAGAGAGAAAATAATATTCTATAATATATAAGGAAACTAGCTGAACCGCTAGGGGTCCCATTTTTCAAGGATCAACTATATATAAGCAATTATTGTAGACAGTCATGAGGTGACCATTTGTGCTAAATGAATTGAATTCTGACCATTGGCTTCATAGAAGAAGAATTCTGAAATATTCTATATAGAGTATATAAAGAAATTAAACAAGCCCCTAGAGGCCTCATTTTTCAAGGGATCAACTTCATTTTAGCTATTATGGTAGACATTCAAAAGGTGACCATTTGTGCCAAAGAAGATTAAATTCTAACCATTGGCTTCAGGGTAGAAGACTTCTGAAATTTTCAAAGTAAAATTCTACTGGTTGCCATGGCAACTAGAGTTCTGCATGGATCAAGTTTATTTTAGCAACTTTTGTGGAAGTTTACCCAAGGATGATCCATGCCAAGTTTCATTTCTTCTGGTTTCAGAGGAGATGTTGTTTAAAGCAAATTGTTGACGACGCAAGTCACACGATGGACACAGGGTGATCCTTATAGCTCACCTTGAACATGTTGTGCTCTGGTGAGCTAAAAATAACTAAACAATTTTAGTCTGGGAATATATACAGTCGACATTGTATTAAGAGACCGCTCAAGGGACTGCCAAAAAGTGGTCGCTTAATGAAATGGTCTCTTAATAGATTTTGTTTGGAAATCCAGGCAAACAATTCATAAATATACAAACTGTAAGCTAAATTGTATCATAACGTTAGATTATATTACAACATAAATACGATGTAAACTACACAATGTTTTGTTATTTTATACCAATAAACATCATCATGTTTATTTTTGTCATATCTTACGATTTTTAGCTGTTATGTTGGAATTATACCTTGGATCATTGGCTGAGGTTTGCATTTGGTATTCGGTGGAAAAACACAACATTTGACATTGAATTCATGTATTGATTCGGACAATTTCAAGAAAAATATTATTTAGCAATGAGCTTTCTTTATGTCTCTGTTTAACATAAATCCAGAAACCCCCGATAAATTTATTTCAACCGTGCGCCCTCGTCGAGTATCATAAAACGCAAAGTATATACTTATAGTTACGAATTATTGATGGTACGCATTGCATCCGGAAGTATTAATTTACCTTATTCCCAAATTTTCTTTTACCAAAATCCGAAGCATTCGGCATTTGGAGGGATGGTTTCACCTATGTTATGCATAATAACTTTTGAAACGGGAACCAGGAACTATATTTAGAATTTAGTTGCACATGGTGCAGTCATGCGTGGTCAAAACAAATTGGTTTCAGGTGAGCACTTATGATCGGGATAATTGTTTGTTTGTTCGGATGTGTTAAAGATGAATATGTACACATGCTCCAGCGTACACGATAATTAGCAACGGAATCAAACACGGTCGCTCAATAAAGTTGATTTTGTGCATAATCTTACGTGCTTGGACTTGGTTTATGTGGTCGCTGGTCGCATAATAAAAAAGTCGCTTAATGGGATAAATTGATTTAGTAAAAACGTTCGGGCGGGATTTATAACGGTCGTTTAATAAAAAAGTCGTTTAATACAGGTGGTCGCATGTACGATGTTGACTGTATTCATTTACATAAAAAATGAGCATTTTAACAAAGAACACTTAGTAACTTACTCTGATACCTTTTCTAGGTGCAGTGTTCTTATTTGTTTACATCTGATCTAGGTGCAGTGTTCTTATCCATTTACATCTGATCTAGGTGCAGTGCTCTTATCTGTTTACATCTGATCTAGGTGCAGTGTTCTTATCGTTTACATCTATCTAGGTGCAGTGTCTTATCGTTTACATCTATCTAGGTGCAGTGTCTTATCGTTTACATCTGATCTAGGTGCAGTGTTCTTATCTTTACATCTGATCTAGGTGCAGTGTTCTTATCTGTTTACATCTGATCTAGGTGCAGTGTTCTTATCTGTTTACATCTGATCTAGGTGCAGTGTTCTTATCCGTTTACATCTGATCTAGGTGCAGTGCTCTTATCTGTTTACATCTGATCTAGGTGCAGTGTTCTTATTCATTTACATCTGATCTAGGTGCAGTGCTCTTATCTGTTTACATCTGATCTAGGTGCAGTGTTCTTATCCGTTTACATCTGATCTAGGTGCAGTGTTCTTATCTGTTTACATCTGATCTAGGTGCAGTGTTCTTATCTGTTTACATCTGATCTAGGTGCAGTGTTCTTATTCATTTACATCTTATCTAGGTGCAGTGCTCTTATCTGTTTACATCTGATCTAGGTGCAGTGTTCTTATCCGTTTACATTTTATCTAGGTGCAGTGTTCTTATCTGTTTACATCTGATCTAGGTGCAGTGTTCTTATCCGTTTACATCTTATCTAGGTGCAGTGTTCTTATCCGTTTACATCTTATCTAGGTGCAGTGTTCTTATCCGTTTACATCTTATCTAGGTGCAGTGTTCTTATCCATTTACATCTTATCTAGGTGCAGTGCTCTTATCCATTTACATCTTATCTAGGTGCAGTGCTCTTATCTGTTTATCTATCTAGGTGCGTTTACATCTTTCTAGGTGCGTTATCGTTTACATCTTATCTAGGTGCAGTGTTCTTATCCGTTTACATCTTATCTAGGTGCAGTGCTCTTATCCGTTTACATCTTATCTAGGTGCAGTGCTCTTATCCGTTTACATCTTATCTAGGTGCAGTGCTCTTATCCGTTTACATCTTATCTAGGTGCAGTGCTCTTATCTGTTTACATCTTATCTAGGGTGCAGTGCTCTTATCTGTTTACCTTATATAGGTACAGTGTTCTTATCTGTTTACATCTTATCTAGGTGCAGTGCTCTAATCTGTTTACCTTATATAGGTACAGTGTTCTTATCTGTTTACATCTTATCTAGGTGCAGTGCTCTTATCTGTTTACCTTATATAGGTACAGTGTTCTTATCTGTTTACATCTTATCTAGGTGCAGTGCTCTTATCTGTTTTTTTATATAGGTGCAGTGTTCCTATCTGTTTACATCTAGGGGCAGTGTTCTTATCTGTTTACAACTGATGTAGGTATAGTTATCTGTTTACATCTTATGTAGGTGCAGTGACATGGTAGAGTGTCTGACTTGCATACTGAGGGTCTCAAGCTTGATTCCAGCTTGGGGCATTAAGATTTTACTTGGTTACAGAGGTACAGTCTAAAAACCTTGATACTCACTCTTTATGCCCCCTGAAGAAGCCTTGCTACTGGATGTAACACTGGGAATGGGGATCTTTGTTGTTACTGTGGGGCGAGGTGGTAAGGCTGAAATATATGACCACAATACTGAAATATTTTAGATCCTTTCTTCTAATATACTGATATGAAAAAAGTTCTATGGATCATGGGCCCCTGTGGCACAGTGGTTCAATAAATTGACTAACTACTGTTTTATCCCTCGCTTCAAATCTTAGCAATGTCACAATGAGGTTCCATGTCAGGAAGCCTTCCAGCTGGCTTGTGGCAGTTCAATGGTTCTACCCGGGTTTTAACTGTTGTAACTTATTTAACGTCCATTTAGGAACAAGTTCTTCAACTTTTACTAAACTCTCTCAACCGTTCTTGGTTTGGACCAGTGCTTTGCACCTGGGAAGGTTATGAAAAATCCTTGCCCCCAATGGCTCAAACCCACAACCTTCAGATCAGGAGTCAGGATCGTTACCACTGGACCACAGAAAGTTATTTTACCAGTTATAAATTTAGATTTAAAATGCATGAATGAATTACATTTTTCTAATTTCTAGGAATATTAAGTTTATTTGCAAATATTTAATGACCCATCAACAGTTTTTTAGTCATTTGAGGGCATTATCTACACAAGAGTCATAGACTGATAGTATATGACTTTTACTCATGTTATATAGACAAATACCTTTATCAAATATTCTGTCTGTTGTCCCTGACACAGAGCTGACTTGTGGCCATACCCATTTAGCCAACTTGGATAAAATTTTACAAATCTTATATTTTTTATATTTTCATGCCCCAGCATTGAAAGATTGGCAGGGGGCATATTGTTTTTGGCCGGTCTGTCTGTTTGTCACAAAACTTTAACCTTGACCATAACATGGATGTCCTTTGACCTTCAGCCGCCAAACTTCACAGGTGTATGCACCTTGATGAGCTCTATCTGCCTGGTGACCCTGACCTTCAAATGACCTTGACCCCAAAGATCTAAGGCCTTCTGCGGGGGGCACTGTGTTCATTAAAACATGAGATGATCAAACTTAAAAAAAACAACTAATTTATTATATATCTATAAAAATATAGTCCAATTTACCAGAATTTGGTAAGGGTTAGGCTGTAAAAATCATAAAACATGCAAATGAAAGCATGTATGCACTAAACTTGACTTGACTATTTGAGTTTACCATCGCTGCGACAGTATTTCAGTCATAAAGCGACGTCCAGTACAGGTGGAGGAAGACCCGGAATGCACAGAGGCATCCGGGTAAAACCATGAATCTACCGCAAGCCAGCTGGAAGGCTTCCTCACATGAAAATCTGAATGACCCAGCCGGGATTCGGGCTGAGTATGCACTAAAGTTTACATTAATTCGTAAGCATCATTTCTTTAAGAGAGTACATGTCATTTTTGCTATTAAGATTTATCAGTTTTGCATGACAAAAATGATATGTAGTGCTGATTTTGAAAGTAATGGTATTTCTGGAGATTCATTGTATGCGAAATACAAAATTTTTCTGAAAGAATAATACATTAAACTTGAATAAACGAACACTTTCTTTTGGAATAGAATATAAATTCTCTTAGTTTCAAAACACAATAAGAAGTGGTTTCCATGACACACAAAATTGTCCAATTTAATCCTCCAATTGTCAAACCCCCCCTTTAAAAATTTCCAAATTAGTCTCTCTATCTATACAGTGATTGAAAATTCCACTCGTCTGCTCGTATTTACGAGTAGACTGTGCGGCAGGGCGAGTCAAATTGTAGCCTGCTTGTCCAAAGCAGAAGACCACTAGAATAAGCATAATCAATGTGTTCACATTTAATCGAAGGAAAACTGGAAACAAAGCCGTGGTTTTGGGTTATGTGCAAAATGGGCATTGTATAAAACACTGATGAACAATGTGTACAGAGCTTATCGTCGCAATATTTTTGTGTGTGATTATTTTTTCTAATATCATAATTATCAGAGATAATCTTGAAAATCATGCCTGAAATGCAGAACGAGTAGCATAACAGGCAGGACGAGAAGAATTTAGCAGCTACTCGTCCTGAAAGGACATGGCTCTAAAATTTTTTTTCGATCCCCGCTATATATTGAGAGGTAATGTGACTACCATTTTAAAAGGAAATACAAAGGAAATGTGTCTCTGTGACACTGATGCCCCCGCTGGTATACGTAGGTTGCAACTAAATATTTGCTTGCATTTTTAAAAGTATATACCTTGATGTACATTTGTATCAAGTTTCATGGTGAAATGTAGTCATCTTCATATAAAAATAGCTTTTAAAACACAAAGGTAAACCTGAGGCAGAACAACAAATTTCACTATGTTCATTCAACCGTGAAGTATAGGTCACCAAAGCCTAATTTTTAAAAAAAATAAAATAGTTAAAATCAGGATGCATGAAGACCTGATGTCATCTTCATAGAAAAAAAGTTTAAACACCTGAGGTGTGACAGATGGATGGATGAACAGACGGACGCACAGACCAAATTTCTATATACCCTGCAATACTGTTGGCAGAACATAAAAACATGGTGAAACCCTGAAAAAGTCTGAAGTAAAGACAGTTTAAGAGCCCGACTCACCAGTTGTTGGGGCAAGAAGGGGTTCACAAAATCCTGTAGCAGGACTCAAGACTGCCTTTATCTCACAGACACAGATCCCGTTCTTCGACCTACTCCCGTCTCCAAGCACCTTGCACATCTCGTGAGGTCCACACTTGCCAAGACCAAGCTCACATGACTTGTTATACGTGTCTGAAATAAGTTTTTGAACCCTTTACCTCATGAATATTCATGTTCAAGTTTATAACTTGATGAATATGAATTGACTGAACCTTAAATTGCATATGAAATAATGAATTTTACTTTGCCACTCAGACTGTGCAGAAACTGAGCTATGGTATTGTATGAGCATACAGAGGAGACCCTGCTCTGGGTCTGCTCTGTTTGCTAATGTGTCAAATTGAGTCTGTATGATATAAAGGTTTAAAACATGTGTGTTTTATTCCCATGAAAACTTGTGCCCCCCCCCCCCCCCCCCCCCACCAAGAACATGAAATAACACAAATATTAATATTGACCATGAGAAAACGATAAGATGTATTTTTGCATAATTACTCAATTAATTGCTCAATTTAATTAGACTGAAGTCACATGATTAAAACCCCACTCACTTAATGTGGTCTATATCTATGCGCATATCAAAATTAAACTAGGAGCTTAGATGATAGGGGGCAGATACAAAACAGCATAAATGTAAACTATGGCATATCAATGTGACCTTGACCTTCAACTCATAAAAAACTAAAACTATGCTGTGAATTCTGTGATACTATGTCTGACAAGTTGCAATGAAATCAGGGTTTCAAGAGGGAGAGAACTGGTTCAACTAGGATATCAAGTGTTTGTTATTCAAAGCAAGTCTTTTCATATGCAGTGGTTATTCAAGTACAGGACTTTTAAATATATGTTATGTAATGTATTTCTATGACTTATTCATTAGCTAAATAACATGATCAAATACAGTAAAATATCATTTTATATTGCATCAGCTTTTCAGCTTAAATAACAATAAGATATATGATTGCTTATGCATGGTGTACAATTTTGTTGCACATGTATAATATGCATGTCATGATTATTTGTACCTGTATTCCTTTAATTTGGAATTATAATTTTGGAAGACTGGTATCCGCTATATAAACAAAAACTTTAAATACTTTATACTTATTTGAATACTACTAACTCACCTGACTTGATAACAATCACAGGAGATTGAGTGGTGGTTCTGGTATGGGGCATCACTTTAGGGGCCATACACTTGCCCTGGTGTTGGAATGGGGGTCGGGTTGTGTTTCTGTCCAGGCATGGGGGCACGTCTATATACGTGGGTGGAAATATCACCTCTGAATAAGGCCATAATTCCGTAAATCCTGCGACAGTGACTTTCAGCTTCCCAGTGATCTGTGAGAGAAGCCAGATTTTATATGGCATATTTTGTGTGTGTGTGTGCTTGCATGCATTTCATTTTGTCAGGTTGCTGGAAAGGGATTATAGACGAAGCGTACCATTACCGAAGCGTACCAGGACGAAGCGTACCATTTATGCGGTCGAAGCTAACACTTTAAAAATTATATCGGGAAATTGCTTGAATATGAATAAGTTTATGTTGATGATGTTCATTAAGCATCCATAACTTGAATTTATTTCATATTTGATGTTTACGTACTTATTTGAAAACAGCGACATCGATTTCTGTAGAAAAAAAATAAGACGCGGAACCTCACACGGCAACAGGATATAAACTATATACCGGGGAATGTCATTTAATTTCAAATTCAATTTTGTATATCATAAGTGTTTCATTATCATCCTACGTTTATCTAAATGCATTCATGCTGTGTTCATATTTAACGAAAAATGCCAACGCAATATTATAATTTATCTTAAAGTTGCGAAACCATATACATACAAGCATGATGCCGAACCTTTTAATCATTAAAGGCAATAATTATGTACAAACACCAAAAGCCGACTGTAAATTACTATTATCAAATCAATTATGATTGATTAATTGATTTAATTAGCAATCATCATAGGTTAGTGTCAATATTACCAAAACCGCGAATCGTTAATGACATCGGTTTACTTTATCGGTTTTCACACATAAATTAAATCATACCGACACGAGTTACTCAAACAACAATTCGCATCGTATAAAATGGTGCGCATAGAAATAGAATGCACTCATCATGTCGGACTATCCGTGTATCGACTGTTCTTCGAACATTACTGGACGGAGCCAACTAAAAATACTCTTTCGATTCAACTGATACACTGATTTGAAATTTAACAAGTCGTACAAAATGGCTACATTGAAGGCTTGTTACAACTGGTACCATTTCATAATAGATGTAGAAAATAAATAAAAAAAGAACCCTACCTGACCTGTCAATATACTTCAAAGAAAACCGAATCCTTTAACCATATCCAACCCGATTACACTATGTACAGCGCGTGTTAACACCTAGCTTTGCACAGAATAAAATTACGTCACAGGGTCATGGGGTTGGCGCGTGTCGAGTAGACAGTACACAATTAAATCAGCAATATCTCACGTAGGCATTTGAGGAAGCACGACTTTTTGTTTGTTGATTTTTTTTCTGCATATGTAATCTGACATTATCGGCGGTATATCACTCGATTTTTCACTCAATGTCGTGCCTTTTATTATAATATTGCATGTTTGACAAAATATTATTCCATTCTGTCATATATCACCTTTAAATCAATTCAATTTAAATAACAAAACATAAAATATTAGCGCTAAATTACCTATTTTGAAAAGTGGTACGCTTCGACCAAAAATGGTACGCTTCGGTAATGGTACGCTTCGTCCATTACCCCTGGAAAGCATGTCTGGATTTTACGCATGTTACTTAAACTATTTTTTTTTTTGGTGACCAAGTTTTGTCTCCAAGTAATAGCACTAAATCATTACCTTAGTAAACTCCAGGCTGATCGTTTTTGTATTTAATTTGGTCATTTTGATAGTTCTATTCATATTGGTGTACAGATGATTCAGTTCTCTGGAACACATGTGTCACCTCCTGAAGCGTGACTGAGAGAGTGTGACAGACGGACAGTCCAAGATGGAACAGTTATCCCTATATGTCAACTCTGCTTACAGCAGGTGACACAAAAGTATATGCTGAGCCTTTCTCTCTGCCTAAAATTTCAAAAAAGGTGTCATTTAAAGCAAATTTTTGATAACAATGATGCAAGGAGATAACCTAGTTCCCCTAGAGCACTTTGGAGCTCAGTAAAGCTAAAAATTGGTTGGTTGGCTTCATGACAGTATTTAGATTCAGTTATTAAGGTGTGTTAAATTATGCTGTAGTTGACTGTTTGGGTTTTGCCCAGATGGAGTAGATGACAGCAAAAGGTGCGGTTGACTTACCCCGAAAAGGACAAAGCTGCTGTTGACCTTGACCATTTCAACAAACACCACCACCTTTTCATCGGTCCCCTTCCACTGGTAAGCTGCAGGGGAGAACATCAAACAAATGTACATCTAAACACAACCTGAACACAGGTTATCATTTCACTTTTTAATCTTTTAAAGGCCCATTGTAATTTATATACCATAATGATTCAATTTTCATGAAAAAGATAATTCAAAATAACATTGACATGAAAAAGATTATTTAAAATAACACTGACATGTTATTGACTATCACAAATAGCACAAAATGTTTAAATGTCTTCTGTAAAACTAGAGATTTTTTATTCATAGAAAACTGATGTCTTCCCCCACCCCTTCCCCTAACACACACATATACAGTAAGGCACACAGTGACATATGCAAATAGTTAGAGGGATGACTATATTGTTAAAGCTCCATACAAAGTTATGGACCTTGTGTGTGACACTTACTCTCATCAATTTCTTTCCATAACTGGAACATTTGTAGAGTTATCTTGCAGTCAAGAAATTGTGAAAAGGGGGAATAACTCCCAAAATACTGTAGCCAGAGTTATGAACCTTGTGCATGACATTTTCATTAATTTCTTTCCATAGATAAAATTAATTTCAATAGCATGAGTTGAACTGGATTTATCTTAAGGAAATGAAATTGTATAAAAGCGGAAAAACTCCAACAACAAACATTGGAAATGGATTATGCTCTAGTGTACTGCAATTCTTCCATACCCACCTATGAAGCTGCAAGGTTATATGTCACATAGTGCATGAGTTATGCTCCGGACAAATCTTAATTGAATATGAAGTTAAACAACAGGCAATAACTGCAAAAATACGATTTGCAGAAGTAAGGTTCTTGTGCACTGCAATTCTCCTTTGTGAGGTCTATTCACCTCTGAAGTTTCAAGGTTAAATGTCTCATAGTGCATCAGTAATGCTTTCAAAAAAAACAAGAGGGCCATGATGGCCCTGGATCGCTCACCTGGTATCATTAGGCTATGTAAAATCAAGTGACCCCTGGGGCAGAGCCAATTTTGACCCCAGGGTCATGATTTGAACAAAGTTGGTAAGAATCGACTAGACAATGCTACACACCAAATATCTAAACTCTATGCTTTGTGGTGTCTGAGAAGAAGATTTTTCAAGTTTTTTTCCTATTAGCCTATGTTAAATCAAGTGACCCCTGGAGCGGGGCCAATTTTGACCCCAGGGTCATAATTTGAACAATCTTGGTAGAGAGTCATAAGATCATGCTACATATTAAAAATCAAAAGGCTAGGCCTTGTGGTTTCAGAGAAGAAGATTTTTCAAGTTTTTTCTATATTAGCCTATGTAAAATCAGGGGACCCTTGGTGGGGCAAAATTTGATCCAGGGCCATGATTGGCCAAACTTGGTTGTGATCTACTAGACAATGCTGCACACCAAAAATCTAAACCCAGCCTTGTGGTTTCTGAGAAGAAGATTTTCAAGTTTTTCCTATATTAGCCTATGTTAAATCAAGTGACCCTGGGGCGGGCCAATTTTGACCCCAGGTCATGATTTGAACAAACTTGGTAGAGATCAACTAGACAATGCTACACACCAAATATCTTAACTCTATGCCTTGTGGTTTCTGAGAAGAAGATTTTTCAAGTTTTTTTCTATATTAGCCTATGTTAAATCAAGTGACCCCTGGGGCGGGGCCAATTTTGACCCCAGGGTCATGATTTGAACAAACTTGGTTGTGATCCAAAAGACATGCTACACACCAAATATCTAAACTCCATGCCTTGTGGTTTCTGAGAAGAAGATTTTTCAAGTTTTTTTCTATATTAGCCTATGTTAAATCAAGTGACCCCTGGGGCAGGGCCAATTTTAACCCAAGGGTCATAATTTGAACAATCTTGGTAAGAGGTCATAAGATCATGCTACATACCAAAAATCAAAAGGCTAGGCCTTGTGGTTTCGGAGAAGAAGATTTTTCAAGTTTTTCCTATATTAGCCTATTTAAATCAAGTGACCCCTGGGGCGGGGCCAATTTTGACCCCAGGGTCATAATTTGAACAATCTTGGTAGAGAGTCATAAGATCATGCTACATACCAAAAATCAAAAGGCTAGGCCTTGTGGTTTCGGAGAAGAAGATTTTTCAAGTTTTTCCTATATTAGCCTATGCTAGGCCTTGTGGTTTCAGAGAAGAAGATTTTTTAAATTTTCATTTTTAAAATCTATTTTTAGCTCCTGTGACCTACTTATTCACCCAATCAAAATAATTTGAACAACTTTGATAGAGGTCATGATAAGGATGATTCCTGTGAAGTTTGGTCAAATTCCATCCAGTGGTTTAGGAGGAGAAGTTGTTTAAAGGAAAAGTTGATGCAAGACGCACGCACGCACGGACGGACGGACGACGGACGCCTGACAAAAGGCGATCACAAAAGCTCACCATGAGCACAGGTGAGCTAAAAAGTATGAAATTGAACAAAATGCAGTAACTC
>CM037785.1:63947484-63960445 GCA_021229015.1 Solen grandis
TTCGAAAAAAAGGAAATCCTAAAATCAGCATTTACAAAATTGACTCCAAGTAAAAAATTAATAAAAATTAGTAAGGGATCATAAACTAAACAACCCACATATTATCACTATCATTCATTATATGTTTGGGGCCTCCGTGGCCGAGAGGGTTAATCACTGACTTTAACACTCACTCTGCCCCTCACCGCGTGGGTTGAATCCCGCAGGGTCATTCGGATTTTCATGTGAGGAACCCTTTCCAGCTGGCTTGCGGTAGGTCGGTGGTTTCTACCCGGATGTCTCCGTGCATTCGTGTCCTTCCTCCACCTGTAATTAGCTGGACGTCGCTATATGACTGAAATACTGTCGAAGCGAGGGTAAACTCAAATAGTAAAGCATTATATGTTTATTGCTTTGTGTAAACTAGCCTACTATCTCATTTCCATTGTAGCAGATAATTTAGTTATGAAATCAACCCAAATCAGAGGTTTTACCGTAACATATAGGTACTATTGGCTAAAGACTCCCTGCAGTGATGACCAGCAATTAGCAGGTCTGATCACAGCAGATGGGGGCCTGGCTCAAGTGGGGACATCACATTCCTTTCGAGATGCCTTTAAGTTTTGGTCACATATAAGCATTTTGCATTTTGTTGTTTTTCTGGTATTTTAATTTGGCTGATCAGGTTTGAAACTGTTGATCATCACAAAAAACGTTGCATTTGCAGTATGCAAATCTAGTTAAACTTGTAATTTCATGTGTCTAGTACTATTTAACCTTTCAAACCTTTTTTGTGTATTGAAGACATCTAATAAAAATGGATCAAAATTTTTGAATTGATCATACAATTTTAATTGTTGAATAAATTAAAAATAAAAGTGGCAGATACACATGCAACAATATCTCAATTAAGGTTTGTGCCCTGAAATTCACTTCCGGTCAAGGTATATGCCCCATAATAACCACCGAATCCATGCATATAACTTTACGATATAAGCTTTTAAAATGTAAAACCATGCAAATCTTAAAGGTAAATTGACATGTTATAACAATGACAGAAAATCTTTTAATACCCCCACCCCTTAAAATTTTGCTGTTATAAGTTATGTCCCCTGAAAACTACAAAAAAGTAAAATTTCTTCCATTTCCTACATTAAGGTATGGAATTATATTTTGACCAATGCAGTATATTTCAAAATTTTCGATGGGTTTAAACTCTTTTAAACCGCTTGGTTTAATGGGGTAACCTAGAAAATACCACCAAACCTTGTGCGCATGCGGGGTAGAGATGGACTTGGATTTGTAAAGTCAAAACATAATTCCATACATTAAGTAGGTTAAAGTTTGATATCGAGGATTTAACAAGTTAAACCGCTCAAGCTCGACTAACTTAGAGTTTGCCCCGCCATATTACTGCGTCACACTGCTATATAAGGAGATGGCGCCCCTAAAATAGTTTCTCAGCGTGTTGTTAAAGTATTCACACACATGCACGTGCTCTCCAAATATGGATGTAAACACATAAATTTCGCGCCTTTTTTCACCGTCGGCTCATTTCTTTTTCAGATTTCAATAATGAGGCATGGAAATTTTAAATTTTAGTGATGACTGTTTTTTTTAATTTTACTTATTTATTTTATTTTGATTAGTTAAGACATCAGTACACAACAACTGATTGTCGTTATGGAAAGATCGAAATATAAGGATAATAATCGTAGATGTATAGAATAGCCTCTGTCCCGCGGAAAATATCAAGGCTAGGAATACCCAGGAAATATCAATCAAATGATTATTACATGATCTGTAAATTATTTAGAACGTAATACAATTTCAATTTTTGTATTTACCAAAGTCGTAAACATAGGTAAGGTTATAGCTCCCTTGCTTGGCGCTCAGCATTTTAAGGGTAGTTCCAGGACTGGTTGGCCCGGTGTCAGGATAATGTGAGTGGGTGTGGTATCATGCCAACTGTCTACGGCGTATACTGTGCAGTGTGACAGCACACTTCCGTCTCAAGTAGACATCGTCTTCAAATGACTTAAATTCTGTCAGTGGGACGTTAAAAATGATAACAAAAAATATATATTTTTGTATTTTAATATTTATTTTAGCATGGGATCCGTTTTGGATTAAGCTGATAATCATTATTTTGCGAAATATTTCCGAAGCTCTCCATTTTTTATGTTAATGTGTATTTAAAACATGATAGAAAACTTTACTCAATGTTTTACAAATGACGTCAACATGCGCCAGTGTGGAATTAAATGATAAGCACCCCTCGTGTGTAGTAAACACTGCCATATATGGCTATCCGTGAATAGAGCGGAGCATAATTTGAAATAATGACATGCGCAGTTCTGCGTAAAATCTCATTAACAGTTAAATCTCAATTAAGTTGTTAAATCCCAATTAAGTTGACAAGTCTCGCAAAATCCGAACTCTTAACAAATAAATCGACTCTAATATAAAGAAGCATAAATTTGCAAGTGAAATAGTTTAATTTATCATATTTCATTGATTTAATTCCTTAAATTTTAAAAGCTTAAATCATGATCATTTAGTCTTTCATATAAGCGACACCCCTTTGACTATTCTTATTTAACGGATGGTTTCGCCCTGGGAAAATTCTTTGTTTTGTTGGTCACGTGACTTGTAGATTTATAAGGCGGGTTCCGCTCAGATTTTCATGTCAGACTGTTGTCAAACTGTCACCAGGGTAAGATCTAACATAACATACATATCGTTGTTGAATAGGGAAAGGGAATCCCCGCCAATATTCTGTCTTACAACTTCTAATTTCTATGTTCTAACTTCGTTTCTTACAACTTCTAATTTCTTTTCTTCTAACTTCTAATTTACAATTTCCAATGCTTTGTTCGATTATCTGAATTCAAACTTATAGATAAATTCCATCCTCTAACTTTTAGGTTTCAATTTCAAATTCCAACCTCTTATCTCAATCATCTGTCTGAGTCATTATTTTCTAATTTCCAACTCTCAACTCTTTATTCCAACTGATATATTCTAGTTTCTTTGTTTAGAAATTGCAGTTTATTTTGCGACAATCAAATGAAAATGCTATAATAGACATAAAATCGGGATTCCAAGCAAAAGTACCTGTACTTTTTTCTCTAGTTAGGTCGTATTTTTGATGTTTTATTGAGCTACTCCGTTATTTGTGTAAGTCATAATTTAAAAGATAGCATCACCCACTATAAAACTTTTTTATGCCCCGCCAACTTTGTTGAGGGCCATATAGTGTTTCGGTCTAGTATATCCGCCCGTCCGTGCTTACAAACTTGGTTTAAAGGGCGAGGGAACAATGGGTTAGGATCCTTTGATCTCTGGTTTTATGTGGCATTTCTATGAGAACATTAGACTTAATAATTGATAATAGGAGATCACTTAAAACCAATTAGTTAGAACGTACATCCGTCGTCAGTTTTGACACTGAGGTTTACCTTTACGTTTAGCTGATTTCTCGGGAAATGGAACCGTTAATCCGAGTCTTTATGATACTTTGCACCTTTCATCATAACATGGACAACCCATCCCAACAAAAAATAAAAGCCTTGTACTTTCGAATTATATGCGGGCGGGCATCAATACGTTCCTACACAATCTTTTTTTTAATGAATATCACAATCCAATTCATTTTTTTTTTAGTTTTCAAATTTCAACAATATAAAACTTGGCAAAGAAAACAAAGGGCATTATTAGAAATAAACTACGGGTAACCCTGAAATTTAAAGCTGCTTTTAATGAAATGATATGTGTACAGAATGAAAATGCTCTCTCTCTATATATACATGCGTGTATAGCTTTTGGGAATAACTAGGAGAGTTGCCAATTGAAGCCACATTGCCTTTTTAGTTACCCATTTTCACCATATTTATTAAAAAAAAAGTATTTTTTTTGGCTGCTTTTTTACTGCCCCTGGGGGTTTTCCCCCTGGCATAAAATGTCCATTTTTTTTCCCAAACGGCACTAAATTTTCCCCTCAAAAACGATTTTTCCCTTTTATTTCTTTTAAATGCAAAAGGATGGTTTTTTTAAATTGTCTTTTTCCCTTTCATTTTTAATAATGCCATGAACAATTTTCCTTATAGGTTGAAAATCATAAAATTCTTAAATTTCCCCCCTTTAGGTTCGTTGCGCCCCCCCCCCCCCCCCCCCACCCCCGTAAAGGGGTGGGTATGGGGGATGCTTAAATTAAATAGAGCTATCACTAAAGGTGATAAATACCCCCCCCCCCCCCCCCCCCCCCACACAGCCTTTTTTTACAATCAAGTGCCCTTTATGGGAGAAAAGTCCTTTACAAAAATGTAAATTCAAGTGACAAATTATAAAGACTAAAAAAAAAGAATATCTTTTATGTTCAGTGGTTGTCTTTAAAAAAAAATTCCAACTTTCATAAATTCAGAAGGGGGCACCATAAAAAAATTAGTTGAACAGCATGCACATGCAAAAAAAAATAATAAAAGAAAAAATAAAAATAAAAAAAATAATAAAAAAAAATTTAAATGACCAGCTAATTTAAATTGTATATGAATAATTCTAAGTTCATCAACAGATAAATGAGATGAGGAAAACTGAAGCTAAAGAAAGTATAATTAGTTATTGGGAAATAATGCAAAGAAAATCAGCAAAGGGCAATAACACAAAGAAAATCAGTGAACTGTAACCATTTCGCAATAGCACATCTAGTCTTGTTAGTGATGCTTCCTATAAATTTGATTGAAATCCATCCAGTAGTTATTGAGAAATAGCGTGGACAAAACGGCGGACGGGCGGACGGACCGACCGAAAGACATGGTGACTCCTATATACCCCAATGGATTCGATCATGATGTACATGGGATTTGGAACATCGGCATATGAGCTTTTGTAGTCCGAAGTTTGGCGAAAGAAGATCTTAGGATTTATCGATAGAAATTGCCGACAATTGAAAATGTATTCATACAAACATGATTATGCTGCAAACTAGTTAGTGGCATGCATTCGTACAGTGTTATCCAGAGGACTTCTGTTGCTATTTATACGTTTGGAAACACCGTGTGCCGTAAAGTAGTCTCGACTCGAGGGAAGTCAACTTTGCGCTGTTTGCGCTAGAAGGATACCAGTAATACTGGTTCCATCTTCAATACAATTTACGTTGAGCCGAGAATCAAGATTTCTGGTGCCCTTCTAACCTTCAAATTCTATGTCCTAAGTTCTAACTTCTAATTTATCAGTCTCTGTTTCTAAATGTTATCTTTTCGGGAAAGAACATTATGTAACTTTTAAAATTGCTTGGTCATTATAAGTAAGCGAATAAAAGAAAGATAAAATTTAAATTAACGAAAGTTTACAAGAAGTTGGAAGTAAGAGGTATGAATTAATAACCTCAAGATGTTGGAAAATGTACTATGAGGTATAAAATTAGAAGTTAGAACATAAAATTAGAAGTTGTAAGATAGAATATTGGCGGGGATTCCCTTCCATAGCTGATTGTTAGGCTTTGGTATCTCGATGCAAGTTCTGTCTCCCAAGTAGTCACCTGGCATTGTTAGGGACGAAACGATTCAGGGAACATTCTTGATACAAGGGTTCCGATACATCCTGTACTTGATTTTGGGAGCTCATATAGCGTCAATTTCGTTTGCTTGTCTGTCGGTATAGAGATTATCATATACGTAGGGTTTTATCATCCTAGGATATTTTCATTCATCAGTTAATAATATTAAGGTGGCCCGAGACATCATTTTAAGGTGGTTTTGATCTCTTTAATTTTGCATAGCCGAGGCAGGGTTTATTGTAGGGTTTTATGACCGGATATTTTAGAGTTTTATATTTATTTTAAACCAATCTTTGTTGATTATATTGTTTGATCCCCGTGATTTTTGTGTTACCATAATCAGTTTATTGTATCATTGGTCTCTAATCATCGGCTAGATAAGCCTAAGAAAAATTAAGTATATGTACATATTTAGAAATAGTTAGCACCCATACACGTTACACTTAAATACAGATTAATCCGCCCTAAATCTAATAAAACCTGGAAAAACTCTCGGTGAAACATTTTTTTTTTGAATGTCTTCAAAGTGACAATGTTTCAAAGAATATATTCGATCAAATTGCAAGATATGGAATATGAGTATTGGGGTGTGGGGGGAGGTTATACCTGAAACCTCCAATGAACATTTTAGGAATGTCGTTCTAGAATTTGGTGGCGGACAAGTGTCAAAATTGACGTCATATGAATATCAAAAACATTGCATTTACATGAGACAAACTCGTCCTTTTGAACTGCTGTACTTAAAGATCTTTTTTTCAGCATTCACATGCGCACTGGAAAGCGATGGAGGGATAACATTAACACCATAGCATGATTGCGCAAACGCGAAGATGCAATTATGATAATGCGATAGGACACGTAAAACACGATGCTACGTTGCATTATCATCATCGCACTATCGTATTGTCGCGTTTTCATCATCGTTCTGTCGCGTGACCAGTATCATGCTATCGCGTTTTCGTCATCTTAGTATCACATTTGCGTTTTATATCAACATATTCAATGACAATAGCCCTAATGAGATTCTGTACAAAGTAGCACTGGAACTAACACTTAAGGTGATAAAACCCCCACTATGCTTCACAAAAATTGCTCTCCACAAAAAGACAGAATTTGATACAGATAATGAAAACTATGACAATAACAGGAAGATCAAACAGAGGCTTTGCAAAGCAACCTAAAATGTGCCAACATTCCATTGTGCATTTTGCTACAAATTGTAAAAATTGGATAAAGATGTTGTTGCTCCGAGAATTGGTAAGGGGAGAGTATTCTCCAAATGGTAATAAATTATTGGAAAAAAAAAAAAAAACATTTAACAGTATTAAAAGTATAATTATTTACATCTGTGCTTTAGCATAAGTGCAGACAAATAAGATTAAGAAGATGGTAATTATTGAAATCCTTCCTGTAGTAATTGAGAAATAGCGCAGACAAAGGAAACTCAAGAAAATCATCCATGGACCATAACTCAGAGAATCTTTTTCTCAACCGTAACAAAAGCAAAATATGCACATCTGTGCTTATTAGTGAAACTTCATATGTAATTTGATTGAAATCAATCCAGTACTTATTTAGAAATAGCGCAGACAAAGAAATTTCAAGAAAATTAATTAGAGAAAAAATCATTCAACCATAACAAATTGTATAATATGCACACCCGTCTTTGCTAGTGAAATCCATCCAATAGTTTTTGACAAATAACGTGGACAAAGAAAGCTCCAGAAATTCATTAAAGGGACATAACTCATAGAAAAATCATTCAATAATACAGCTGTACAATATGCAAATTTGTGCTTGCAGTGAATCTTCTTATAAAATTTGATTGAAATCAATCCAGTAGCTAATGAGAAATAGCATGGATAAACTAGAAATGTTTCCATAGGACACAGATGCTCCCACAACCGATTTTTTAAGATAGTATGTCAAGAACCTTCGACCAGTCTGACAAGGATTTCATACTAAATGTTAAAGTGACCATGACCAAAATCAAAAAGGCTCATCTCCTGGTCATGGCCAATGTCCCTACCAGGTTTCACAAACCAAAGCCCCCCGGTTAATGATCAGACAAGGATTTCACACTAATGTACACAGTGACCTTGACCTTTGACTTAGTGACCTCAAAATCAGTTGGGTCCATCTGCTGGTCATTGCCAATGTCTCTATCAGGTTTCACAAACCCAGGCCCTTCGTTCTCCAGTTAATGATCGGACAAGGATTTTACACTAATGTACACAGTGACCTTGACCTTTGACCCTATGATCTCAAAATCAATAGGGTTCATCTACTAGCCATGGCCAATGTCCCTACATAGTTTCACAAACCCATGGGCCCTGCGGTTATCCAGTTAATGATCGGAAAAGATTTGGTCGTACGTACGGACGGACTTACAGGCAGCAGCAATGCTATATGCATTTTTCAAGTGTGGGCATAAAAAAGCTACCGACCGACCCACACAGTGACTCCTATATACCCCCCTCTCCACAAACTAAGTTTGTGAGGGGAATAAAAAGCTTGCCGACCTGCCTCCTCCAGAACCTATTTTAAAATATATATTTTCTTTCCTTTTCAAAATTGCTATCCCACAAGTTAGAAAACACTATCACTGACCCTCTTTACATGTAAACTGGATATACATTATTCTTTCAAGTGAAATAGAACAATCAAAAGAGAGCATCGTGTACACTTATGTACAACTTCAATGTAACAAATTTGTGAGTTGTACATAACTAGTACCAATACAGGAATTAAAAGACATATATATGAGTTTGTCACGTTTACACTAATGTTGGTTTCAAAGTGAAGTAAGGATATCCACCTGTAACGGACTTTGCTATAGTAAGACCCAAAGTCATGGAGACTTAGAGAAACCCTTAAAAAACAGGGCTTCTATTCCTTAATTTATAATTTGTTATAACAAATCAAGTGAGGTATGAGAGAGAGAGATCAATATCTATATATCTCCGATATCTATGTGTAATAGTTTTATTTAAGTCGTAATATGATTCATAAGAAATTTCCATTAAAATGTAGAAATTATTATCTACTATTAAGTTAGTTTCATGCAACATGTTTACATCCTGATCAATCCGTTTATTCATAAATCAGCCGAGACATGCATGACGCGAATAACCCTCGCATGTTCCATGGATGGAGGCGAACAACAATTAAGTGGCGACCCGTCAAAATTCGAACCACAAACCTGTGACCTGGATTTATGCATTCTACTACTGAGCTATCTAGATCCATTTTGATGTCACATTTTTTTTTAAAAGTTGTAAACTAACTGATATGTAAACAAGGTCTTGATTGGACATCGATTGGTTCATTAGTTATTCATGTTAAATTCTAAAGATAGTATGCCACAACAAGATGATATGAATAAATCAATTCACCATTTTATCGGGCACAGTTAGCTTGGCTTTACCATTTTAAGCATTTAGTTGAAACTGTGTATACTATAACATTTTAAATCATATATATCAATAGCCCAAACTCAGTGAACAATTGTAAAAATAAAAGGACCTGAGGCATACGATGCAAGCAAATTTTAAGCAAATTACATCTTCCATTTTGTTTTTTCAACAACCACATGCACCAGAAAAAGCAACAACATGTGTACAATATCTGTTGAAAACTGAATCTTGAATGCAGTTGCTCAATGTGGAATTCTAATATGGGAATAAAATGTAACAATATTTAAATTTAATAAATAAACTTAATAAAATATTGAATATATGTAAATAACAGTGACCTGTGCTAAGCTTTTAGAAATATCATATATATGTAGCAGGAGTTCATTGATTCCTATCTAAAGAGGAATTTAAAAGAAGAAACACACAAGAGTCTGTATAGTATAAAATGTCATAATTCTTTTGATCTACAAAATGAATTTTAAACATTTTTTAAAGAGTTGGTATCACTTGAAACCTGTCTTATGTTAACAACAGCATCAGCCTCACATGGATATAATATAGCGACTAAATTAATAGTTTTGTAAGAGTAGTTTTAGTGCCAATACTCAACAGCTGTTTATTTAGGCCCGTTTAGAAACATGCTGTTTAACAAGTAAGATCTCAAGTCCTTCAGCAGATGCCTTCAAATACTTCAAGTAGCCAAAATTATAATGTGTAAGCAGATGATAGCTAATAGTTTGATTGAGCTCAAAACTTGTAAGTGATGTGTCTCAGGTTCAAATCCTGATCTATCGCACATTTTCTACACATGGTTATGTAATGTCCAAGTAGTTACCATTGTCGCGTGAATCGTGTAAACATTCCAATAACCATATCTATATGGTACTGGTTCTAGTCCTTGGCTAAATGTAGGGCCGTACAGTAATAATTGTCCAGTGTATATCTCACTTGGGTATATCAGGAACATAGATTATTTTCATGAACAAATTTCAAATATGGCTTATGCATGGATGTATACTATTAAACTTCCCAAAAGTAATCTTATCAGAGAGATATTTGTGTCTATGGTCTGGTGGTTCTTCAACCCTGTATGCTGGGGGTCTGAGTTGGGTTCAAATCTGATCATGCTGAATGTTTTGCCTGGTAATATAACAGCCTGTTATTAATCCTGATCAGTGTGAGATTTGTGTTAGCAATCCTGAAGGTAAGTCTGTAGAGCTCTCTGTAAGCTGTAAGGTTTGGAATCATGGTCTGGCTGCACATTCTTTTTTCACCTACTTATTGGTTACATTTGGTGCCAAACATTGGGCCGTTTCGGTAACATTTTCGCGTATATATCAGTCTTTGGTTTGTTAAGAACATAGCAAATTGTTCTGTCCTTTCCTGAATTAAGGTAAAATTTTCAAATGTAACTGCTAAGTAAGAGATTATTGTCAGTGGTCTAATGTATGACCACCCTGTTAGAATCAAAATCCTTGTCTGGCTGTTCATTTTTCATACTAGGTAAAATAAACAGCCCATGAGTAACCTTTATCAGTATGAGATTGTATTAGCAATTCTGCATATCAGACTGTAGAGCTCTCGCATTGTATGCCAAGGGTCCTAGGTTTGAATTCTGGTCCGGCTTTACATTCTGTTTCACCTGGTTACATTTGCTGCCAAAAAGGGTGTCCTTTTCAGTATAGTTAATCTGTATATATCGCCCTTCGGTTGTCAATAATATGGAAATTTGTTATGTCATGTGAATTCAGGGATAATTCCAAATGCAGCACGTGGGCCTAAGTAAAAGATTTTTGTATGTGCACCCACTCAAGTCCTGGTCTGGCTATACATTTCTTTTACCTGATCATTTTGCATTTACTATTTATAAACGTGTTGCCATAGGATTAAAAAAAAGGTATTTGTTCTCAGTCCTTTGACCTTAGAGCCCAATTAATTCAGAATTTGAGGTGGATGTTATTTTCTACGGCCTTTAAAAAACCCATAATGTATTAATAATTCATTAGAACAAGCAGTCAATATGATTTCATTCTCATGACCACTTTTACTAAAACCATTTGAGGGTCGTGGTTTCAAATCCATGTCTGGATTAAGTTTTTCTTAAATTGTTATATTACATTCACATCATTCATGAATTGCCTCTTGTAATTGTAATTCAAGTAATTGTGATTCTTCAATCTCATATTCAATATCTATAAAAATAAATGTAGATTGTAGACACTACTAAATAATAAATACAAAATAAAATGGAACATTATTGTTTTGAATCTAAAAGACTAGATCTACTGACTGTTATGGCGATAAAAATATAAACAAATTTAAGAGGAAAACTTTAAATCATAATGATAGGGAAATCGATTATCAAATCGATCGGTCTAATAGATATTGACTTTTCAAATTACTGCATCTTTCTTACTAATGGATAGATCCTCTTCAAAACTGGAAATTATGTTCGCTCCTTCCACTGTCATTCACTATCAACGTAGTTTGTGTGTGTGTGTGGGGGGGGGGGGGGGGATTAGAAATGATAAAATACAATGCACCTCTTACTTTATAGCTATATATTTTAACTAAAACTTTCATCAAAGATGAATAAAGCTTTGAGATTTCATCACACGTTTGATTCAAATCTAATCATATAATTCTTTTTTAAGTTTTGGTGAAATTTATGCTTTTGTGGCTTTTATTTGGCTGTATCAATATGATTTCGGTAATTCTACACACAGGGGTTTGGCACGAAAGGGTGGGAGGGGGGGGGGCATAAAATCACTATATATAATACAAGGGATACAACTTCCGATTGATCTAAACCCATACCTTCATCAGGAAAAAGCCAACAACTCAACCATTTATGAAGGTATCTTTGAATACTTTGCACCTATCGCAAGCGTATACATTTATGTAACCAAAAGTCACCACTTTTTTACCCATGCGAACTCAGGTATTCAACAACCCAAACCCGCAATGCGAAACTAACCCCTGTTTTCCAAAATCTCGACACGCGTTCGTACAGGGTCGCTCACTCGGTCTACCAGTGTAAACAAGCGTTTCTGCGACAAGACAATATAAACCGATGCAATTATTCCATAAAACATATTGATTACTTACATCGGCATGCACAAACTTCCCTCGGTACAAAGGAAATTCAGCAGAAATCGCAAATTTCAACCGCTGGCCTACTTTCACTTCCATTTTAGCCTTTATGCAAATTACGTGACCAGTAATTCTACGCTGAATGCGATTGGTTGTAGAGGTAAACAAACAACTTCCTGGTTCCCGATCTGCCCGTTAACTCATAGGCATAAAACGGAATAAAGCTAATTTCCGGTATTTACCGCACGTAATTGGCATAATGGCTAAATGGAAGTGAAAGTAGGTCAACGGTTGAAATTGACGATTTCTACTGAATTTCTTTTGTGCCGAGGAAAGTTTCTGCATGCTGATGTGAGTAATTAATATGTTTTATGGATTCATTGCATCGGTTTACATTGTCTTGCCGCAGAAACGCTTTTTTACACTGGTAGACCGAGTGAGCGACCCTGTACGAACGCGTGTCGAGATTTTGGAAAACGGGGGTTGTTTCGCATTGCGAGTTTCATTGTTGAATACCTGAGTTCGCATGGGTAAAAAAGTGGTGACTTTTGGTTTCATAAATGTATACGCTTGCGATAGGTGCAAAGTATTCAAAGATACCTTCATAAGTGGTTGAGTTGTTGGCTTTTTCCTGATGAAGGTATGGGTTTAGATCAATCGGAAGTTGTATCCCTTGTATTATATATAGTGATTTTATGCCCCCCCCCCCCCCCCCCCCCCCTTTTGTGCCAAACCCTGTGATTCTACAATTACATTTGATATACCAAAAGAAGACCTAACTTGACAGGTGACGCTTACTTTACATGTTCTAAATAAAATATTCTAGCGAATATACTGAAAGATAATGAGATTTTGTCTAGTGCTGAACGAAATTTTGAAAACATTGAGTTCCTCTATTAACCGACATGTTTCAATA
>CM037785.1:63960545-64010545 GCA_021229015.1 Solen grandis
AATAAGTATTTAAGTATTACTTTAAATGTAGCACTATGTATTGCCAATGGAATTGGTTCATGCTAGCTTTACTTACCAGTTCAATCAGGAATCTTTTCTCCTGCCCCAGGCCTCTTATAAAGTGCATGTCTGAAAGTGTTGATAATGAATACAAGACAGTTGTTCAGTGCTTCAAACAAGAATCAAGTGGATTTTTATATGACTTCTGAATTTGCATGTGTTTAATGAGATCTGTAGAAGCTAGTAGGTCATAAAACTGCTTATGATATGTTTAGACTAAGCTTAAAATTTATAAATAGCTCATTATCACTTACAATGCTGTGGGCTCATGTGAATGCCTTATCAACTAGTGCAGACCAAGATTAGCCTGCATATCCGTGCAGTCTGATCATGGTCTGCACTGTTCCTTATTCAGACATTAAATTTTCAGCAAGCTTTCCTCCCCCTAAACAACTAAAGATACAATCCAAAATGAAGAAAGGTTAGGTCTCAACTAAGAAATTTAGCATGGTAAAGATTAATATATTTAACCCTTTCCCTCATATAGACTCATTTTGACGCACTCAATAGGTACCACATAAAGCCTGATCTGCAGAAAACCACAGTTAAACCTTACCAAATTTAATTATAAAGTCCTTATTTCCAGACCACTGAGGAGCAGCGAACAGCATAAAACCTGATCAGCCTGCGAGTTACTCGCAGGCTGATCTGGTTTTATGCTGTTCGCATAGGTCTTTTCATGGTTTCCTCTATGAGGGAATGGGTTAATGATACTGGTTGATACAAACAAACAGCTGACTTACTGGGTACCACTTGTTTATTGCATTATATCACTGTAAGGCAGTACTATATGTGTCACTAGTTGGAGAAGGTCTTTTTTGGTTTATTATACCTACACTAAAGTTTAAAGTGGGTATATAGCAATCACCATGTGATCAGTTGATCGATAGTCCATTGCATTTTTTTCTTGTCAGCTGGGTCATCACTTTAAATCTATAAAATGCAGGGCTTTCCCTCCTCTTCCAGAGATGAGGGTCATTTTGACCCCCTTACTTTCATAAATGGGGGTAATACTAAATTTTTGGGGGTCATCCATTAAAAAACTACCAAATATTGATAAAATTAAGGGATGCGCAAATTTAGCTCATTATGCACTCAAACATGTCATATTGTATTGTTTTTGATAAGAATCCATAAATGAAAAAAAAACACGAAAATTCAAATAATTTCTCACATGTTTTTACGTTGGTAAGCTTTAGTCCTTATTCATATAAAAAAGATATACATATTTTTAGAAATAAAAATAAATCGTACTAGTGCCCGGTTATGTTCATGGGTAATGCATTAAATGATTTAGAGTTGCTAAATAGTGTTCGATGCATTTAGAATTTGCAGACGGACAGCTTATTTTACTAACTTAAAGACCAGCCGCGAAGCGCTAGGCATCGCTATGTGTCGCTTAATGAACTCTGAATTATCAAGTATTTGTCTGATAATGTTATCATCTACAAAATCTTCCGAAAGTTTACTAAAATTGAATTTGCCTCCTTTGTTTAGGATATCGGCTGTCCGAAACCAAGTTTTCGTTTAAAACAATCTTCGATGCAGAAGCGCTTTTGGTATGTTGAAATAAAATTAAAATGTATGAAACACAGTCTTAAATCAGAGTTGAACTTTGTCGTGATAATCAATCTAAAGAAAGGGGCTTGATAAAATGTAAACCGGTCTTACCTGCAGACTGGTTTTCATTATGTGTAAGCGATAGGAATCTTAAAAAAAGGCATACCAGTCTACCTAAAAGTGAAAATAGATTTTCAGAAAATCGAGATGTAAACAGACTGAATGTCCGAGCACACTTGCGTCCACTTGGACGCATAAGAATTTATTTTGGGGGTCATTTGGTGAAAAAATGCGACAATGACGCAGGATTTCTGCGTCAAGGAAAACCCTGGAAATGGATTGATCTGAAACTTTAAATATAAAAAGAAGTGCATTGTCCAAGAACCATAACTTTACCTGGTTGCATTTATTGAGTGATTTCCCTTTATCTTTTAAATGAAATTTTGTTATGAGCTTATCCTTAATACTTTTAAACAGATTTAGCTGAAACTTTAACAATAGATAAATTACAAATAGAAATTATGAGGTGCTTAAGATACTTTATCTAGCTGGTTCCATTGATGAATGATCTCCCCTTGTTTAATTAATTTTTGTGTCAAAATTTAACCAGAATTGATTCAAAGCTTAAAATACACGTAGATACATGTAGATTGCCAGTAGAAGAAGTGCAGTGCCCATAAAACATTACTCAAACTTGTCTATATAACGTTGTAATTCCCGGCAAACAAAGTTTGAGAGGGGGTATATAGGAGTCAATCTGTTGGTTTATTGGTTTGTTAGTCTGTCTGTCCATCCCAAAATTGTAACGCAAATTACTTTTACATTTATTAACCAATTTGGTTCAAATTTTGTGCGTGCATTTATAATTAGGTGGAGATGTTTACGACATAAATTTCACTTGAGTTATCTCAAGGATTACAGAGTTATTGCCCTTGATTCTACTCTAAATATCTTGTAATGCGAACTTCTTCTACATTTCTTAACCGATTCAGTTCAAATTTTGTGTGTGCATGGGTAATCAGCTGGAGAGGTGCATGACATAAGTTTCACTAGAGTTATCCAAGTATTACAGACTTATTGCCCCTGATTCGACTCTAAATATCTTGTGATGCAAAATTCTTCCTACATTTCTAAATCGATTCAGTTCAAATTTTGTGTGTGCATTGATAATCAGGTGGAGAGGTGCCTGTCATAAATTTCACTTGAGTTGTCTCAAGGATGGCAGAGTTATTGCCCTGGTCCCATTTTTAAATTATCTCCCTTTTTTTAATTCTGTTTTTTCTTGTCTGGAACATCACTTGAAAATTATACAAGGCATTGTAAACAGATGGTGACTAGGAAAAGTGCATTGGCCAAGAACTGTAACTCTACCTAGTCCCATTCTTTAATTATCTCCCTTTGTAAAATTGCTTTTTTTCTTATCCCAAACATAACTCGAATATTATACATGGTATTTACTTGAAACTTAAATGGTAAACTGAAGGAGACTATGAGAAGTGCAGTGTCCAAGAACTGTAACTCTATACTTGTAAACTACTGTGCCAAAAATCCATAACTGACTTGCTATCCACTTTAAATAAAATTTACTTACTTATTACTTACTGTTATAACCAGTGGACTTTATATACAGGTTCTTATCTATGTTCTGCCTGGAGTCTGGCTTCTCCTGTATCAAAGCATTTTGCAGAGGTATCAATCAATTTCAGTGATAGCTCTAGTTTAATTTAAAAAAGGCTCTTTCTGTGATAAAATAGTCATCCTAAATAACTTTGGCCTATGTTTAGTTAACTGACAGGCCCAGGGCAAAAACGCTGTAATATTGTCTTTTTGGGCCAAAACATGTAATACTGATTTCCAATCAGCAAATGAGGTTGGATTGCCTTTTCTGCACTTAAGATCCAGCGGCCAATTAGATCTCTACAAACCATTTCCCAGGGTATTCAATGGCAGTGAATAACCACTGTTAATGAGGATGCAAAACGGCAAGCAAGGGCATTAAACACCTTCAACAATTATTATTCCCCCCCCCCCGACCTCCTTCAACGAAGAGGGGGCATATTGTCTGCAAATGTCTGTCATTTTCGTTTCTGATCAATAACAAAAAATGCTTGGGCCCCACATTCCTCAATCTGCATAGGGTGATTGGTCATGACTAGTAGATGACCCTTTTTGATTTTGGGGTCACTTGGTCAAAGGTCAAGGTCACAGTGACCTTGAATGTGAAAATCGTTTCCAGTCAATAATTTGAGAACACTTGGGCCCACATTCCTCAAACTTCATAGGGTGATTGGTCATGACTAGTCGATGACCCATCATCGTGTGCAGGAGGCATTTGTTTCATTCTGACAACTCTTGTTTGGATTTGTGACAGTTAAGATATGGTTTACCAATGAGATTCTGGAAATGGTTCACCTATGAGGAGAGAGTTAGGATGATGAGTTGCATATGAATTGCTAAGCTTTTAATTGTGCAACTAAAGCTTAACTAAAGCCTAATTCAACGGCACAATTTTAGTTTATTCAAGAGTGCAGTGGTGCTTTCCATCTGCTTTCATCATTAAATCCTTAATTTTCACACAGAAATGTCATCTTGTGTAGCCATGATACACCCAGAGGAATGTTAAATAGTTGCAGGCTTTCTTTGTTATGACTGTGTTTACTCATAAAACTCTGTATTTTTAATACTTTTTTGTATATGGTTGAACATCTTGACTTGATGATGTTTTATTTCTTCATACTCTAAGCTATGTAACATCAAGCACCAACTCTTACACTGTAATTTACCTTGCAGAATTAAGCAAATAAATATATTGCTCACACTTACTCAACGTGCTGCACAAACAACAATAAAGCAAATAAATATCTCAAATTGTATGCCAAAAAATGAGGTTAGAAATTCTCTTAATCTTTCCATCTGTATTCAATCTTCAACTTCAGAATGATGTAGGCATCACTCTTATCCATGTTTATAGACATTGGGAAAGATCTGAAGTTTTGACAGTCATTTTGGGGATTTGAGTAATCTACAAAAGTGTAAACTTCCTATTGCATGGTTTAACCATTACCATGCTAAATTTGTTAATTGGACATTTTCCTTTTTCCATTTTGGACTGAACCATTAGTTTTTTATGGGGGGTTTGATGAAAATTTATTGATTGAAAAGGGAACAGTGCAGACCATGATCATACTGCATGGGAACGCAGGCTGATCTTGGTCTGCACTGGTCACACAAAGACAACAGCATTGTAAGAGTTAAAGGATGTTACTTTTTAGGTAACATGAGCACATGTGCTCTGGATGAGCTATTAGGATCGATAGATGTCTGTTGTCCTCAATTATTTTATTTGCACTCAAGAAACTTTATTTTTTAAGCATTCATTTGTTTGCACTCTAGCATCTTCATTTTTTAAGCAGTCATCTTCAATTTATTTCCATAATATCTCGGCCAAGTTCAATTATATCTGATATCAGCCAACCAGGTCAGGAGTTATGGCCCTTTTAGTATTCAAAAAATGCCAAATTTCAGTTTGTTTGCACTCTAGCATCTTCATTTCTTAAGCAATCATCTTCAAACTTATGACAGTGTTTATTGCCATAATCTCTTGGCCAAGTTTTATTGTGACTGATATTGACCAGTTAGGTCAGGTGTTATGGCTCTTTTAATATAAAATGACAGGTTTCACTTTGCATTCTACCATCTTTATTTCTTAAGCAATCATTTTCAACATTTATGATAATATTTATACCCACAATATCTTGTCAAGTTTGACTATGACTGATATTGACTTATTAGGTCAGGAATTACGGCCCATTAATAAATAAAAATGCCATATTTCAATTTGTATGGACTCTAGCATCTTCATTTCTTAAGCAACCACATTATATAATTGTACATTATTACACAGTTTCATGAAATGTTCATGGCCATAATCTCTCAGCAAAGTTTGACCACAGGTACTGTTTGATTTATTGAATTGAATTGATCTCATAGATCTGTATTCAATACAATATGGAATTAATACAGTAACTTTTACAGGCAATGAAGGCAATTTTTTTCACATGCGAGCGGCCTCAGGACCATCTTGGCACTCTTTGTTTTCACTTATGCTTATTACAGAATGGTTCCACTAACAATATATGTGTTTTAAAAAATTGCTAATAATTTAGAAATTAAATCTTTCACAAAATTGGAAAATGAAAATGTTATCTTTAACTTTTTTTCTGATTTTTGACCATTGAACTCTGTAACCTTTACATAATGAATATTCATAAACATGACTAGATGAAATCAATGACCTTTACATGGTGCATAAATTTTTTTTCTTTGCCATGCAGACAGTGCAGTATCTGAACTAGAATATTGTATGAGCAAACAGAGAGGACCTTGATCATCAGCTCTTGAAAGATATCAACATATCAATATGAGGTTGACCCTCAACACTTAAATGAAGCCTTCAAAGGAAAAGGAAAGACATTACTTCTTATTTTTAGTCAGAAAGTAAAAAGAAACAAGGCTCCAGAACTTCCTTGGAATCATCTTCAAGGATTATTCAAGATGTTTGAATTTGCAATCAATTTCTGATTGAATATTTAATAAAGGAAATGCCATGAAATATGAAAATATTTTAAATCTAGCATCTGTAGAAAACACCAGCTTCACATATGATCTAGATTGATCAGTCCAGGTGTCCACTTGTCTCTCGTGAGAGAGGTGCTTTTGATGTTTTGGGTGGTATGATAGCTGTAATTGCAGAGGTTCGTTGTTTTTTTTTTTCGAAGAATTAATTATTTTGCCAATGCAGTTTGCAAAATAGCCATGCTCCTTTTATCACTCAGCGTTTTGATATTTTGCCACTTTCTGGTTGATATAATTTTTCTGTTTCTTTTTTCTTGCAGGGATCAATTTATGTTTTCTTTCTTTTATATTTTTTTGCTTACTTGGATGTATTTTCAGACTGGCAGAAGAGTTGGGCAGTCATTAAACAAAAGTCTCATGGAAATTCTAATCAGTGATGAAAAATCTGGCAAGAAAAAGACTGTAAAGGGCTTCCTAAGATAGTACATATCATGGAGGATACATTTCAGTGTATACAAAGAGTGTTTGTTCAAGGGTCCGGAACTTTGAACAGCATTTTCTTTCCAGAACGATGACTGTCTGGGATTGGAGTTTCAGATGTTGGAAAAAAGGAAAGCAGCTTTGTCTACTCATTGACAAGAAAGAATGGGATATGTTACATTATATATCCCGTTGTGCTTTTTTTTTATTAAAATACTCTTACATTTGTCCTTGTACCAAAACAGAAAGGGTGAAAGAAAATCTTGTCTAAATGTATGGTTTATTTATTGTAAAATGAAAAAAATTAAAATCTGGACTTAAAGATAAACTTTTTTTAGCTCACCTGAGCAAAGCTCAGGGTGAGCTATTGTGATCTCGTAAGTGTCCGTCGTCCGTCGTGCGGCGTCAACAATTTTTAGTGTGTACACTCTATCACCTTTATTTCTTAAGCAATCATCTTTAAACTTTAAGACAATGATGCCATAATTTCGATTATTTCGATTAGGGCTGAGATCCTAAATTAGGTCAGGTTATGCCTCTTTAATATTCAAAAAATGCAATATTCACCTTGTTACACTCTAGAATCTGCATCTTTGAGCAATCTCTTCAAACTTATGGCAATGCTCATGACCAAAGGTCAGATTGATTGTTATGGCTGAGATCGGTCAATTAGGTCAGGAGTTATGCCCCTTTTAATATTCAAATAATGCCATATTTCACTTTGTTTACACTCTAGCATCTTCATCTTTTGATCAATCATCTTAAAACTTTATGGCAATGCTTATGACATAATGTCTCGATTGAATTCGATTATGGCAGAGATCGGTCAATTAGGTCAGGAGTAAAGCCCCTTTTAATATAAAAAAATGCCAGATTTCACTTTGTTTACACTCTAGCATCTTCATCTTTTGAGCAATCTTCTTCAAACTTTATGACAATGTTTATGATCATAATGACTCAATTGAGTTTGATTATGGCTGAAAACGGACAATTAGGTCAGGAGTTATGCCCCTTTTAATATTCAAAGAATGCCATATTTCACTTTGTTTACACTCTTGCATCTTCATCTTTTGAGCAATCTTCTTCAAACTTTATGGCAATGTTTATGACCATAATGTCTCAATTGAGTTTGATTATGGATGAGATCGGTCAATAAGGTCAGGAGTTATGCCCCTTTTATATAAAAAAAATGCCAGATTTCACCTTGTTTACACTCTAGCATCTTCATCGTTTGAGCAATCATCTTCAAACTTTATGGCAATGCTTATGACCATAATGTCTCGATTGAGTTCGATTAAAGCTGAGATCTGTTGATTAGGTCAGGAGTTATGCCCCTTTTAATATAAAAAAATGCCAGATTTCACATTGATTACACTCTAGCATCTTAATTTTTTTAGCAATCATCTTCAAACTTTATGACATTGTTAATGACAATAATGTCTTAATTGTGTTCAGTTATGGCTGAGATGGGCCGTTTAGGTCAGGAGTTATGCCCCTTTTTAATACAAAAAATGCAAGATTTCACTTTGTTTATTCTCTACCAACTTCATTTTTTTAACAATCTTTTTTAAACTTTAAGACAATGTTTATGCCCATAATCTCGCAATCAGGTTCAGTTATACCTGATATTGACTGGTTAATTTAGGAGATATGTCCTTTTCACCATAAAAAAAGCCAGATTTCACTTTCACACTCTAGCATCTTTATTTCTTAAGCAATCATCTTTCTCAGGTGAGCGATCAAGGGCCATCTTGGCCCTCTTATTTAAAAAGTGTTTGACAAAAGCCCTTTATCACAAAGGAGGAATTGATAGTTTTTATAGACATTGAACATCAAAATGTACATATTGTATTATTTTTCAAAGTTCAGATATTTTTTTTAAAAAATGGGTTAGTAGATTATCTCTTTTAATGTCAGTGTTTGAGTAAACAAGAGGAATGTTGCTAACACTTTTTTTGTTTTAATTCAGTAACTTTTATAAGAATTAAGTGATTGGGACCAAATCTGGAACACAGGTGTCTTGCAACATGACAGGGATTTTGATTGCCATTGTGATATGTCTGGTCATTGTCACTGGTTCTTTAATCCTTTCCCTCATAGAGGACACCATAAAAAGACCTATGCGAACAACAATCAACAATAATCAGGTTTTATGCTGTTCGCTGCTCCTCAGTGGTCTGGAATGAGGACTTTATAATTAAATTTGGTAAGGTTTAACTGTGGTTTTCTGCAGATCAGGCTTTATGTGGTACCTATTGAGTGCATCAAAATGAGTCTATATGAGGGAAAGGGTTAAAATAGAAAAGCCTTTGTGGTCAGTCTGGTAAAGGACAAGGTCATTTTTATTTAAGAATAGAAAAAAAGGTTTCAATTCTTAGATACATGTTTAATGTGGGGAATAGCAACTTAATTTGATAAAACTAGCTTACAGGAAGAAGGTTTGGGCTTGCATTTTGGGTCATTAAGATCAATGTCTTTTTAAAAGAAAATGAATATAATGGTTTTGAATTATTTGCTTATGTATAGAGAGAAATATCTTGACCAAATCAGGTACATTTTGTAACTTTCATAAATACATATGATGGAATTGCTCTAAAAATCATACATTCATTGTAAAAACAGGCTTAGTGAAAAGAAAAAAAAGAAGGAAACATTAGCTCTTTTGTTGAAATGTCTGGTTTTTCTTTTCAAGTTGTATGTATATGTTTTTCTTAATACATGTACATTGTATGGAAGAGTTGGAAACAATGAAAAAATGAAGAATTTTATTTTTATTATTATTCTTTTACAGGGCTCCTTTGTCTGAAATAATGTAGATGATACCTTTAACATTTTGTATATTAGTTATGTGTCTGGAAAGTTATAAATAAAACTGTTTATTTTAAGCTGCATAAATGGATGGCATTATCTTTGCAAGACACCAATTAAAATTTTGATAAGATGATGTTGTAGTTTTTAAATGAATTGAAAACAGTATTTACAATCTGATTTCAGTTTGTTATTGCTTTAGGCCATTCTATTAAGACGTAACATGTGTTTGCACTCCTGCACTTTAATAAATTATATCAAACATTTTCGCATTAATTTAAGAAGTATGTCATAAAATGAATTTCAGTCGTTTAAATGCATACTTGGATTATTTATCAAACAGAGAATAACTTGAACTTAAAATTGGTAGACTTTGATTAATACCTATAAATAAAATAGGTAAGCCTATTTCAAAAGCTTGTTCTGTTTTATTTTATGACGCCATTAAACACTAGAAGAGGAAACATAATTGTAGGAAGTAGCTAAACAAACATGCTATCTTCGTACAAGGTTTTCTGATATTTGCATTTGGATATAATTGATGCTATTTAATGTTAATGTAATTAAGAAGATGTTAACTCATCATTAATAACTTTGATTCCTTAAATATTTTTAAAATGACTCAAATGGTTATTTATAGTCATTAAAGAAATATCCCAGCATTCTTAATGAAAATTGTCCCTTTTGGCTGATTGGTTGAAGCGCCCACCCTGGGAATGAGAAATGATGGGCTTGGTCTCTGTGACATACTGAAGTCATCAAAATACTGGTAGCAGTGTCATCAAACTTCACATACTGTTCACTAGCGCAACTGCAACATTCTACAAAGAGCCATATGTCTTGGGTCCATTTTGATCTAATTTATCTCCCCCTTTAAAAAAAAAAACAAAAAAAAAACACATGTTGGCATCCCCATGCGGTGCTCTTGTTATGAAACTACCACTATATTTGTGATGCATATGCCACTTTTTGAGCATATGGTCATTAATTAAGTTTGCTAATTGGGCTTATCAGTGCGTGTGTTCATTGTGAAATGTCATGAAAATGCCAGCAATCAATTTTTCTCGTGATTTATAAATGATGATTTCTCTATATATCTCTTGGGGCTCTAGGGTTCTGCATGGTCGTGGCGTTTGTCTTTTGTGTCCAGTATTGGTTGTGAAAACGTTTTGAAACACTCCTGATGATAAACTAGTGTAGAGAGACCGTTTATAAAAAGGAAAAAAACTGACAAATGTCCAATATTTAATAGAAAAAACACACAATACTAAAAGTACATGTAGGCAGTGACAATGCAAGTGAGAAGGGTGTAGTTTCGGTTGGATTTGAGTCAAGGGAAACTCTCCTGCGATTTTTTTTTAATTTAAAGCAGTTAAAAAGTGCATTCTTATGAGTTTTTGGGGGTTATGTGTCTACATTTATGTATGGTCCGGGAATTTTAGATGGGGCACTCTCCGTGACCGTTGCCAACGCGAATGTTGGAGAAAAAAAATCGCTTTTGAACACTTGCATAATTTTTTTACCGTTAAGCCACACGTGCGCATTGTTTATTTTGGGCCAAGATTAAAGATGTTTATGAACAACATGTTTATTCTCCTGATTACTAATACAACTTAAAATAAAACACGAAAGTACCTTGAATATTTTCATTCGGAAACATGTCGAAAAGGTCGCATTCCTAAACCTTGATTCTGATCAACGCCCTGCTTAAATTTAGTGAAGTTCTAGAAAAAGGTTGGTCTGTTGTCAAGGTAATGTATTTAAAGGCGTTTCGGTGTGTGTGTGTGTGTGTGTGTTTCTATTTTTTTTCTTTCTTTCTTTCTTTCTTTCTTCTAACGGACAGATTTTTCTAAAATTACTTTATTCAATAACTACAATATATATGAATAAAAACTAGGGGGTCACCGTGCTCGTTTGAGAGAGTTTCTGGTAAAATATCACTGTTGCTAAAAAAATGTTGAAAAAAAATCAAAGCATTGTTGCAATGTAAAGATTGTGTTCTAAATATTTTATTAACATATCAATGTAATATTTTCCGAATATTTTATCATAATTTGTAATGTATTATGTGTTTTGTAATTGACACGTGAAAATACTGTCGAATATTCATGGAAAATAATCGCAACTGTGTCGGGGACAAAATGTATACAAAACTTATCTAAAAGCTATGAAGTTTTTTTTATATATTTTTGTTGATTTAAAATTCAACGGACATCTTTTGTTTTCAGATTCAATCCTGTGGTATAATGGCTGTAAAAATGTATACCTCACCGTGATTGTTGGAATTGTTGAGAGGGATTAGTATAAGTTGTAAGAACGTGTTTTTCCTAAATAAATTAAGTTAAAATCTAAAAATATTTGTGTAAGTTGTTGAACATTGCTTCGCAGTCGATCGTGTCGGTATAAAACAAGTTCATTTAATTGATGGTCGTGTAAGTCAGATGCCAACAAGAAGAACATGGGAAAATTGTTCAAATACATTCTTGACATAAGCAGATCCGCTTTTTCAAAGTGTTTTCAGATATGTTCCTGGCAAGGTTAAACTGTACCAACCATGTGTACGTACAGCATACTGATTTACCGAAAGCTAAGCGAACCACAATGCCCCTCCTCAAAGTATGTTTTTAAGCATCTGTTCGAAAATTGAATCATTTATGATCTTAATTTAGACTTAACTGTTGATGCTGATGACGTTATCTCTCCTAAATGCTGGCAAGCGTCTGGCTACTGGACTTCATCAAATTGTCAACAGAAGGAGATTCTTGCAAGATGAAATGATAAACGATTCTAACGCTGATTTGCATCAGTTATTTCGCGAGCCAAACCATTGTTTTATGGATCACAGCCACTACATCTCGATCAACAATTTTGAATTGTAATCATCCTCATCTGATTGGATGAGTGTTCTCGCTCGTTGTTTTAGCTAAAGCAGCTGCTTATGTAAAAATTAAGGCCGTGTTTTGTCCTTTAAAAACGTCTCATGAGCTATATATAGCATCATCAAATATTTCTAACTTAATATCCCAATAGGGGAGCTGTTATCTGCGTGCATGTGCCTGTCTATGACTTTGTTTATCAATAATGAGAGAACACTCTTCACAACAGAAGCTGCATGTTTATCATTTCAAACGAAACTCACACGTGGGTGATAATAAAATTTGTCGATTACGATATTACTTGAAATATTCGTGCAGGGTTTTACGCTGTTTCCAAAATAAAGTTGGTTATACCTTTGCAATGCGCACCTTGTGTGTGGGCTTCCTTCGAACATTTTTCATTTCGTTATTACAATAATTTCTCATCCTTCCAGAACTTGTTTTCATACAATAACTAATCTTTTGTTTAGTATGGCATACTTTTTACGTCGCCCCTTACGTTGCATTCAAATTTGTAAAATTATGGTGTAAATAATGAATGTCTTCCTGTTTTGCACTCGGCATTTTAATGTACTTCCAAGATTGATCGTCCTGGTATCAGGGTAATGTAAGTAGTCACGTATCTCTTGTGTGATAACATAGTCTGGCAGCATTGTTTCCGTCTCAGGTAGACATGGTCTTTAAATGAATTACTGTTGATGGGAACAAACACTCGATGTGCGTTGCTTATGTAAGCTCACCCAGCTCGAATTGTATCAACCATACTGTGCGTCATATTATATTTAGGGACAGTTCATATTTCTTTAATAAAACGACCCAAACCTGTCCTATCTCTTAACAAACATTGTTAATCATTATGGCAATATATAATGTCAACTTCATCACGAACTGAAATGAATTTTTACATAGCGCTCGCTAAGTATTGTTGGTGGAACCAGCCACTTTGCGACCAGCGCTTTTCTGCGTCATGTACTTCTGGATGACATACTTCTGCAATCACTGTTTCAGAAAAGCTGCTGAAATAAGCTTAAATAGGGATTATGATATGTATACACATAATTCTCCTTCTTTAAAACCATTAGTAAGACTAGATTTTATTTGACAGAAATGATCAACCTGTGTTGATCTTTGAATAAATAGGCAACGCAACTGTAGTGGTTAGAAAATACATTGTTAAAATACTTCTTATTTCAGACTAATGGCTAAAATTGTATTTGTTTGAATTATCTCCTTATGGCCAATTTTCCATATTTTATAAAGCCAAATTAATCTCATGAAGAGTTGGGGTCACACGGATCTGGACAGGAATATCAACTCTATAGAAATTCCTTCTTAAGAATTCCTCATCTCTAAAACCAATGTTAAGAAGCTAATTTTATTTTGACCACTAGAAGAATGAGGCTCCAAGAAGGGTTGCTTTTTCCCTATAATTATAATATTTGCAGAAAAAAATAAAATTATTATCCACCTAAGCTGTAGGTCACAATTCATTGTAATTTGGCCAAATTGATCACCTCAAATTTCTAAAACTAAAAAAAATAATAAATAAAATCGAAATTGCCGAAACAAAGAGGATTCTTTTAAAAAGTGATGGATTTAACGGATGGAACTGCTCTTATGTGACTGAAATCAAAGTGCCAAATCCTGAATACCAGTGACCTATATTGTTTAACCTAATGGCACTCAGGCGAACTGTTTAGGGAAAATATGGCCCCTTGGTGAAATTATTATAAACCTTGCTAGGATATGACTCACGTTTCATGATAACCCTAATCTGAACAGAAAACAAGTTTTCAGATTTAAGAGGGCAAAAAGATGCATTTTGTTAACTGCACCCTCTGTTGTTCTTAGCAACAGCCATATGGAAATCTCCTTTTTGAAATGCATAATCACTTGTCTAGATACAATTGGAAGCGCCGAGTGCTTAAAACGTCGATTCAGTTCTTGCCACTCCATCGAGCACAACGCTAGATGTCGTATCCAATGTCATAAACTTGTATCAACTAGATTTATGTGACATTTTTGTAGATTCGCTCTTTGATTTGTTTTTGCCATGACATAATTAATGCGAATTTAAATACTTGGTCTTGATTCAAGGTGCCGTCAGCGTATATCATCAAATTGTACATTTACGACATCAGTTGTGCGCCTGTTGTGCATAACAGATGCACATCGGCGAGAATATTGCCTGTTTTTTCGCGTAGAGCGTTGGCGGTATTCTGGCAGGCTGGAAGTAGTGTAATTGCATCCTCAGATCAGCTTCAATTCCCCTCGGGATACTGGCAGCCACAGGTATCAAATCATTGTACACCCAAGTTCACTGTACTCTGCATGTTATGCAACCTTCAAACCCCTTGGCTTAATATCGCACAGGTTATCATGGTTCTAGTAGTCTAGTATTATTAGATTTTCTTTCATTACTTGTGCAGAAAAATGCAGTTTAATTGATTCCAGTGCACACATTATTAGCACCTGGAGCCCTATCAAAAGGTAGTAAATATTAGGCTTGTGTTCATATTTCTTTTAAATACGACTTAACAACTTAACTTGTATAAAACTAAACTTAAGATAAATCATTTGCTTGTAAAGAATGATATATCAGAGACAACCAGGGTCGTGACTAGCGATTTTGCTTTTATATTTAGCCAATATATATCCAATAAATACACATTGTGTTTGTACGTAACATAAAAAGACACCTAGCACGCACCTTCAACATTAAAAATATATATATACACTATAGATGTGATCATTCAAATCACTGTTAATTGATATTTTAAGGTAGGACAGCAATGAGACAGTTTGCGAAAACCACAAAATATTTGTGGATTGCGTAATTATATTTTACCTAGTCCGGGATATCCGGAGGCATTAAGGCCTGATGCAAAACTGCTGGTTTCACAATCTTAGTATAGCAGATATTCCAGTGCAATAATTCACCGCGCTGATTGCCTCAACTGCCTCAAGTTTGAGGGGTATGTTCACCTTCCTCTGCCTTCTTAAGAGTGATCGGTACCATATGTGCTGAATGCATGATAACCGCAACAAAACGTGGAAAACGCATACACCCTAACATTACAATATGTGTCATTGCAATGACGTCACGTCATAAATCTTGGCATTCTTCACCTGGCACGTGCTCCGTGTCATTTTATTGTCTTGGAAATCTTTTAATTCCGGTGTACGACACTGGGACGATATCATGGAATGGAATGGAATTGGAATACAACATAGGAGCAATTCTAGTAGCTTTATTGATAACAAATAAATGATGAAATATAAAAAAAAAACAATGGGTAACAAGTTCAGCACAAAATAAACCTTGGCAATTTTATGAGGTTCCCCTTTTGTTACCGGTCTACAAATAAATCCTGATAAGTTATTTATGTACAACCTACTCAGATAAACACTGCTAATTTACCAATTCTTAATATATTAGTTTAATTAAGAATGGAGCTCTATCGATATGTTACATTTGCATGTACATTTTATATAAATTTCTATGTTTGTCAGAATAAATATTATGTAAATCATTATCTTTTTAATATATATACATGTGGTCTGCTCCTGGCCACATTCAGTTTTCAATTAAAACTATTTTCAGTTAAAGCACAGACAGGAGTTTTGTACTCAGTTTAAATAAAAATACATACTAGTGATGTCATAATCTTCTTACGTCATATTGGAGACAAATGGAAATTCAAATCTGGCGGATTGATATGCAACACATTGTTTGTTTGCATTTAAAAGCATATAAAATATATGTTTACATCGAAAGGAATATTCGTAATATTTCCAACGATTTTTTGTTACACATGCAGATAATTATGTTAGAAACCTAAAACCAGTGTTGGACGGAAGGAATTTAGGTGAGTATTTCCTGTAAAGCATAAGACCGCTCAAAACCATTACGCAAGGTTTTTGGTACCCGTCAATCGCATATTCTCGGGCTTTTCCAGATTTGTTTGCAAAAAAAAAAAATAAATAAATAAATAAATATGGGTTTAGAAATACTTTATAAAAAGAATTCATAATACAGTTTGTTTTTCTCTATTACGTTTCGTCGTAACATTCTCACTGGTTATTGTGAAAAAACTGATAAATGTTCCGGAATTTTACAGAAAGTCCCGAGATTAGTCGATTGAAGTTCTGTGCCTCGTCACAATGGTTCCTGTGAGCCATGAAAACCCACATTGAGGGCTGTCACATTTATGGGGAATGTGAAAATGAGCCTATTGCGATTGAAATAATGAAAATACATTGTCATCTGGTTCACTCACTTAAGATCAAGGAAACTTAAAACGTTAAAGTAACTAAAGGTTAGTTTTCCAACTCAAAGTACATATTACAATGTATACTAATTTCATGGTCTTCTAAGGCGTTTTAAAATCAATGCAATGTAATCGAGGCAAACCCTTGATGTGGCCCATTATTTCGATACGGTATTATATTTTTCGTCACTCCGCCAGTGTGAAATATAATAACTTAAAAGTAAAGTATGAATAGGTGAAAATGCATGCACAAGGTATTGGATACTTTTTGTCTACATTATGATGAATCAAAGTACTGATACTGGTCAAATAAAATCGTGTTTGATTGTGGCCATTTAGGGGCTCATATGACAATTGTATGCATTCATTTTGGTGTTTCATTAATATCTTAGCCACCTGCTAATGTTATTCATACTACATGTGAAGCGACATATGTAAATAAAATAGGATATACCGTATACCGTCCAAGTCCGTTTAAACCCCACCCACCCCGGTGTGCAAGTGTGCAGTAATCGTCAGCAAATTTTAAGTATATGTTGTGATATATTGCTCAATTCAAGAATTAAAGTTTAGTTATAATTTGTGTTCGTACATGGATTGGTTACCTTTATGTTAACATAGTACCCAGAATGTTTACCTGCTTTTTCCCTACATTGAGGCTGGGTTTTTATTCAGTGGGTGGGGGCTTTAACCGGAATAATACGCTACACTGTATTCGAATGTATTTCTGACAAATATTTCTAACTACGGTCTGTGATCAGCACATACCTTGTGTTTAATAATGAATGGATACCGTGTTACAATATGGGTATAAAACATACAACGTAAAAATGTATTGCCCTTTTGCGCGTTAAATATATGGACAAGTCTGTCTAGGAGAGAAAATAGTATGATACTTAAAACTACAAGTAATTCTATTGTAGAGGTCAGTTGGTCAGTGACTCATATGTCAATGATAGATGCTGGTGAGAACACCGGCATCGTGATGCAAAATACAAAACACAAGGCTTTCATTTCACACAGTTATCCCCAGAACAGGATGTTTCTTTATGTCAACCTAAAGTTTACGATATCAAAATCGAGACAAAGGAATATCATATATAATATAAACCTAAATATGTATACAAACACTTCCTTTCCCATGAGTTCAGGTCTTAAATTATTTGATAAAGCAATAATCTCAATTTGATAAGGGGATCCCTTGTATGGATTATCGGAAGCCGACTGGTGCAAGAAAATTGTTTCCTCAAATATCTGAAATGACAATTACAGTATTTACGTCATGAATATATAAAATAATAAATTGTTTTCGAAAAGTAATACCGCCGCTTGTTACGTTACTCAAGAATAAGATTGATATAATTTTTAGACGAAGAAAAAAATCACTACGTGTCTATCATTTCTTATGATAAAGGCAAACGTTTACATAAACCATAGTCTCAATCACCAATGCATAGCTTTTTGTAAAATAGAAATTATTTCTTGGATTGCATCCAGAAAAAGGTAATTTAAATAGTTAACAAGAAAGGATATTACAGTAACTCTCTAAATCACTAAACACAATCAAGCGTAATTTATTTCGTATTTAGCATTGCGTCTAATTGTGATTCTATTTACATAACGTGTGGTACGAACGCCCTCTGAGAAGATGAAATGAGTTTTACATTGAAACTAATTAAGTATCTACCGTTAGCAACACGCATGAAGAACTTCGATGATGGAAATGATAATACGTTCCGTCTCACTCACTGTTACAATTGAAATCAAGATTTGAAAGATCTTCATTCCACGCATTTTTAACTTCATCGCCTCCATGTTATTATCATGAATCGTTGACAAGGGGGAGATAACTATGATAGATGGCGCTATGGAGCGTGTATTATCAGGAAATAATCGGTATTTACCCCACACATTGTGAGTGTTGCACGAGAGCGCACTGATTTCCGGGCTGTTTTTATTTGTATTTTTTTTTTTATTTACACAAAATGTGTTTATTTTTTTAATTGGAAGTCGCGAGAATGCATTACAGCTAAATGATAATATTGTGATAACCCAATAAACAAATTTACAAGTTCACCACAATACATCCGTCTGGTTCTTGATGGTACTAGACCTAGGATAATTTGACAGGATGGAATCGATTTGTTTTAGATTTAAAAACATTTTGTTCACTTAGTCTAGCAAATGGTTTGAAATATGACCTAATCGAAAACAAGTTAAATCGCAGTTTGTATACTTTTAGTGGATATTACAAAACCTTTCTTAAAAAATGTTCGGCGTCAGGCTAAGTCACTAGCATTAAGCAGTAATTCCGGTACTGTTACTCAGCAAATACTCTGCATCTCTAATGTTTTTCATGTCCAGTTACATTTGTGAAAAGTAAACAAACCAGCCTGGACCGTTAGCCAATGAAAACAATGCCTTTGAGCAGGCGCTTAGAAATAAATTTCTGAGGATTTTTGATTGGTCGAAATCGGGTGAAAAATCTAGGTCAATAGCAGAAGTATACAGCCGCCGCCGAAAAACATATAGATATGGCCCTACAAACTGGTTTCGCTGCATCAATATACAATGTATCTAGTATTTCAATAATTCGTTTGAAGATTTACAGATAAGGTAGGAGATGAGTACATTGTATTTATATAACTGTGCTGAAAGTCTACGAGCTACCTGCGTGCATATCTAATTATACCTATCATATAAACCACATATATAACAGTTTACAAATTCGTCATATACATATCAAACTCTGCACATAATAAATAACAATACAAGTAATATAATGATGAATAACATGTCTACTTTCTGTTATCTATCACCATGAAATGAAAAAAAATAACGTTGTAAGAAACAATGGTATTTTAAAATTAAATAACAAAAAAATAACGCTGATTGGTTATAAATTTTGCAGCCACAAATCTCAAAGGAGCGGTTGCACAGCAATATAGAACCGACTCATGTAAAGATGTTTAGGGATGAATCATTCAACCTGATACTATACACAAGTGACGTCAATAATTAACAAGTATTGGGTCATTACGGTGAGATGGCTTTTCATCATAAATTTAAGGCACACGAATACAGCGTAGACTCTATGTTGTTAGACAGACAGTAAGAAGCAAAACTGTCAAGTTCATGGTTTCTTTCCATCATATTTGGTTACGAAATACTTCGTCACATATGCGTGTCATTAGCACGAAATAAAAACTAGACCGACATTGTGTCCTATCACAGTCCATTGTAGGCTGGTATATATAAACGTCATTGCCGTCAGCACAAGGGCCACGCCCATCTCACATTATACTGAATCGTCGGCGGGTCTTTGAACGCGGGGGAGCACTCATTGGCCCATTCAGTCCGGGTAAATTAGGATTGAAGCCGTGATGGTTGGAGTTTTTGTCCCTTAAAGAGAGTCCTGGTAAACCATTCGCAAGCGCAGCGAGACCAGCGCTGCCGAGGGCGGAAACAGGGGGTGGGGGCAAAACCGCTTCGGGATCGACCGAGTTGCGCCGACGTAAGTTTACAAGAGGGCGTAGACTGACGAAAGGTTCCGTAGAGTTTCGTCGAGATATTGTGACAGGTTTCGATCGGAAGTAGAAATCGCTCTCGCGATTTTTGGCGAACGTCAAGAAAGCTTCCTCGATCAATTCGTCGGAGACGCCTCTGTCCGCCCAACATGTCGTGATACCTGAAACACACGTCACAACCTACGTCACATTCATACGTCACATATGTTATATTCCATAGGATGACCTTTCAAGTATAGTGTTAGTTCATAGTTGCCTTTATAGCCCTAGTGACTATATGTTGTGTAGTTACAGGCAACTATGAATCATCTATTTGGTACATAAGCCCTGTATATTGCGAATTCCGAAAACCATGCTTATTTCTAGTCCTTACGCATGTTTAGTAGGACTATTTACTTACTGTTTGTGAGCAGTTATTGGAAAAAGCGAGGTTTAAACTTTCTTTGTTAAAAAAACTGTTATGTTGCATTATATTTTCCATGAATATGCGTGAATATCCGAGTATTGAACCACTTCGGTCCTCGAAATATTGCACTTTTTTTTATTGGAATTTGGATTTAAAATCAAGTTTCCGGATATTCTCCAGACCACATGAACTATTTAAGGACCAATCTGATCTTATTATGTAATATCGGACAGTTTAAGGAATCTGCTGGGATCGTTTGAAGAATCAATTGATATTCACATAGACAAATCAGAAATATATGCATTTAAAATACATATGAATGGCATAGAAACGATCAAATCCGTTTCATGAGACTCGATCTAATTGTATATTGTGCTAAGGCGGTACAATGGAAGAGGAAAAAAACCCCTAATTTCTCAAAATGTTCATAATACTTCTGGATTCTTATATGTTACCATAGAAACAATGCCTTCTAAAACTTTAAATGTAATAAAGGCACATTGGTCCAGAGAAGCGTACATGACTGTGGATCCGGGGGTTGTGGGTTTAAACCCTGTTGATGACAATAGTCTTTGATAACGTTATCATTTTTTTCATGCGCAAAGTACTAATCCAACACAGGAACCGTCGAGAGGAACTAGCACAAGTTATACAAACCTGTTTCCAATCAACTTAGAAATAAGTATAACTAAAATATGATTAAAATTATATAGAACCTAAATATAACCATGTTTTCTACGTCTCTCATGTTTTCTACATCTCTTAATAATACGGATATACAGGTTGATTCGAGAATCTGTATATCGGAAGATTTGATAGACAGCACACTTGAAAGTTTTATCAAATCACTGGAATTGTCTCAGACAAATGCGTTGAAAACCTGTAGTCAGTTATTATCAATTATTATGAAAAGACATTTTTGTTACTTACAAAAACACAATTCTTTCAACACCCAAAAGGATCCAAACCATGACAAGAATTCAAGTGAACGCAAATGTTTTGCCCTGCGATGCCATGAAATTTCTGGCGAAATATTAACTATGGTATCAAAAAATTTCTACTTCAGCACTCAGCTGATTTACGTGGATTGCTCATCGAACTTAACTTCAAAATCCGAACTAAAACATTTATTATCAAGTAACTAAATTCCCCAGAATTTATTTGCCGCAGCGTTTGAATTTTGCGTCCTTTTCTGACTATTGTGCGAGTTAGATACTCGTTTTTTATTATTTAACGTGCTCCCAATTTCGCATTCTTTTGATACGCATTTAATTTCATCTATATACGATTGTTTATCCTATGACTCAGATGCCAGTACCTGTGTTTATGATAAAACAAAAGCGCGCCCCTCTTGTCGGTACATCTGCACAACTTAACCGGAAAGTACATCAGTATTGCAAAATTTATCTTATATTGTGCATTTTTACATTTCTGCTAATCGCATAATCAAAGTATTAAATTGATTTAATCATTCAGGTATATGTGATTTATGTCCGTCATTTTAGTCTGACGGTAGCTTGTCTTGCGTAGCGATTAATAAAAATTATGCAAAGTTGTTTGCATAATCATGGCAGCACTTTCAATGCACAGTATAACTCCACGATCAGTAGCATATCAATGCAATGCGATTTTGTATATCATGTTCACTAATACTGAAGTAAGGTCATGAACTCCCTCGATATGCAATTTACCTCATTCAATGGCACCTCTCTCCGATTCATTGTCAAGTAAGAACAAAAAAAAAGTGGTTAAGGGGTGTAAGCGACAAAAAGCGAGTTCAACTTACTTACCACCAGTGGCTAAATAACTAGAGTAGGGAGAAAATGTCGTGGAGATTTTTTTTTTTGCGTCATAATTATTATGGCCTTTGCCTCTTAAACCCGCTTGAACTTTGGATTAAGAATTATAGCAATTTCATCATGTACATCCTGCCGTCAGTCTTTCAGCCCTCTAAAAAAACAAAAAACAAAAAAACAACATGTTTTTACCTGTGCATGTACCTGCAACTTCAGCTAAATGTTCTTTTTCATCATCAAAATAAAGCATGTCACAAAAGTCAACACCGCTTGCACGCTTTATTCTGAAATAAACATAAAAAATAATATTAATCGATATAAATCCTTTAACAATACTAGATTTTTTTGTTACCTAACCCGTTTTTTTTTCACATCAGAAACAAGAAATTTCTCTAGAAAAGATAATCGGTGTAAGAGAAAAAAAAGATATGAAAGTTAAAGTGTCACAATATATTGAATATAATAATTCTGTCAAGTTTTAATAGTATGTGATTTTAAATTAATGCTATAAAACGTATTTGTTGCTAAATTTTGGAGATGTAATATACTGGCTAGTGGAAAAAAAAAAGAAAGAAAGGGACAAAAAATGTTATATAAACGAAACATACAAAAACGTCAGTGAGATTTGATCTCGAAGCGCTAGGTGTAGCGGACGAGTCCTTCACCAGCTGTTACTATAAATAGCTTATTGCGACTCCACTACGAAGGTTAACTACCTTTTCTAAAGAACTAAAGAATGGAATTAATTTAAAATAAAGATTAATGAAATATACGCACATCTAAGATATATAACTAAATGTGATCTTTATTTGACCAAAATAACAAACACCTCTTATAAAGCAGGTGCACGGATGTCTATAAACTATAATATTTTACAACAAATTAAAAAGGAATAAAAAAAAAAACGCATAAAGAGTGCGTTGATTGATAGAGAGTAAGGCATGATGAAAGGATTGACGGATGTCCGCAAAATAGTATTGACCAGCAGGAAGAAGGGGGATTTACTACATGTAAACAAATACATGGATTGTTTGATTGACAGACTGGTGGATGACAGATGAATGGATTTGTACGTGCGTGCCCGCGTGGATGGATAGATGGATACTTACTTGACAAAGTGAAATATTTTCGAACCAGGGTATATTTCTTGGTAGTCAATATAATCTTCCCAACCAAATAATTTTACGAGTTTGGCACATTCGTCCTTGTAAAATGCCCTGAAAACAGAAATGCATGTTTAAGATACACGACTCGTTGTTTGATATCCTCGACAACCTATTGAGTTATAAATGTTACACTATATACTCATTGCCATGGGTTAGCTTCAATGCAGTTAGCATGTACATGTACTTCATTTCTGAAAATATTTTTAAAAGCATTTAAGATTTGATTTAATGCTGATACAAAGAAATGATGCTCTCGGTAAATGCCAATTATATATCTCCTTCTCCATTTTGTTAGACCGTTTTATTATTTTTGTCACTTTTTATTGTGTACATATGATATCGCCCGCAGTGGAATATCATCACCAGCAGCAATACATTCGTAAGCGATATTAGTTTATCACCACGCGTCTTTCAATCAGGAATAATTCTTAATCCCTAAAACATTTATCAGCGCCAAATGAATCATTAATTTAGCAACACCCATAGAGATATAAATAGAGCCTAAATTCTTGCACGGAAATTAAATTACAAAAGGAAAAACTGCTGACAGACGCATTGCTAATTCGGTTCTCATTGTTTCACGCATCTTCTTTAAAATGATATCGACGTCGCTAACAAGGGTCACTGAGTAGAAACCTCTATAACTTTATTTTCTTTCCGTATCTATTTTTTAAGTGCCTATGTTTCAAAGCAAGTGTTTTTTGCTCTCATCGAACTTTTAATACTGAATAAACTTCAAAACGGCGTTTTTGACAAGAAACATGGTAAGCATATTGGAGTACTTGAGACAACAACAATAAAAAAATAATTAAAAAATAAATAAATTGTCTTTATTGGATAATGACAGACAAAGCTATTAGCGTAAATGCAATTTAAGGGAAATAATTTATTAGAAAATTGAAAATCGAAAGTATAAATTAAATTCAGATACAGGTCCAGCTACTAACATTAAAACAATTTAAAAATATTCATGGGTTTTATATGTATTTTTTCTTAGAAGGAATTCGGCTAAAGAGACCCAGGCAATTAGCATGTCGTAGATGAAAGACAGATAACAACTATTTGACAATTTGCCATGCCCGATTGTAAGATTTATATCGATATACCTGTATTCGTAAATACGATACATATCGTTAACAAACTAATATATAAACCGCACAACATATGTACTAGAATTCTTTCAAGTCCAACATGCTAGATGAAGTAAATCATTTAGACTTATGTTCTGCATGGGAATACATCTAGATATGAATATAGGTTAATTTTTTCTAGACCAAGGTATTAACAGAAAGAACACATCGAGGTCTTAGGGCACAAATACATATGAATAAAGGAGCAGATTGCAATAATTTTGTACATAGTCCTATATATACAAGCATAATAAAATGCAGATCTTAATTCATTTATTTTAACCAACATTGCAATTTCTTGCAATGGCAGTATTTCGGTCATTTCGGGAATTCTCTATCATAAGATATTGGTGCTGCCTCCCCATAGTAATGTCACATAGACAAGTGGAATGAAACCACACCAGGTACTGTCAAACAGACCTCGAATATTTTTTAAATGCATGCCCCGGTGGCCGAGTAGTTAGAGCACCCGCCTCGGGAACAGGATGTCGTGGGTTTGATCCCCGGCCGCGACATCTCAAATTTGTTCAATTGGCACTGGTAGCTCCATGTTATGCGCTCAGGATATCTAAGGTAGTTCAAAGAAGGGTTTTTATAAATTATATGATTTAAAAAAAAGTTATTTTTTCATTATCTTGTAGGACGTTGAATAACCACAATGACGCCCATTATACTCTGGGGAATAAAAATTATCCCAAGAATTGGGTCTTAAGGTATTCCAAAGAGTGTTTGGCACCTTATGATTTGCCGCTAAGCAATGTCACTAAGTTTGTATCTGCTTACAAATTGCCTTTGATCTGTAATTCAACTGCCAATATAATTAAACTGCCAGGAACTGGATATAATCTTAACCTTAGATGTAAGACAAGATATAAATGTCATGGAAAATTATTGAAAGGTCATCTCCTGACTGTCGTTCTTATGATTTAAGAAATTATTTTAACTTCATTTTAATTGTAATTTGAACGTTCTGGATCGAGTAATATTTGCATATGCTGTCACAAAAAAAATGAAATGTTAACTTGGCGGTAAAAGAGATTTATTAGTTTTCACTATGGACATTATTCACTTCTATCAAACGATCATATCTGGATGAAAGACATATTCAACAGAGATAGGAAACTCCTGTAAAAGCCATTGGAAAATAGTTTTTAGGCACACAGCACATCATTGAATATTACAATTTTTTTAAAAAAAGTATGGGAAAATGACAGAGGAAAATGCAACCATATCATAAAATAATCATTTCTCTACTGCAATTATTTTTTGTTTGATTTATTTTGAAAGTTATTTTTAACTATCATTTAAATTCAACCGGTGTAGCAGAAAAACAACACATTTTACATAGTTATCAGCATGCAGGTACTTTCTGTTTTATATACATTTATTTCTTGACTAATTTAAATGTATTTAATACAAAAGGTATCATGTTGATGGTATTGTAATATTCTATTATGAGATATAATTTAATTTCACAAATCTTCAATAGAAAATGAGATATTTAAAAACGTGACTTTGCGAGAATTGAACAATTTGTGCTACGTGCTTTTGTGAGATTAAGACTAGTTGCCAATCTTTGTTAAATAGATGTTTGGTTTAAAACACACATTCGATATTTCAAAGTCGTAAAGAATGGTACTGGTATAACCCCTTTGCTTGGTGCTCAGCATATAAAATCAGTTCCAGGACTTGATGTCCCGGTGTTTTGAAAATGTGTCTAGGTGTGGTATCATGCCACATGTCTACGACGTGATATTGCAGTGTGGCAGCACTATATCTGTTTCTCTAAATGACTATGTCTATTTGAGATATATATTGTGCTACCAAACGTTTAATGCTTTAGGCGTATGACATGATACAACATCCTGATCAGGCTAATCGGCGCTGGGGCTATATCAGTACCATTTGTGTACGACTTGGTATGTCGCGGCCGAGGAACGAACCCACGACTTCTTGCTCACGGACGCTATAACCACTCCGCCACCGGGGACGGAATATATCTACAGTCAAATTTTAAGTCAAAGTGTGTTATTGTGACGACTGAACGATAAAAAGAATAACTTTTGATAATACGGTATTTTCATTTCTAGCCTAAAATTGAGCAATGGGAAATTATTGCCTTATTATAATGATGCATTAAAATCGTTAATGAAAGATCATCATTAAATTAAATTCACATATTGCCAAATGACAAATGTCATTCTATCACAGATTTTGCAATAAAAAGTTCATTATTCAATACAGGAATATCAAACTCTGATATCATTCCAAAGTGTGAGCCATTGGTTTAATGAAGACGGGATGCTGTAACACGTGAAAGTAATTGTTACTTTGTTTTAATGTGAGGCTGACTTAAATTTAATGGAAACACAGCTAATATGTATCGCAAAGTTCGTCTTTTATTGCCTAGTTTAAAGAATCATTTTTGTAAATACGCAGTCTTCCAAGTTTCGCCTTTTTATAAATATTTAAAGGAAGCAAAATGCAATTTCCTGGAAATGGATCTTTTTGACACTGGTAGTAAAATATTTAGCTGTTTGTTGTTACTCCAACTTCAAAAAATAAAAGAGCTAACAACTAAAGGGTACACAATTCATATCATTACGCAAATCTCGATGACGTTAATTTTGGAGATTCTGGTCACCATTATGCAAAGAAAGCATTAAAACCGAACAAAAATTTCAAATCTTCTAATTGTCTGGCAATTTAACATATTCTAATAGACAATTTCACTCCGAAATGAGATATAAACCTAGGTAAATCAACGAGCATTTCTCGATCACCTAATCTACATGCTGACGTACAGTTACATACATATTGAATTGGTTATCGGCTTTTGTGATAATTACAATATGACATTGGGGAACCAGCGATTATGGTAGCCGTCAGTCATAACAAAATGCAACAGTGGAATGAGGGCGGAATGCATCGATACTAGCGACTTCTGGAAAAAAGCATAACTTGTGAGAAATAAATAAATACATAATTTATTGTTTAATATGGGTATTTGTTGGAAATATTGCATTTCTGTGAAGTTGCCGTTGAAAAAAGCATTGACTGTGATATGCATTGCTTCGGTCACATCGTGTCCGAGTACAGTTTCCATTGAGTTTCGTGACTCGTATTGTCTTTATAGTTTATCTAAGATAGAAAATCGTCTCGGCAACGAAAAGGCGGCCTATTGTTTCTGCGTTGAACAAGCCCGGCATATTTGAAATCGGCTGAAAATTGTGTCAGATACGAAGCTCAGAATACGACCATGTCAGTTTTCCTATAGATTTTGAACGGAGAGTTACATACCTTTTCTTATTTTATGATATCAATAAATTTTTTTCTTGAATTGTGAAATTCTGTTATGAAATGTGTTTTGAATTGTTACTTTGTATCATTGGGGCGTCCCACGCCGGTAGCCTGTGCCTCAGCCTAGCTAGTCATTTGTTATCTCGTTGAATGCCGGGGCCAGTTTGAATACTGGCCAATAACTTTTAAAGGCCCATTATTCTTCAAAAACTTCTAAAACAGTATATTCTTCGGACAGAAAGGCAAAGTGTGTACTACAGATTTGTTACGAGATGCAATTTTTACATACTCGTTGACGACAACGTTACCACATTGAATAAATAAGACAAATATTTTACATAAGATAATTCAGTTGTTTACAAAAAAAATACATATTGCATATATTCTCTTTTCAATTTTCCATAGAAATTCCGTGTATCTCCGTTAACGAATCACGAGTGCATACATTGATGACGTAGCAGATAAACAAGTTGTGATTCAACATTTTTATTATTGTCTTTGGGAATACTCGCAAATGCAAATCTAAACAGTGAGAGTATTTTGACACCCATCCAAAAATACTAAATTGCGTAATTTGATCAACATTTTCAATATGTTAAACTGTTATTTTACAGCAGATGTTTGTACGTTAACCACCGTTTGTGTTAGTCTAAAATATGCCAATGTTATTTTTTTTATTTTCCTCTTCATGGAAATGAATCATTATGAAATATAATGGATATTTAAAAAATTGTTTTCTGTTAAAAAATACTTCTTCTAGGCAGGAACCAGGACTCGAATTCAAAAAACCTTGGTATATTCAAAGGGGAGTTACCACTGTACTTTACACACGACGTTTTGTTTCATATGATGGTTTGAAAATATATAGGTTTGTAAGATTTTATGTAACTTTAAACATTTTAAATGTTATTTTGAAATTGAATTTTAAGATTTTCACTGGCATTATTTGCTTATAAAGTAGAGTAAGTGGTTCTCAGCGCATTATGGAGTTCACTGACTGGCTGGCACGTGTCAGGATAATGTGACTGGGTGTGGTATCATGACACTCGCATATCGTCGAATACCCACGCCCGATCGAAACCATCGGTATAGGCAGTTGAATTTTATGCCTGAATTTTGTCGTCTTATAGGCGTATATCACAATAGCGCCACTTTACTATAAAGACAAAGAAGGAAAATCAAACATAGCAAACAATTTTTTTAAAAAAACTTGGCATGATTGTAGAGAATCACACTAGAAACAAATTTATGGAATAAAAAATGGGGGTGTCCGTGCTACTTTTTGAGTTTTCTGCCCCTGAATATGAGTTTTTGGCTCATTTCCAAGGGCAGATAACTCAAAAGCCTATCGATACTTTATTTTATTTCACCTTTTTGTTTGTTGTTTCAGTCTTAGTCATTATGCAAATTTTAAAACAATTTCATCTAAAGGATTTCTCACAATGTTTTAGCAAATTACTATACTGCCTTTTTCTTGAATAAATTAAGAATATTTTTATATGTTAGCGTTTGTGACTAAAATATAAAAAAACTGTTGCATAGAATTTCAACAACCTTTACACAGTGATAGGGGATAATGTATCAAATGAGGTGTTGCTAGCCCATAATATTGAGTTATTTGCCAAGTTTAAAAAAATCTGTTAGCTAGTTTTGATTTTTTTTCTTTGTCTATATAGGAAAATGGCGTTATTGTGATATACGTCCTTAATGTGTGTCAAAATGAAGTCATTTCATTGGTTCCTTTACCCAGGGTTCGACATTAATTTTTTGAGAGCTGGACCAGTGGTCCAGTAACTTAGAAAACCTACTAAACCTGACCTTAACTGAACTAGACCGTGACAAGTCTAGTATTCATACGGCAGACGCAGTGCTGCCTTACCGTGGTATCACACTGTATTCCAAACCACATTATCTTGCAATAGGGTCAACCAGTTTTGGACACACTCGTTTCAGCTAATCTAATAATGCACAGTTAACGATCTTGTATGTCGCGACCGGGGAACGAACCAATTTCCCTCACTTCTTGGATGTTCACTTTTAAGTTCCTTGTGAAATTTGGATAGTTTTACAATAGTGATGTCTAAATTACCAACACACCTTACATGCGCGGATCCAGCCATTTATTATCCAGAATTTCCAATTTTCCCTGTCAGGTCTTCTTTCCTCTTCTAATTTTTATCTTTGGTGTCCAGATATCCTACCCCCGCCCCTTCTGGATCCGCGCATGCCTTAATAATTTTGAATCATATTGGTAACCAAAAAACAAAACATCATCAAAACCTTATCATAGGATCGTCTCTAATCGAAGAAGCTTACTCTGAGGCAATCCCTAATTTGTAGCCCTCCCCGTGCAGTCGCTGCAGAATCGCCGTAACGTCGGGAAAACTCTTTACTACTCTTCCAGTGGCATCAGATACTATGTTCTCTCCTCTGCAAGGAAACAAAACATATCAAATAAGTCCAGTAATCCATAGCGCTGGTTCTTCGAATTGTCAGACAAAACACCAAAGGTAAGGCTAATTGATTTTGCATGCCGGGATTTCCGTTGAAAAAAATGATCACGTGACTTCCGGAGATGGCTTTTTTCTCATTTGTGAGAATTTAAAAAACTCAGTTATCTCAGGAACTGATACTTTATAACAACAGGAGATGTTCAAGGCTGGGTACCTTCATTAAATGCTTAGCACATTGTGGTAATTGTTTTTGCTAGTATTCATCTTCCTTCAGATGAGTCTTATAATATAACAGACTTGTCTACATTTTTATCCTGCACTTTTCATATATGATATGAATACAATAGTGTTAACGGCGAATGTTACAGATTTTTTTTCTTGAAAATATTTTCCTTCTTTCCTTTTTTCTTGAAATATTCTTTAATAACATAGTAAAAAAGTCTCCGAGTTTTTCGAGCTACTGGCTGTTTCTTTGGTAACTGTCAAATACTAAATAAGAAACAAAGTTAAATTATCAAACACACTAAATTTATTTAAAACTTATAAAATATTTGATAAGGAAATTTTATAAATACAAAACAGAAGTCCTTTACTGGTGAAACAATGCTTTTAGCAGCGTTAACGGCTTATATCAAAACTGTTGGAGTATCCGAAATATATTACAATTTACATGTCCGAAACAATGCGATTGTAAACTGTTACATATGCCATTAAGAAGCGCATGGTGTATACCTTAGCTCAAACATATAATCTTAAAAAAGGAATTCGACATTAGTGCTTTCTTTAAATAAAAAAAAAAGATATTGCACTTAGGTGTTCATTTATTTAAATGTACATGCATTCCTTTTATTTAATATATAAGTTAACGTTTGGTTTAAAACGTGCTTTTTAAAAATTTAGAGGAAACATGATAAGAAAAATATTACATTGGAATTATCAAATATCTTAACATGATAAAAAGAAGTATTTCATTGCAGTTATCAAGCATGTCCTTGTAGTGATCAAACTTGATAAAAAGAAATATTACACTGGAAATACGAAACATGATAAAAAAGAGCAATATTCCATTGAAATGACCAATTGTGATTAAGAGAAATATGAAAATGGAATTGTCAGACATGATACAAAGCAATATTACATTGGAAATACGAAACATGATTAAGAGAAATATGAAAATTGTCAGACATGATAAAATGCAATATTACATATAATTATTATAATTACTAAACATGTTAATAAGAAGTACTAGCTCTACATTGGAATTACCAAACATGATAGAAAACAATATTACATTGGAATAATTGGAACCCTGAATGCACATCACTTTGAAACTGAGTTACTGGTTGATCGGAAATGACCTACTCGACAATTTTATGACCAAAATTTGGTTACCACAGTATGTGAAATAACACTTATGATAAGAGAGCAATAAAATTCGATATCTATCAACAGGCAATATACCCTAACTTATGGTACTACATCTACTTCTAACACTGCCAAGTTGTGAAAATGAATATGTATTTAACTAAGTATTAAACATGATGAATGCTTAAATTTTTAAAATACATTTCAAGCTTTCTCTTTCTCTCTTCTCTAGCTCAATGTGTCCATTAATATACTTTTTATCATGCACATTTTAGACCATGAAACCAATTTGGAGCATGATATCAACCCTTTTTTTATCAATAGTATGACTATAAACAAATCGTAAGATTCAAGAATATCAAATAATATCCTAGATAGTTTTAATGCCGTATATCCCGATTGACTTCAATTCATTAAAAGGAAATTGCAATTTAATATAAAAATACTTGTCCGAACACATGCATTTCTTATCATTACTTTAGTTTCAAAGTATAACTAGGGGTTATCTATTGTGTTATAATTGGCAGTCTAGGGGTCAGAACAATACACAGCAGTTATTTTCTTGCCTACCTTCATCTTTCATAGATAATATAAAGAACCAGCAAATTTTTAAACGTTTGTTAATCAAAGAACTATCTTATGTGTCATTGTTTCAAAAAAGAAAAAGAAAAAACTTCTTGCAGTAAATGATTATTTTCAATTTTTTCTTTATTAGTGGCGGCGTAATCATACTTTCAATTGAGTATTCCTTTTTAAATCATCAAATTTCACTAAATTTCGTTAAACGTGCACGGTGCCATTGTTTCGTGTCTGGAAATCGGTGTATTTTTTGCGATATATTCATAGGTTTTCAGCTAGTGCAAAAAAATGCCCTAATAATTCTTAATAATACAAATCTTGATTTAAGTATTTATGAAGTCTTTAAATATTATATCTGGAAACACATGAACGTATATATCCCCCACATGTTGTAATCTAAACTTTCATTTATGTGTACAATTTCTCACAAACGTAATTCTTGATAATAATTAACTTATAAAGATATGCAATTATTTGTTTCATATAAGAAAAGTTTTCATTGATTTCGTGAGCGATATTTTCCACACATAAAGCCTCCACGACTTAAGATCATTTCATATAGAAATCCCATATCCTAGATCAAGGATAAATAGACTTAAACACTTTCAATGAAATTTAATGTCAACTAAATATAAAAGCAGCCACTGCTTTATCGAAACACGCTGAAAATTGCAAGCTTTGAAATGTTACCACACTTCTTCTCATCTTTGTAAAATTATCTTTCAGCAGAAAAGGATGTTAATGTTACTCTACTTTGATAACATATCTACCTACACCTAGAAACAGCAACGTGAACCGAATTATGTTCCGCATGAAGGAAACTATATCCGGTGAGGCTGACAAACCATGACATCCTGTGATTACAGGGGCCATTAAAATTCTTCAGGGTTGTTTTTTATTGTTGAACACAGTAATGTTAAAATCTCACACCTGTATATGATACTAGTTAAACAATAATAGAGAAATACCACGTTTTATTACCTCTTGTATTCTTGCATTTTATAACGCGTTATGTTTTTCACACACATAAACACACAGAGACAAGCGAAAAAAAATGTATAGTTGGCATCATGCATTCCTGGATCCCGGATACAAAAAAAAAAAAAAAAAAAATGTTTGTTTAAACAAATAAAATAAGAAAACGCATATAAAAATATTACTTTCATGCACAGCTTAAACAGAAATTTAGATTTTTGAGATGCTTGGTGCCTCAAAAATATGAAACATCTTCTGAGCGATCAAAACTATATTCAGCGGATTTTATTAATTTCAAAGGATTTATGGTGTTATTTTAAGGGCGAGTTAGCAGATCTTAAAGTTTTATTAGCTCCTTATCATACAAAGATACATATTTACAGCATAGCATTTTAATATAAACACGAGTACTTAATATGTTTGATATAAAGTAAAAGTCGCTGCATTATTAATCTATTTATAGAAACGCTATATTTGGATAGGAAGTTCTATAAGTTATCTTCACATGTATAACCTGTTAATGAGAAAACTACTGAAATGAATCAAAGAAACCCTTCCAGCAAACAATACTCTGAGATCGAGATTCAAATTTGGACTTTTTGCATAGATCTATGCTAAATATTCGTATTTCACATATATATGGGCATAATTTATTTACTCTAAATGACAATCCTTGATGCAAAGCATCAAAGCAAGGCAAAATGATATTCTTTGGAAGAAGTGACAACTAAAATATAATATGGACGTAAAATTGAATCAGGAATAGGCAGCAGAAGATCATCATCATCATCATCATACAACAACAACAACAACAACAACGGCAACAATATCACCATCTTAATCACCACGGCTACCATAAGACATTTATCTTACCTATTTCTGTTCCGATAGCTTGACATCAACTTTTTGCAGGTTTTTCATTATTTTTATCATTATTGATGTTTATGTATTTAAACTTAATTGAGAAAATGAGGGGAAAAAAAGAAGAGAAAATAACAGGATATCATAAATAACAATTATTTCGTTGTGCATTTCCTTTTCCCGAACTCGTACCCGAAGTTTCATTTCGATGTCCGCAAAATTAACTTCCATCATTGTCCGCAAAATAACTCAATGTTTCAGGTCTGAATGACTAGTGACGTCACAGTCTCCATTCATAGATTGCAAAAAACTCCCATCATGATCGTACCCATGGTAGAAAAAAAATGAGTACATATATCACATACAGAGGCGCGCGTTCAGGCGCATCGCCAATCAAACAGGTTATATACCATAACATGTGTATAGGTGTATACATGTCTGTTAAAAAGTATTTGGATATTACGAGAAAGATAACATTAATATAGCATTCCATTGCAGCAACCATACATCCATGATATAAAACAACTGAAAGTCAAAAAACACATTTCTGACTTGTGCTGCATAAATATTTAGTCTGGTATAGTCGCTTGTCTAAGAATTAAAATTTGATATTGAAGGCTACGGTATGCAAAGAAAATGTTCAGATATTAGAATATGTACCTCATAATGTGGTTTATTGAACATTCCTGCAACAGGGTGCTGTCAAGCAAGTTAAAATACTATACCGTTTTTTACTAGAGATACATTCTGTAAACCTATATGCCAATATCTTCTCACCCTCTTTTATTACTTTGTCGATGATTTCATCGCGCCCAAAGTCTTAAATTTTATCTCAGAACATATGAAGATGTTACAGATTCAAATTAATCACTCGATTATCAGTGAAATAAACCATTTCTGCTTTAAGATTCCGAGATTGTGAATCGTTCTCGTCTTTCCCATCGCACGAGCAGGTTAGAACAGTGAGGTATGCCCTCTGAAACAATCTTATGTGTACGCTTTCTCACCATCAGTACATGCAGAGAGTTTAAAGTGTGCGTCTCTAACATAGCAATATGGCATGCGGTCCCCGCGAGACTTGCCTAGGTACGGAAACTGGGAGAAAAGTGCAGTTATCACTGATGATGCTTTGAAGACCTGCTTCATCAGCCCAAGTAAAGTGAATTATGTGGGAAAACAGAGTGTTTAGATAAACATAGCGCAAACTAGGATAGATTTGAAGAGATAGAGAGAAGAAGAAAAGTACATGTCCCTCTATATATAATACAATACCAAGCGATTATCGGACTTTGTTAAGCAGGTTGTATTACGAGATTAAATTATATGATATTCAATGAAGCTACTCGTGCTACATGGGCATTCAGAATATATGGAAAAATATATACTCCTTTACAGTTTAGGTATCAAGTTTTATACTTTTATTCTATATACAATTTGTATAACGTTAAGTCGAATTTTTACATACATTAAATATAGAGTTTTAGACGTGAACCAATAAAGAATATGTTTGCTAACATCTTTTGAAAACAATTTTACTGTTTTTAAGCTCACATGTATCACTGCATATACGATTACATACATAATATTCATAGAAGAGAGATTAATTTAGGTGTTTTTTACCAGATATTTTTGTCAGTGTAAGAAAAAAAAAAACGAAACGAAAGCTGTAAAGATGGGCGTATGAAACGATGGAAAGATAATCGCAATTCTAAAAGATTGGATCATGCAAGCTTTGATAACAGGAAAAAGACTGTGTAAAGTTAGAGTCTTGAAAGACTGGCTTATCATCAGCCCAGGTGCAAATATGTGTAGAAGTAGGACGATACAGAGGGAATGAAAAATACCGTTTTTACCAGACTACATATTTTATATAAGGATTCACAATTATTCTTTTACTCTTTATTTATTTTTATTCTATTTTTATTGTTATTATCTTATTTTCTTCTTATGGTTTTTGCGTGAATTATTTATATAATATAATATGAAATATAGTATTCTTTTTAATTTCAAACCGTCGAATATGGAGTAGCCTTTTATTCTATCCATGAATAATTTTTGTAAGTTATTTCCAGAGTAGGGATATTCTGTAACGTGAACAGAAAATTTACCATGTATCAAAGCTACGAGTTGTATCTCGTATTCCAAGTTTCTGTTGATTTAGTATGGCGCGCCGCTTCTCGGATATTTTTCTAATTAGAGTCTTTTATCTAATCCAGCTGTTTCCTTTTTTACATCCATGTTTACATAATCAATTTAACTTAATCCACGTCTAGAAAATCGTGATTATTTATAAACCTATTGTTAAGCTAACCTTCTTTGTATCAGTTGAACTTCCCGTAACAAATTAAGTATTTACCTATTTTTTGCATTGGAAGATAAGATTCGTTTAAACATGATATGAATAAAGATGTAAACACATACTTTAGTAATCTGCAAGCTAAGCATATTTTGAGATTCACATTTGTTTTCAATGGCTTGCATAATGACTAGAATCGGATGTACTGGAATTAGCTTGTTTGTCTATCTATCCACCCACCCCGGATGCTATTTCAAATAATTTTATGTGCTCGATCTTCCGTGTTATTCCGTGTTTTTTTTTATCTGGTTTGGCTTTCTGACTCTACGTGTTTCGTAGATATGCACGAAGGTTTGTCAATGTCTTAAGACAATAAAATCTTAATATATCTACTTCTATATCGTATTTTGCTTTTGAATTAAAATCGTTTGAAAACAATAAAATATTTGGAGTCTCAGAATCTATACAACATGTCCTTTTATTAATTTCATCGGTTTTTCTTTCATATCTGAATACAAAATTTTATTAGTGAGCACATAAATGCTCACCCACCTTTGATAATTGTTAAACGAATACTTCTAATATTTGGCGAACTAGTTTCCGTATCCAAATTCTTTTTCATAATGATATTAGGATACTTGGTACCATCTTGAATATCCTGCAGCGCTATAATGCATCTATGCGTTAAGTTATGTCAGGAAATAGTCAAGTGCTTGAAACAATTACACGTTTATACGATATTTGACACTAATTTGACCTAAACGCTGCCTAGGTTTTTGGTATAACTTCTAAGTCATTCATATTCTAGACAGGAGAGGTATAAAAAAGAATACCAATTTGTAACTTATCACTTCCGATGTGTTCAGACACACGTCTGTGAGTATAAAATTTTCGAGCTTCAATTTAAAGCTTCGTTTACGAGGAACTCTGCAAAAATTATACTTATCTTGACTTTCAAAGTGAATTAAGATGAAAAGAAAAACGATTCCAGGAATTCCAAAATTTGCGTTTCGAGCTATTTGCTTTCTTTGCTAAATTTAGTAGATGCTCGTTTGCTATCTGTTATATAACAATTTTACGTGTGCAAGCTATTTTGCAGACATAACTCAATTACCGCTTTCAGTTTCACTGATTAAAAAGAAGAACGTCGCAAAATAATTGCCACCATACATTTGTTATATTCCAACAATGCAGAAGCTGAAATCACTTATGTTTAAAACATATGAACAAAAATCAATCAATTAACCAATTAATATCAAGTATTATGTTTTGTACTGAGGTCAGGTGTGGTGAGGTATTGGGTCATTACGAAACCCAATAATTTCATCGATATCTTTTTCTCAAACGAAAAGACTATCTAGCAACGTCAAGGGCTCCTGTACTTTAACAATCCAGGTACATTTGTGAAATATTCCGGTGGTTGTATTTCTTTATATTTTGCGATGCTGTAGAAAACTAAAAATTGAAATAAAATAAATAAGAAATTATGATGATGATACTTTTCTTACGCCATTTTGTTTCTACTGATCATATATGATTATGGAAGGAAAGGATATCACCACGTGACCATGATTCGTTCTATGAAAACACAAGAAATTTATGGGAGGTGAAACAGTGATTAACACTGGGAAACGAATGACCTAATTAGATGATGTACGATGGAACTCCGTTACTGAAGTCAGTCACTCAAACCTTGCCTGTCTTCTCATGTTTAGCATACTGTATGAATGATTTGCTTCTAATGAAAACTCATATATCTACAAAACATTGTTTCCTAATGTTATTCTTCATGTTTGAACAAGTCATAATATTATGCTTGAACAACTAGATCTAGATATTTCGTGGAATTTCTGAAGTGTTGCGGTTATTTTATATGTAAAGTTATTTTAGACGAGACGGTGTTTTATTCCAGTTAACCAACAATAGCACTAAAATAAACACCACCCAGTACATTATACGGGATGTGGAGAAATGTGAGGATTGACAGTTTTGTAAACCACAGCTTTAACCAATGCCTATTTTGATGTAACACACAATTGATCAAGGAAAGACCTAATTGTTTTGTCACTCGCTGTTCATGATTTCCACTGGAAGATAACAATACGTAACATTAAATCCACTTCTTAATCCAAAGGTCTACAAAACCAAGATGTCTACCTTGTCAAGAATGAGAAATATAGTGCGCCCGTGAATACATTTGAAGTACTTAGCATACCAATGAGGCTTCCAATTTTCTGCATTGCTGCCATGAACGTTTTTTTGCTTGTCTTAAATGAAAGAATAAATCCAACCAACAAGGATTAATGTTATCCGCCAGTGTTCATTATGTCATGCATTATCTACACACGTTTCGTGATGGAGTTTGCCACCAGGACTTAGTTCTCATTTATTTGCCAAAAACTGATATTAATTGCTCCAGAGCGATGCAGGGTGAACAGGTTGTTCCATTTCATATTTACAATTTGTAATGTTTTTTTTTATACCTACATTGTTTATCTATTGTCTGACATGCGCAATACTTTATGTAAGAGTAAACAGATTGTTTACCGTGAAGTCAATGCTTTATTGATACTATTCGTCTAGTATTGCTGCTTTTGTATATCTGATAGATATATCGAGTTTATATGCAAAAGCAATAAAAGAGGCTTTTGGCTAAAGAAGACACAGTTTAGAAAACGTTCTTGTTTCCGATATTTTACAGGAAATTAAGCGATGATCTTTGAACTGCCAAGTGCCATTCAATAGGCAAATTCATATAAGAAGGTTTCAAAGTTGTACTTTGATTTATAAGGATGCTTGATGTTCCTATTGGTAAAGTACGTTGTGAGGACATCCCAATCTCAAAAAAAGAAATTCGTTCATATATTCAATATCTTCAACTTATGATAAATGCACGCCAGGTACTGGAATTTTGATAAAAACACATCTTCCTTATACTTATACCCTTTTTTTAAGATTTAATTACTATGAATGGAAAGCGTCTCTAAAATGTAAACAACGGATTACATACAACACGAATTGACACACACGTACAAAAATTAAGTACACACTCGACTATTCAACAAAATATAAAGCATACAAAACTAAGCATATATTACATTAACATTTAAATGCATATTTGACGCCAATATGCATTTAAGCCTGCCCTAGATTGGGCGTCAATAACAAAAACGGAGTTTCCTTATGTTATGCCTATTAAACAGATATTGGCAACTAGTCTAAATCTCGCAAAAGCACGCAGCATATTGTCCAATTTCCCCAAGTCACGTTTTCAAATAAATCATATTCTATTGGAGGTATGTGAAAGTAAAGTATATCTAACAATAGAACAATACATTACCATCAAAATGATACCTTGATTTATTACAATAAGTCAAGTAATAAAAATGTTTTATATAAAAGAAAAAAGTATCTGCTGAAAAGAACTATGTACTGTTGTTATTTTCTGCTATACTGGTTGAATTTAAATAACGTTTTAAAATAAATTTGAAGATAAACTGAAAATAGTTTCTTGCATTAGAGAAATGATTATTTTTCAACATGGTTACATTTTCCTCTGTGTTCTTTCAACACTTTTTCGAAAGTTAGCAAAATTTAGTTATTAGATGTGTGCCTACACAATATTTTCCGCTGGCTTTTAAAGGAGTTTCCTATCTCTGTTGAACATGTCTTTGACCAGAGCTGGCATACGATCACGCTTAATGAATCCATAGTTCGGTATTCGTAACGTAATTGTACCTGCACCTGACAAATTTAAAGGCCCTTCTTGCTAATGTTTGACATTTATATTAAATTGAGATGCGATGCGACTGAATTTCTAAAAGTACACAGGCTGTTTATGTCGATTGGGAAGTTGATTGAAAGTTGCTGAGTTGGACCTGTAGTTTGTGCCAGGGAAAGTCATTCTAAATGACACGTGTCCCAAACGGGATTCACTTCCACAAACTTTCGGTCCGCAATCACGGATGCAACCGCTGAACCAAAGCACCCTTCCGGAAAGAGCCTCATTGTTTTAAAACGTTTTCCATACTTAAAGTTAAATTGCTATGTGCTCGTGTTATTTCGGATTGCCAAAAAATCAAGTACTGCTGATTATGCAATTGTAATTTATTACCTGAACTCCTGTTATTTTTATAACAGGGGGAAACGAAATACAACCACGACAATAGCAAAATGACCTTTCATTGAAGTTTGATTTCATTTCAAAGTCTGTATTAACCGATTCGTCACCTCTTGGTATAGTTTCTTTTCCTGGCTTACCTTGCATTATCAGTCACCTTTACCCGTCTGTTACGGATACACTTAATTTTTGGTGTCCCATCAAGGCAATATATCATTTACTTTTTATATAATTATTACAAAGGAACGCGAACTGCGGTTGCAGTTTGAAGCATATATCATCTAAACCTGTGGAAAATGTTTTGATGTTTCTTAATGGGGTGAACGATTGTCTTACATTCAATTTTTCACTCGCCTGCTCCTTTCTCATTAGTGTGCCAGACTCAACATTCGTGCCAGACAAAAAATATGTTAGGTTCTCATAAATAAGCAGTTACGTTCTATGGTGGAATGTAAAATGTAATGTATGTAACCCATACCTCTTTCTTTTATCAAATGCTGTTCTTTTTTTCTGAATGGGAATAATAAAACTAGGGAATGCCATTTCGGCTTACTTAATAAAATATGCCCTTATCTACTTGTTTATTATATGAATAAGTGATCAGTTATTGATTTGTAACAAGTAATAATTATACGTTTATTGATTATTTCGCACGTTTGGACGTATCGACTTGATAAAACTGTTCAGCACGATGAAACGGCGTGTGTGCGCGCATAAGCCAGTAGCTTAAATGTCAAGGTCATTTCTAAAGGTTTAAGGTAAGAAGGAATGTTCACATAGACCTTGTCCTAGTGGGTAAATGTTAGACATTAATTTCAAATGAAAACCTGCTTGATATGGAATTTCAATGTTGTGTTAGAACAATGCAGATGAAGGGAGATTGAATTGTATTTTTCCTAGCTTAACTAGACTCGAACCACATTCGGTCGACCATGTCTGTCTCGATAAAGTGAAGTTCGAAAACCCGAATGGATTAATTTGGTCGTGGTGATGTCCATAACTGACTCAAACAAATCCATTATGGAATGAGAGCACTTCAAAGAAATGAAAGTGTGTAAATGCTTAACATTCATACGTATATGCAAGAAGTTCTCCTACCAAGAAGGTACGAACGGTAATGCAATATCAAATGGTTTCTTAATGCAGCGTTCCGATTTGGCCTAACGACGCCAATTCACGTGTTAATCTTCCAACTAAAGATAGAAAAACCACGCTCCTAAACACAAACGCTATCTGCATTTTCGATAAGACAAAAATTGATTCTGTCAACGAAATGTAATGAAGATTTTATCAGGGTTACTGTCATCTACGTGGAATGGAAAATTTGTGTACACTAAATAATTTTCCAGCCCAAATATCTCTATTTCCTGACCCTGCCAAATGCAAATCAAAGCATGCTTTTATGATTTTAAGATAGTCATGGTTTGGGTGCACAAAGTTACATTCCAATATTTTATGTGTGTATGTCGTTTTATCAAGAATCAAGGAGATGCCTATTTGCAACACACTTGCGAAATGATAAAGTGATGAATGTAACATTTCGAACTTGTATACTTGACAAGATAGTAACCAGACTGAAACCATAACACCTATAAGAACCTCTCTCTCACTCTCTCTCACACACATACACTGAAAAGACGGGGGTCTTTATTTGCAGTTTTCAAAAGCGCATGTTTTAGAGTTTCTTATATTTGCCCCCCCCCCCCCCCCCCCCCCATTTACTGGTCCGCCAAAATTAAGTTCTCGTTTAGAAAATAAAACAGTAATGTTTTATAGTTAATGGCGATGTATTAATTTTGGCGTATTCGACTTTAACCGCAAACATAGCCAAAACTTAATCCACTGTCAGTAAAATATATGTAAACAGTGAAGTAAAACCTCAATAATAAAAAAGGACCGCCACTGGGACTGCAGCTATACGATCGTAATAATAAGGTTCTGTAATAGCAAGTAAAATTATAGAGTACGTAGACCAAACTTATTCCGAAAACAAGTGGGGGTCCATGTTTTGCGGCGTGGAGGTCTCTCTGCATATAATGTTTCTCGCAGTAAAGATGTTAACAATTTAAGGTGACCTATACACATATAAATCATAGGCATGTATAACATTAAATATAAATTGGAAACAACCTACCATACAATTGCTTTACAGGAACTATTCTACTGACTATGCATGCTTGTTAATACTATTCTATGGGATGAAATGATAGATAAGCTTATTTTCATTGTATGATCTGACACTACAAATGGCACTTATTACAGACATTAAATGAAAATGTGTACGTGCCAGTTTTTACTCCCTCGATGGATAGAAATATACACTCAGTTCCAAAGGAATTGTGCACTTTTCAATTTTATATATTTCAATATTTAGCAAATATATCAGTTTCAACATTTTCGCACTATATCTCGAGTGTACTTGACAAAAATCCACAGCGTGGCATGGAGAGATTCCGGGTTAGATCATAGTGTGCGAAAATGGCGACTGATGTGTATGCGATTTTCAAAATTAAAAAGTGCATACTTGCTTTTGGATCTGGGTACAGCGAATATAGTCTATACGCTCACCAAGCATCTGAAACTAACAGAAATTTTCTAATATCTGAAGTATGAAGCATTCTACCGTAAGTTTGAAAAAAGTAATACGTACCCCGGACCTTTCCTTACCCTAGTAAATCAACATTAAGTATAAAACATTAATGATAACATCAAAAACATCAAAAAAACGCAATTCATGCAGTGTATAGTGTATAAAAAGGAACACATATCTGTTAAACTTGGAACAAGAGTAACAAGATTAGTGTAAAACGCTTTCAACTCGGTTAGAATGAGCAGCCAAAAAAACTTCATCAATATACAATTATTCAAAATGTTGTCAATGAGAAACTCTCAGTTCTTTGAAAATATGACTAAGATTAGAAAACCCCAAATTCATGCAAAAGGTTGTTATGGCAGTTTTGTATAGATTATGTTTCAGTGCTTTTTTTAAACTTAGTTTAAGAAAACAGATATGAGCAATTTCTCTTGGAAAATATAGAATATAAAATTTTAATAATATATTGATATTGATTTGTTTAAAACCCACAAGTTTTGAGATCATCAAATCATTTACAAGATAATAGTTTATAATAATTAATTTTCATAGGGGAATAAGTCTCGTTGTTATCGTTGACTTATATACCTTATAACCAAGCCCCCTTTTCCACCAGTTCATTTAGAAGATTTCACATTTCGGAAATATTCATCAAAACTTAAATCTTCTCACAGAATTGGTGTTAGTGCTCAATGCAATTTCATGTCAATTAAAAATAGCGATTTTGAAAAAGCTTGATACATAGAAAAATCCTATGTTAACGATGTATTTATACAGTAGACCTGTGAGCGTTCGATGTATGAGACAAAACATTAAAACTGTTTTATATTAGAATCTACGGTCTTCTTGAATTAAACCCACAGGTCGCTCATAGCCCTATCGTTTACTTAATTACCAGTTAATGCATCTGTCTGATTTTTAATTGGAAATTTCGGCATCCCTCTACGAATGCACCCTACATCTCTGATAAGTAAAGAGATAGAGCAGATGTGTACCGTACAGATGTTTCAAATATTAGCTAGCACTTTTTTCAAAGATAGATATAGAACAGATCACTCAGAAATTCACACGGCAACCCATAGCAATAAACTGGGTTAAATAACAAAGTTACTCCAAGGTCACGACACCACTGAATTGCCAAAAAGACCCAATTTAAATTATAATTAAGTACTGAACAATTTTGAATAATTTGGCTGACATAGTAAAATTTTTGTTAAAATATATTTATACTCGTTTGTTCAAGAAAGTGTGCACTTTCGTTAATTTTAATGTGTTATTTATTTCCCAGATATGATATTATATCTGGAATAAGCATTTTTTCACCATTGTACGATCGAAATCATGTGCATTTTCTTTTAGATCAAAATATGGATATCTTTTGGAATTATTTTAGTTAAAACATTTCTAAAAGAAATATACATTTAAATTTGAATGTTATGAAATAATCATAAATTAAGCATCTTTTAAAGTAAAAAAGACCTTGGAGTTACCCTGAATAAATAATAAAAGAAAGCTCATATAAGAAATACTTACACTTGTTTAAACGGTAGTTCTATATTGATTTGCCTGTCAACCCAAAACGGCCAGAGCGTGTAATCTGAAAAATCATAATGTGAAGTGGTTATATTTCTTACTTCACAGCTACACAACTAACTCATATATTGGTATATGAACACCCATCTTTCTTTTTTTTCTAATTCATTTAATTTATATCGATTACGAAACAAGTTAAAACAACATATATAAATCACTTTCGATGGCTCTGGTGGTGGCATATGTGATAATTATTGTGAAACCGGTAAACTCTGAGTCAACCAACGAGTCTGGACGGGTTACCACTGTACACTTTCATTAAGGTGACCTTGAATCGAACCCGGGACGCATTGGTGAGAAGCGATTTTTTTAAATTATTTTACCTTTATCAACAATGTGATTAACTACTGAAGAAACATTAATATTCGTTGGGGACAAATTTTCGTCGATTTCATCGATGGATTTTCCAATGAATATTATTCCCACGAAAAAAAAAAAAGTTTATGAAATCGTCCTCATATGCATGTTTGTTTTATTGGATTTAACGTCCCACCGAAAGTATTTCATTCATTTGGAGACGATGTCTACTTGAGACAGATATAGTGCTGCCACACTGCATTATCACGCCGTAGACATGTGGCATGATACCACACCCAGTCACATTATCCTGACACCGGGCAAACCAGTCCTGGAACTACCCTTATATGCTGAGCGCCAAGCAAGCGAGCTAAACCACTACCATTTTTTTACGACTTTTGTATGTTGCTGTCGGAGATCTAACCCACGACCTTCCGATTCCGGGGCGGACGCTCTAACCACTCGGCCACCGGGAACGGTTCAAGGACATGAATCCACGTACCAACGTAATTTACTCAGTTACATATTCCAAGAAATTTAATGTCAACGATACTCAAAAACTGTACAGTACTCAAAATAGTGCGAACGAATTTATTCTAAGTACAACATTCGTGTCTTATACAAAAAGAAAGACTTGGCAAGCCCTTAAGACTAACCTTGTAATTTCGTGGAATTCTAATAGTTCATTAATACACTTCGAATAATTTAAAGCGATTATAAATATTTATGTTAAAAAATAAATTCAATATTTAAGACATAATACATGATATATTGCTGTAGCAGAGCGTGATTTTAATGGTTTGTTCTCATTTGTTTATGTCTTATGTACATTGTTCTGTTATTGTGATCGTCTATCTACTTCCTGTTTGTAATGTCACGTGCACGTTCTGTAATTGTCCAAGAGAATGAGAGAGTATGTCCGAGAGAGTCCGAGTGAGGTATACCCTAATTAAGAGTTATTTAAGGTTGTTATGATGCGAGTTTGATGCAAGTTTGCTATTGGTTGGCCCGTCCACCGCACTCCTTTCCCGCGCTTTGTTCTTAACTTCACCACTAATTTTATAACTTCAGGCACTTCGATTTTCAATGTGATTGAATTTACATCAAGTTGTCGCTCTTACCTTTGAGCTACATTTTCATTTTCATCTTATATTATTCGACGTGCCTGGTGAGTTGTGGAGTTGTTACTAAACAATATTAGTATATTTACTATTATTATTTTAGTAAATTTTATCAGCAATACAATGTAAATCTTAATATTTTCAACTTGTTTAACGTATTTTGTATGTTGCAGGTTTTTCTTTGATGAATCACGTCAAATATATATTCGTATTGAACCTCAACTGGTGTTCTTATAATTGACACCCACTACATTGCAAATGGTTTTTATTTCATTTCTTGACTGGATATTGTTTGGCATAAAAAGTAAGATATAGAAATAGTATCTGAAACAATATAATACACGTAAAATATTTTCAAAAACAATCTTTTATATGTATTTATCAGATCTATTTCGAAATACCAAGCTATTTACCGTACGATTATTAAAGAAAAGTAGGCGTAATCACTGGAAAGAAAACTAATTAATTATCATTCTGGTTCAAAATATCCCCTAGTCAATTCCATTCTGTCATAATTTGGCAACAATAACGGAGATTCCACCGTAGACAGGACATAAAAACACCAACCGCGGCCTTAAAAATTACAACACAACTGGGGGATATAAAAAGAAATATTCGATGCCACGGCGATAGCTCGCTCTGAACCGTTTTATGTTATTTACAATATAACGAAATTTTATTTGTTAAGATATTGAGTGGAAAAGACGAGAGATTACCTAAATTCTTATCACCATGATTTATGTCACTGTATTCTAAATTATATTTTTTCACACATCATTTTTATCTGATGTTGGCTAAGAATGTATCACAAATCTCTTAATCCGACTTCCTTTCACTCAGCTTTCAAGAATTCCCTCAGTAGTAGATAAACATTATCATTTAAGAATTCTAGATTTGAGCTGAGCCACCTGGCACAAAAGAATTCCGAGGTATTGCAAACGTCTGTATTAATGATATTTTCACTGCACAAGTGTTTATTTTTTCACGCTTAAAAAGGTTTTCGACTACTGCTTTAATCACAGGAAACAAATCTGAGGCAGCAGGAAAGCAAATAGACGTATTTTGACGCCCGTCTAACAGAGATTACAGCATTATGTTCCACACTGTCATGCAGAATGCATCAAATTAGTGCAAAACCTTACCTAGTCGAAGGCTCTGTTGATAATGACTCCATTCTATTTTCATTAGAATTATTACCTAAAGCTGTTTTCTATTTAGTTCCAGACAGAAGCTGAAGTACTTTGATGCATAGTAAAACTACGAACTTACGTTCATCACGCCTTCCTTGTATCATCAAGTCTTTCAGATAGATAGTAAAGACATATTGTAACGCTTTTTTAACCTTTGATTTATTTACTCTTTCAAACAATCAGCTTGACATTGAATTAACAAATTAATGACAAAGCGTTGAAGACATATCCGTGTAATTAGGAATTAAAGACATGCCGTATCAATGTGTCAGCATTCCTCAGTAACTTTGGGGAAGATAGGGTACCGTAGACTCTATCAGTTCAATTGGGAGCTTTATAGCACCTAGCTATACCAATATGTCGAATCACTGATAAGGTATGGTGTGATTACTTGATCTGTAACATAACAAGCATCATTCTGTATCTAAAGCAAACTAGATTTTAAATTGAGGTTTGGTAAAGATGAAACACCTGTGACCAAGTTCATGTAATTACGGTATTTTCAACTTCTGAAATTTGTAAAGCAGTCGCTTTCGTATCTAAACCAGAACTTTCCTTTAAAGAGAACCGCACTTTTTTGTTTTTGTTTTGACAATACCTTGCTCTTAGACATACACCTGTCCAACAATTACAGCCAAGGTGAACAAACGAAACATAACATCTAAGATGTAAAATAGGAAAAAAAATGCACGACACAAGTTTGCCAAAGACTTAACCCTCAAACAGGCATATCTCCGCCCAGAGTTTTTGTGGAAGATTTTTACTGACAGCATGGTTCTTGTACATTTGCTTGTCGGAACTTTGAACAACTTTTCAATGATTAAATCGTTTACTATAAGCATCTCTTTTGCGGTGATGGTCATGTTGATTTTATCAAATTTAAATTTTGATAATATGTGGTCATTCAAGATGTGTATGAATTTACCCATTCCAATTCAAAAACCTAATTATCATCGAGAAAGTTCAAGTTCTGCAATGCATTGAACACTACAATATACCGCCAATACCAAAAAAAACAAAAACATTCATTCACCATTTTTTAGAATAACATTTCTTCTATAACTGTTGACTGACTTAGTTTATATACTAGTTAACATAACTTCCGGTAAATGACTTGATTGGAAAATATATAACAGGTACAGGTGGGTGATTTTTTGGTCGATTATATAGCGTAGAAATATTAACTGAAGCACAGTGAACTAATCTTGACGAATAAAAAAGACATTTAGAAGATGGTTTGTTTGATACCTTGCTATTCGCAGGTAAGACGTTCCGCTGATATTAGAACATAATGTGGTATATCAAAACATGCATTGCAATTAAAGATACGTTTAATGACAAGACTAGATATTATGTCCATGGCACGCCTTTAGCTTATTTTATATTGAGGCATTGATTTTATCATACAAGAGAATATAATCTTTACACCGTTCGACCTCTTCCCCAGGTAAAATGAGGTATAGACACGTTTTGACAGATTCTATTTAATTTTTGGAATGCGATATTTAAATATTACATATTTTTATGAATATCTAAGCGCAAACGACTAAAACATGTTACAAGTAATATAGGATACAATCAATCATGCGAATGGTTACGTCTGTAATATGTGTTTATTTCCATTTTGAACAAATATAAAAAAGCAAAAACAAAAAACTCGTTCTCTATATTTCAGAAGCATCATTTTATGGTTTAGCCTGATATTTGTATCATTTCTTTTACTATCGAGCAAAACAGTAATTGTGTCAAAGCAATTACGCCACGCCTAATTGCAAGATCAGTGCACAATAATGACGGAAAATATCACGGTCTAACAACATGGTTACCGCCCGTTGCAGGTGCCAAGCATTGCTGTACCATATGCTAACAATCAGGGTTTAATACTTTGTAACAGTCATATATTTTTTAATAAAATTTAACTAAATCTCACTGGTTTGATTAATGGTCTGCATTAATTTGCCTGACAAAACAACTTGAAAGCTTTAGAATCTTACGACGCTGGCCATTCTGTCTCCTACATTCGATTGTATTCCAGCGATATGTTTTTATTCATCAAGCATGTTCCAAATAATTAACCTTTAGATAATTGACGTTTTTACGCCAATTTTCACGACAAACAATGTGTTTTTAAACTGTAAGTTTTATAAATCGATAACTTATGGTCCCACTTTTGCCAAGGGAGTTTTATTTTATCGCATACAGGCGGAATTACTAAATAACTCTTACGTCAGGGCAAAAGTATGTTCATGTTTAACAACATTATATACTTACACCATTGGACTTTGCTCATAAAACACGAGATATGTTGGTAACTATGAAACTGGAGTCGGGACAAGAATCGTATACATTCCAAGACAGTGTAGCTACGGATACAGAAGTTACAGTAGTTGCAGTTTGGTATGTGAGTAAATGGTGGAATGAGAAAGAGGAGTACAAAGCAAATAACACCATTATCACCATGTTGCTGTGCTTTGTTTACCGATTTCGTGAGTCTAGCTCCGATGTGTAGAGTTCTTGTTATTCTATGACAAACAGTGACAAACTAAGAGGGGAAACGCTTTAAACGTAATTTAAAACATATAAAAGATACCAGACAATGTGT
>CM037785.1:64010645-64060645 GCA_021229015.1 Solen grandis
TCCCCTATCTGTTGGTTTATGTGTCTGTTTATTGGGCTATCATCCTGTAGAATTTCATCAATCATTTGGAGACTATGTCTACTTGAGACAGATATAGTGCTGCCACATTGCAATATCGTGCTTCTCTTCATTCTTGTTTTTCTACTAAAAATACCAAAACATTTCATTTCTTAACATATATCATTAGTATGTACGGTTTACTTATGTCAACATAGTTGTGTACTTGAATATTTCATTAAACAAAGAAGATTGGTTTAAAGTAGTAGTACTTAGTCCTAGCACTAAGTATTGATGAAATTCTCATGAACAACAGGGCCAAGATGGCCCTGAATCGCTCACCTGAGAAACATTGGCTTCATTGCCTTTTCTAACAAAGTTGTACTGAATACATAATCCATGCAGAAAGAAAGCAAGATAACCATAATTCCACTCAAAACTATACCTGTGGTCCAAATTTTAATGGTCATAGCTATAAAATTATCTGACCCATAGTGGGAACCAAGCTTGATCCCAAGGCCATGAAGTGAAGTGTGCCAGGCCATGTTACATACCCATTATTTAAACCCCAGGTCTTGTGGTTTCTGATAAGAAGATCTTTAATGTTTTTCCAACATAAATCTATGTAAATCCAAGTAACCTCTGGGATGGGGCCAATTTTGACCCCTGGGCATAATTTGAATAAACTTGTTAGATATCCACTAAGCCATGTTACAAACCAAATATCTAAACTCCAGGTCTTGTGGTTTCTGACAAGAAGACATTTCTAGTTTTTCCTATTTGAGTTTCGATAAAATCAAGTGATCCCTTGGGCGGGGCGAATTTTAAACCCAGTGCCATGATGTTAGATGTGAACAAACTTGGTACAGATCTGCTAGACACTGTTGCACACCAAATATCTAAGCTATAGACCCTGCATTTTTGCAGGAGAAGATATTTAAAGATTTGCATTTTTAAAATCTATTTTAGCTCCTGTGACCTACTTTTTCAACAAATCAATACAATTTAAACAATTTTGATAGAGGGCCTCATAAAGCTCAATCCTGTGAAGTTTAGTATAAATTCATTCAGCAGTTTAGGAGATGCTATTTGAAGGAAATTGTTGACGACGGATGCACTGATGCCCGACACAGGGCCATCCTAATATCTCACCAAGAGCACCTTGTGTGATACATTATTGCATTTAAATACAAGAATATGTTTGTTTCATAGATCAGTTTAACTTCTTTGCAAATGTTGGTCAGAACCATTTTTTGTACTAGTCCATGATTATATGAAGTCATCTTTATAGAAAAAAAAAACAAACTTTAACTGAGGCAGAACAACTATTTCTACCACGTTCATTCAACCAAAAGATGTAATGGTAGGTTACAACCATAAATATTGCATAAATGTTAAATACAATGTAATTCATATCATAATGTACATGTATGCAAAGTTTCATGTTAAGTCATCATCACAGAAAATCAACTGAAAGGTAATCCTTCAACAAAACAACCAAGTTTTAGATGTTCATCCAACAGCTTTTATATATACTTTAACAAGTTTACCATGTTCATCTCACATTGGAATATATGAATCTCAATAATAAAATTGCATAAACATTAACCCTTTCCCTCATAGAGGATACCATGAAAAGACCTATGCGAACAGCATAAAACCAGATCAGCCTGCGAGTAACTCGCAGGCTGATCAGGTTTTATGCTGTTCGCTGCTCCTCAGTGGTCTGGAAATGAGGATTTTACAATTAAATTTGGTAAGGTTTGAGTTTGGCTTTCTGCAGATCAGGCTTTATGTGGTACCTACTGAGTGCGTCAAAATGAGTATATATGAGGGAAAGGGATAAACAGTCCCATGTCATGATGAACACTTATACCAAGTTTCATGAAGATGTGAATTTCATCATCTTTAAAGAAAAAAAAAAGCTTTATTCACAAAGTTACCAATTTTATCATGTTCATCCAACAGCAACATACAGGTCCCAGCCATAATATTTCATAGACATGATATAGATTCTGTCATGATGTACAGGTATGCCAAGTTTCATGAAGATGTGAATTAGTCATCTTCATAGAAAAAAATAACAGCTGAAATGCAGGGGTAAACCTGATACGTGACAGACAAACAAACAAGTAAATAGTTGGCAGAGAATCAAATAGAGGATATATATATATATATATATATATACTAGTAGGACTTCATATCATCCATAATATATCTATATATGAAGTCTTACAAGTTATCACTCATGAGCCATATATTATTTACAGCTACTCTTCATGGTGATAAAAATAAAACCAAAGAAGAGTGTGCGGAACGAACTTCAGGCAAATCAACCAACCAGCAGCCTGATTACAGGACATAACAAAAAATTATGAAACCTAGACTTCTATAGATGTATGAAGTCTGTTTGAAGATCCAAGAATGACACTAGTTTGTGGATATATATGGTAAAATATTCAATTTGAATAACTTAATTTCACAAAATATCTCCTGTGATATTTTCCTCAGCTCAAATTTCTTTAGACCTAGAATCCCCATATTTATTGGCAAAAAGATTGGAAAAATTGTATACATGCTAATAATAACATGTATTGCTATTATTTTTACTTATTTTACACTGATTCCAGAAAAAGTCATCACTCTTAATGACTCTGGTGGTGGTGTATGTGGTCATTATTCTGGTAGGAAACCTGAGAGCCCAGAGAAAACCCAAATCTTGATGGGAAACCACTGTACCCTCTCACATATGTGATCTGATCTTATTATCAATTTCTTCATAATTCCACATTTATGGTGATACAGAATTTGAGATTTTTGAGTTGAGGAAAATCTCATTTTGCAATATTTCATCACAGAGAGACCCAGTACAGAAGATAGTGGACTGACTTCGATCATGTCTTCCACACTGGATTTCTCCAGGCTGCCGGATCCTTCCTTCTTCATAGCTGTAACAGTACCTTTCTCTGTCACACCCAGCATCAACCTGAAATTATGACAATTAACTTAATCAAACAGCTCAAAATAATCAAATTTTAAGATGCTTAAACAGTGATAAACATTAAATTTTAATGGAAAGTAATAAAAAACATCAGTGTTAGATCATCATTATTTTTTTTTAAACAACATGAAGATTATTTAACTAAAATTATCCGCGCGGGTTCGAATCCCGGCAGGGTCATTCTGATTTTCATGTAAGGAAGCTTTCCAGCTGGCTTGTGGTAGGTCGGCAGTTCTACCCGGATGCCTCCGTGCATTCAGGGTCTTCCTCCACCTGCAATTAGCTGGACGTTGCTATATGACTGAAATCCTGTCTAAGCGACGTTAAACTCAAATAGTCAAGTCAAGTTTAACTAAAATTATGCAAGGGAAGTAATTCTCAAAACATGAATCCCCTAAAATGATGAATAAATCACAATCCATGTGAATTAAGTTCCCTTGGTATATCTTTTTACATTTAATGGCCAAAAAATATCTCAAATAATGAAGAAAACGTGTTTTAAGTGTTCTATTTACATATGTTTGGTATTCTAATTTACTTCTCCAGAAATGCAGCAATGGAGGTCAATGCATCTGTCAAGTAGAGTTCTTATGTTTTTAAGTCTCATTCATTACTGCAGTTGGCTTGAGGCCAGAATTTTAAACTGTTTCTACCTAATTTAAAACAGAGGAACTAATTAGTTTTTTGGTTTTTTTTCAAAATGCATGTGTTATTATGGAATTGTCATATACTACTTATTATCATTTCTGATATTAGATATAAGCTTCAGTGTTTAAATTAGTTTTCTTTTTTTTTCACAACCCTGCCTATTCTCGTCTTTCAAAGATATAAGGGTTACAAAAAACAGCTAAGAGAGTGTGCATCTGCAAATCTGTAATAAACTGGCATCTCTTTCACATACTGAGGGCTTGAAAATCTTGAAACAAGAGGTCTTTGATTGCCCCTATCACTCTCAATAGCATCACTACTTAATGAAAATGTGAAATAATTATTCTTAAGTTGAACTGAAATTGTTTTTGAAACCCTGAAATAGAAACTAAACACTGGGTTCTTCTTAAGGCTTGAATAACCCTTCACCTCATAAATATTCATGTGTAAATTTATGACTTGATGAATATTCATTTACTGACCTTTAAATGGAATATAAAACAATGGATAATTCTTTGCTGTGCAGACTGTATAGAATCTGAACTACAATACCATATGAGCAAACAGAGGAGACCCTGATCAGATTGCTCCTAAAAAAGAGTATCTGATCTGGGTCTCCTCTGTTTGCCAATGCATCAAGACATGCCTATATGAGTTGGAAGAGATACTCTAATTCAGGGGTCACTATAAACTCAAGACCTCTCATCTCAAATATAATGAAACTTGGTAGAGATACATGTAGAAAGTCCATAATCATTATTTTGAAATATGACAAGGAAGAGAAGAAAGATAATAAAATCAATATTTTGATTTCATTTTATAACTAAAGGGGAAAAACTGACCTGCATGTTTAATTTGGGTTGTATCCATCTTGGCACATATATTAATGCTTTGATTTTTTATTTAAGAAATTAGCTGTTACCATACCAAATTTCTTAATTGGACTTGTCCTTCTTTCATTTTGGATAGTAACATTAGTTGTTTTGGGAGTACTAGCAGAAAAATGATTGACTGAATAGCAAACAGTGCAGACCATGATCAGACTGCATGTATGCATGTGCAGGCCGACCTTTGTCTGTAACGGTTGCAAAGGCAGTCCTATGGAACACCAGAGCTGCCTTAACATAGGCAAACACATTTAACGATGTGTATTTGACATGCTATGATGCAAACAAAGTACAATGTGGTGTTATTTTCCATTACACCATGTCAACTTGTCATTATGCAATGTGCGTTTGTCTTTTTATGCTGTCAGAAAGTCATTATATGATTCAACTGTGTTGTTACATGGTGTTCAGGTATCAAAATATTATGTACATATCACGTTATATGATGCTCTCATTTGTTATATGATGCTCAAATACTGTTATATGATGTTCAGATATCCTTATATGATGTTCAAACATCGTTATATGATGTTCAAATATTGTTATATGATGTTCAAACATTGTTATATGATGTTCAAATATTGTTATATGATGTTCAAACATTGTTATATGATGTTCAAATATTGTTATATGATGTTCAAACATTGTTATATGATGTTCAAATATTGTTATATGATGTTCAAACATCGTTATATGATGTTCAGATATCATTATATGATGTTCAGGTATTGTTATATGATGTTCAAACATCATTATATGATGTTCAAACATTGTATGATGTTCAAACATCATTATAGGATGTTCAAACATCATTATATGATGTTCATTCCTTATAATATGATGTTTGATTACCAGAAATGATGTTCAAAAATCATCATATGATATTCAAATACTATTATATGATGTTCAAATTTTGTTATATGATGTTCAATTATCGTAATATGATGTTCAAACATCATGATGTTACAATACTGCTATATGATGTTTAAACATCATTATAGGATGTTCAAACATCATTATATTTTTTCCTTAATTTGATTCCGAATGTTTCCTTTTGCCATATAAATTATGGAATGTGTCTTTGCAATTTGAGTGTCTAATATCAACAGAATGTTTATTATTTTTACAATTATTATATTATTGTTGTTTATTGCCTGTTTGAAGAATGATGCATATTTATAAAAATGCTTTGTGCATTTCAATATAAAGATGCGTAATTAAAAAAAAAAAAAGAAAAAAAGCAAGCACTAAGCACTGATGTATCATTTGCGCTTCTATCGAACAATATGGATCTTTAATGATTGACTTGTCTGGATTCAAGGATACCAAAATTGAAGGTGAACTGAAATATGTATAATATTTTAAAATGCATAAACATGCATATAATTAATTTGTTTTAAGTAGCGTGTATTAACAACAATACCACAATACCAACTTCGTAAAAAATGGTACAGGTATTGCTCCGTTACTTATTGCTTAAGAGTAGTTCCAGGAATAAATGTCTATTGTCATGATAATGTGACTAGGTATGGTATCATGCCATATGTCTACTATGCTGTGTGCACTTCCTCTGATGACCACATCAAACCAAAGACATATAAAGTTTGTACCCGATGCACCATTGAATAGCACTCAGCAAAATTGGGTTGCTATGGAAAGTCAGGGTACTCGATCAGTACTGGTTTTACCCAGGAACTTGTCTCCCGTGTATCGGTGCTATACACCAGGCACATAAAGGAACCAAGGGGTCTATTCGCAAAGAGCTAGGGTATCGCAACCGGACTCCCTTGTATCCAACTACTGTTTCTTATCTCTTCAGCAAAGAAAAGGTCTAAAATATGGCCATAATAACCAGAAATATTGAAGAAGGAATGTGACTGGGTATGGTATCATGCCACATATCTACCATGCGATGCGGCATCACTATATCTGTATCATGTAGACAATTGACCCAAAATAACCGAAATACTATCAATGATATTTTAAACCAAAACAAACATGATCAAAATCGCAAAGATTACCTTTAAAACAGAAAATCTCTTGCTTTTAATGAACATTCACAGGGGCATTATATCTGACAAACCAGGATCACATCAGTTATTACATGGCGTCTTATCACTGTTAATTGTTAAAAGATATATATATATTCAGGCCCGTATCCAGCGGGGGGGAGGCCCAGCTGCCCTGGTCATACATTTTTCTAGGCTATAAAATCCCTTGATTACATCATAGTAGTGCTGCCTAGAGGAAATCCCCATCGTGGGCCCCCTACTGAACTACCCGCATAACCACCTGACCAGCCAGACTCCTATTGTCTTATGGCCCCCTGCTGTTAATGTGTAGGTAATCCGAATCGGCAGTCGTCCATGACTGTGTGATAAGTATGTGTTTAGGGTACTGCGGACACGTTCACTGATTGTGAGATATTTACATGTCTTCTGCCGAGCGATCTAACAATTGAGAAAAATAGGCAATTACCAATTAATTTATTACTTTGGCTAAATCTACTCAACGAAATTTGAATTCACTTTTCTCTACATGTATAAAGTTGTTGTTTGTTGTTGCTGTTTTTCTTTTGCTGAAGCAAAAATAAAAATCTTGGTACTCTGCAGAGTAGATGCATACCTATTGCTAGCCATACAAATTTAACTTAATCAGAAATGGGTTGTGTTTCTAAATGTCATCAGCTTTACTATTTTTACATAACTTTTTAAATATTATTTTTATGAAACTAACTCCTCTAAATATTTTTCCTGAAAGGAATAAATACAAACAGTAGGCTGATACATCATCATGTTCACTTTTTTAAGATTTACGAATGCAATAATCTACATGTACGCGAAATGAAAGATTTTGAAAATTTCAATCTGCCATATTTTGGGACAATCCACATTTTGGGACAATGTATATGTAGATTATGCATGATCATTAATTCAAATCAAATCCAGGTAACCAGTCATTGAGCAATGTTACTGATAAGTCGATGAATACGAAATACTAATACACAGAAAACACAATTTATGTGCGATATAAAACGGATATTAAAGATTTTATATTAAATATCAACATCTTTTATTACTGAATATTGTTTGTTATGTCACTGATTTAACATTTAGAAAAAAATTTGCAAAAAATCGACATGCAGAAGGGACCCTAAAATGTGCTTCTGAACTTTCTTTTTTTTATCTGGAAATTCTGTGTGTGAAGGCTGCTTCCAGGTCGACAATTAGACAGTCAAGATTACCAAGTTTGAACCTAATACAGCATATACCCGGTATTCCCTTCCACATATTTGACAAAATATGTTTAACGTGTTTTTTTTCTCTCAGACTTAAACAAAACTGTCAATTACACTGTTGAGTCTAAAACTGATGATTATTCAAAGCATTTACTAATTTATAGTGAACACAAGTCACTTTTTGGGGGTGGGGGAGGGGTTCAACTGTAGTCAAATACTATTGCACAGTAGTTATTCAATAACATGGTTTTGCGAAGGTAAAATATAAAATTCCCTAAAGGCTCAGTCCCACTTGACATTTTTTGCCTCGGGGATGTTCTCCCATGGAAAATGATGAGCCTCAAGAGACGTCGGGAACAGGTTCTTCTGTGTCCCGCGGAAGCTTCGAAAGCGTCGCCAGCCATGTGGAGTCATCGGGAGGACTTCATTGCTTGCATTGAAATTTTTCCCTATATGTTCTCGAAGTTTTATTGGGGAAAACAGGCCGGGAAACATAAGCATAGCTTCCTGGAAGTTCTAAGAGTATATAAGAAATAACGTGTGGTATCCGCTCCAACTATTCCTCAACAGGTACTCACAGTTGGGAACCACCGATCATCGTATAATGACGTTTGCACATGATAGATGATCTTCGTATACTTATCATGAACAGCATGTAATGGAATGTGTGCATCATACAGGCCGCAATCATCAGAGAAGCATCACATGACTAAATGAACATCATATAATGACGAATGACCATAATAGCGATGAACAATGGTTAATCTGTAATGTCATGTGAGCATCATGAAATGTAAACTGATCATTGTATAATGCAAATGGGGATTATGTATTTGTGAAAGGACATAACATATTTATTTTTGAGCAACAATTACTATGATTTGCATGAACCATCAAAGTGAACTATCATGATATAATGCATCGGCTCATGGTAAGGCAGCTATGGCCTTCCATACAGTCCACAGCTTTGTATGGGTTTAAATGGCTCATCAAGAAATGCAGTAACCAATGTAATTTTTGCTATTAGCCATTGTCATTTTATCTAGCTTTGTTGAAGTGTACATTTTGCAATGCAAATATCTGTGGATGATGATGGAAAGACAGCCATTTAACAATAACATTTGAATAAAGATAATTATGAAAAAGAAAGGAAAAAGAAGAACAGAAAAAGACAATTTTGGTGAATTCTCCCTCCCAGCTGGTATCCAACAATTAAACATTGGAATCATAGACAATGAACACTACCAATGGATCACAGTGTCTTATCCCTGAGTAACAATTGGATCTTCCTCTGATGTGACTTACATATGGGAAGATCCATTCCATCACAGAATAAGGGACAAGAAACATGTCAAATGACGCAAAACCAGGTTTTCAAGTGTTTAGTTTAAACTTATTTATTTTACGTCGATTGGGAAACAAGTTCTTACAACTTATACTAATCCCTCTCGATGGTTCCAGGGTTGGACCAGTACTTTTCACCTGGGAAGGTCGTGAATAATTCTTGCCTCCAACGGGGTTCGAACCCACAACCTTGGGAACCATAATCGGATTCATTACCACTGGACCACGGCGCCCTCAAGTGTTGCCCCAGACAAGCATAACAAATCTTAGTAACAGCAACCTTGACCCTACTGACCTGAAAATCAATTCCAATCTTTCTCTTCCCATCAGGTAACTGTCTGCTAAATCTGATCATCATACCTCACTCCTAAAAGAAGGTATTTAATGGAAACGAAAAATCTATTTTTAGTTACAATGACCTTGACTCTATCATCCTGAAAATCAATCCCAATCTTTCAATTCCCATAGGGTGTATCTACCTACCAAATATGAAAACTGTATCTCTCTATTTCAACAGGAGATATTCAATAGAAACAAAATGTTTGATGCCCGCCCATCGACCTGCCTGTCCACCCAATGACATACCTAATTCTAATAACCAAGATTTTCATTGAAAACCTGGTTTAAAATTGAAGTCAAATAAAATGCACACTTAACAGGAAATCACAGCAGGCCCACAATCCTTACCTGGCCAGACAACACCCTTCTTCCTTCTGACTAGCATCAACCACGTGGGAGTTACCAATCTGTAATGCACAACACATTATATTATTCACTCAGGTGGAAATGTCCTAAAATGTCCTGAACCAGGGTGAGATGGTTCAACAAGAAAAATACTTGCATCAGCAAGCAAAGGTTATCTGTTTCAAACTCAAACTTTCACTGGCGGTGATTGATATCCCCACATACAGCTTTGCTCAGAAGATCTGTACTATAATTTGGACGTTTATAGCAAATTGTGAAAATCGATTCCATCTTCGCCAAGACAGGTTTTCATACCTGGACTGTCTACTTAACAAGCTTGATTGGCACATAGAAACACACTGATATCACTCAAGTATGATAAATTGAATCAAGTAATCAATAATCAGTTCTTTTGTGTCTAAATATTAGAGGTTGTTAGGTTGTGGAATTGTTATTTTGAAAAGGCAGGATTTGTATTTCACATGTAGTGCATGTATATGTGCACCTGTTTATGTAACTATCATATTTTACTGTATTGTTATTATGAAGCGGTTGTGAGTAATCTCATTTCATACAAAAACAAGTAACTGGTGTTGCACACAACACATGAGTCCCCTACTCATGGTGAGGTGCATAATTTTTTCCATTATCATAGCAACCAGAAATTTGGTCCAAGATAAAAAACAAAGTGATGTGCAGAATCTCCATCCTGCCATCTATTCATATACCAAGTTTCATAATATTATCTTAAACATTTTTTTTAAGTTATCGCAGGATCCAGATTTCCGGACATCCGGATGGACAGAAAACCTATAGACCCTAAAACTGGTTAGGGACTAATAACTGTTCCAAGCAACTTATAAATCTGATGTATTTGTCAAATTTTTGTCCACATTGCATAAAACCATTAATTTAAAGGTAATATTTTTTCTGTCTGTATTTGATCGCTAGCTAAATATTGTAACAGTGGGTTCAAAAATTGAAACAATTCAAAAGCATAAATAGTGGGTTTCTTTGTAATAGATCATAACATGAATGGCTATGAAAAAACATGTATCAAATACTGATAAATAAATAATAAATCGCCAGAATCTACTGTTCCCTATATATAGGTTGTAAATAAGTTACTAATTCCTTATATTGGTTACAAGGAACCTTGGATATAGCGAACAAAAAGTCATGGTCCCAAAAAATTAAAATCAAGTTTTACTGTAAAAAGGAACCGTGAGAACAAACTGTATAACATAATTAATATCCAAAAATAAACAGTTTTAATCAATATGTTTCGCAACCACCCATGAATATACCCACAAATACCTACAAGGGCTTGGCACATAGGAATTTGTCTAAACATACTTTAGTTCTATATATATATATACAGCTACAAGATCTTTTTAGACATACTTCTATGCCATGAGCCCCTGTAATTATCCTTAAATAAAGTAGATAATTAAGAGGAGAGAATGTAATGAAAATCATAATACTTCCTGGATACTAGAATTAATTATGTCAGAACATCTAGAGTGTACCATTAGTATAGTAATTATATTCATGACAGGCTGGTACTTGCCAATCCCATATAAAACACAGTCTAAGTTCATCTGATGGGATAACGATCACAAAAACTGTCACACGCCACAATAATTAACGAAGTTTCCCAATACGCAGGAAAAGAGGTTTATCCTGTATTATTTCAGGCTCGGTTACTGCCCATAAGACTCTTTTGTAATGAAAATAAATGACGCCTCCATGTTCCAAACATTTGCAGGCAGACTTCCTGCGGGGGTGTAATTTTACCATTCCTTCTATTAGTACCTTAAGGTCAATCAAGTAACTTTGAGGCTACTGATGCTTTAGAGATGTAAGCCTGATACCTCTGTAAAACCTAGCCTCCTCACAGTCAGAGAGTGCACCTTTCCAGTTTTTAGCTGTTATAAAGATTAAGCCTGACTTTTCCATTCATGTCTCAGTAAACTGCTCACAAACAGGATCTCAAACAAAACTGGGTGTTGTTTTGTGTAAATTAGGTCAACCATTGACTACCCATTATTCCATTTTAGGAACTGTACAGCCTTTGAGTCCAGCAGGATCTGTTAATACTGGAAAGGTCTGCAGCTTTCTGTTTAATCTGGCATTACAAAGATCTACATGACTGAGTGTGGCGAAATCTAAAAGATTCAAATCAGCCCAGGCTCTTATTTTCATTAGCTACACATAGCACAAAGTAATCCTAAGTAATAAATTATGATCACAATCCACCATTCTTGATTTACATATTACTGAAGTAAATGGCTAACCTGATGTGGATATTTTCCTTATTGACTGACAATATTTATTAAGAAATGAAAAAAAAAAGAAAAGAAAAAAAAAAGGTATTTTTAAGGAAGGCCGTTTTCAGATGATTGGGAAGGGGCCATTATACCATATTTTAGCAAAAAATATTGCCATCTTCATTACATTGAGGAAAGAAAGTTCATGGAATAAATGGCAAATATGAAGAAAACTGAATAAATTTATATGAATTTTCAGAGAGGAATGGCCCATGATAAGGAAGGAACAAAAACCCTGCAATAATTATGAAATACCTCAGTATTTGATTATTACGTAGCACAAAGAACTGTGGGTAGAATTGGTGATTTAACTACAATGGTAATTAATGGGTCATTCAGCTTACCTTGCTTAGTGTGACTATAGAGGGTGCTGCGGACACGTCCAGTCTCTGGACATCATATGGGTCATCTGACAGCTCCAGCTCTATGTGACCCTCATCTCTACTGACCATCAGTGTGGGAATACTGGACATACAAAACCACAAAATCTTTAACCCTCTGCATGTATTCATTTAAAGACAACACTGAGATGAGTCAGGGGCAAATATGAAACCTGAGTATAGGTAAAACATGCACTCTGATTAAGTTACAATGTTTCATTTAAACATTGTTAGTCAAAACATATAATGATATGCATTTACTAAACAATACAACTCAATGTGAAAGTATATAGATTGTAAAGAAAGTGAGTATACATATGAAAGAATTAAATCGAATGAGATTTTTTCCTAATAGAAATTACAGGCATAATGTGCTTGAACATTTTTTAATATCTGGATACATCAAAAGTAAAATGATGCTTACCATGTATTGTACAAGGCTGCTTTGACTGCCAGTGATGCTGCATCAAACAAGTTTCCACCACACTCAAGTAACTGAAGAAAAAAGGTAAAACAAAATTAACACAGTATACCATTAAGACTTGTGTTTGATATTCCTTAATTCAAAATTTTGAAAGTCAAAAACTCTATCATTTAATGATCTTGAAAGAATTTTGTTATCTGAATCATTTTTAGCATACTCTAAAAAGAAATGGTACTAAATATCTTCATAATTTCAAAGCTGTGGAGATTTGAATTTATGATAATTTAATATGTTGATATGATTTTGAAATGTTGTTTGGATGGGAAACAAAAATATTAATAACTTGTTTTAATCTATATGCCATGTTAAACAGCTAAACCAGAACGATTAAGATTTATTTATACAGGTGACAATGCTGTAAGTTTCCAGATAACTCTCTAATGAAAAGGTTTAACATGAAATGAATATGAATTCAAATATAATTCTACAATAAAACTTCAAATCAAGTTCTTTGAGATTTAAAAGAACCAAGAATGTGATGGTAAAATCAAGTGAATTGACCATGATATGGGAAAATGGTAAAAAGTGTTGATGAAAAAAATCAAAGGTGAAGATGTCTAAGAAAAATTAAAAAGATTGAAACAGTATCACTGTAGAATAATCAATTGTCTTGGGGGATGAATTTTATTGATGTTTTGGACGGCTTTCTATGAATATCAATCCCCACAGTTTATTTAATAGAATTTAACCCTTTCCCTCATATAGACTCATTTTGACGCATTCAATAGGTACCAATAAACAGATATCAGCAAATTTAATGTCAATTTAAATTTAATTAAAAGGGCGAACAGATAAAACCTGATCAGCCTGCGAGTTACTCGAGGCTGATCTGGTTTTATGCTGTTAGCATAGGTCTTTTCATGGTGTCCTCTATGAGGGAAAGGGTTAATAGACCTCATGTTTTCATGTACATAAATACACAAATAAATATACCCACATATTTTATTATTAACAGATTCCAGGAAATTTAATGTCAATGAAAATTATTTATTATACTGTATCAAAATAAAAATATAAATTATTCAAATAACCTTATGTCATAATGAAAACTGATAAATAATTTACCAGAACATCAACATAGAGGACCCAGCACTGTTGACCCTCCACTACAGACAGTTTGGCCAGGTCCAGACAACTGGGACAGTCATACGCCCTCATCAACATGGTGCTGATCTCTGTCGCCAGCTCCTCCCCACCTCTACCCTCAAACTCAGGTGTGGCATTGGCAGAGCTGCAACACAGACACATGAGTGGGGTTTATTTATCATATTTTAACCACAGGTACTCGGTATGTTGCTTTGACCAAAAAACTTCTTACTTTGCGTGGAAGGGATGAATAAAGGTATTTAGTTACAAAAAACACCATCTTGCCTAAGAAAACAGTTTGTGAATTCAAAAACACATTTGCTCGAAAGACCGAGGGAATCTCTCCAATCTCTCCCATATAAAACTATAGAAAAACTAAAGCCACAATACCAGTTTAGAAATGTATTGAAAGACAGGGGTCAACGTCAACACTAACAGTGTCCTGTGATCCCAAAAATTGGGAAGGGCTTCCAGAATTGACATGTCAGGTGTTCCGTTGGAACACTTAGTTTTCTGATTAAAAGTAAATTGGACAGCCACATTTGCTGAAAATCGATGTAATCATCTTCAAAATACTTTCTTATTAGTAACATTCTTTTATGAATTGTAACTTTTTAATCAACTGTTATGTGAAAAAAGCAATCATATTTCTGAATGACATGACAGGGACTCCCAATTTTCAACTAATGAAAACTTATAGCCTACTAATATCATTTGACATTATTTAAAACATTATGTAATTATGTGACTTACCAGTCCACAAAAAACTCCAGTCTGCCTTTATCTGGTTTCCCAGGCAATGGTGTCCCCAACTCTGCTTTTACACCTACCAGAATGTCTGTGTTTGCCTGGAGAAAAGGAAGAATTCAAGCAAAAATAAAAACTCTTGTTATAGTTGATTAATTATAAGATAAACTGCACACTTGGAGTAAATCCCAGAAGTATGGTAAGTCCCAGGAACAGTGTAGGAAGGGTTGGACACACAAGATTTATTCCCTATATAAATTCTATGTCACAGTACCAATACACACAATAGGAGAGAATCGTATGTAAGAGGCTAGTTAGCTTAGTCTGTAGAACAATCGCCCTGTAAGCGAAAGGCCCCGAGTGATATAACCTGTGATATTTCCACAGTCCCATATTGGGAGACAAATTAAACCAGGTGAGGAGTTTAAATATACAGCCTGACTTGGACTTAAAACTTGGTCTTTCTCTTACAGGATGAATACTCTACTAACTGAACCTGGCTGCTTACACATGATTCTCCCCCATTGCGAGTTATCAATACCATGAAATACTCACCTGTCAAATTGGAATGCATCTTCAAATTTCCATATCAGTCCAGAGAAAAAGTTGAACATGATCTCAGAGTACATACAGTTACAGTTCTACATTGGCCACAAATGTCACAGGGTGAGAAAATGTGCAGTCTGACCAGGACGCGAAACCTGTGCATTAAAGGGCGATTGCTCTACCGAATGAGCTACCAGGCTGCTTACCGGTATACATGATTCTCCCCTATTGTAAGTTATCATTACCATGACATCTTTATGAAAAGGAAATAGAAAGGGCCTAAATTTAGGTTTAAATGGTCACATCAAAATTCCTAAATCACATGCACATTTTCACATGTAGTTTGTCCATCTGTGAAAGTTTAGGGAATACCCCAGCAATAGTGTAGGAGGAGATAGACACACAAGATATTTTCCCTATTATATATTCTATGTAGGAAGAAAAACAAGGAGGCATATCTCCTGTAATAGATGAAAATTAAAGGTGCATAAGTTAGCATAGAAGGACAGATTCCAGTATAGTTTCATTAAAAATTTGTTTAAAGAACTGTAGAAGATGTGCACACTAAATTGTTTCTACAGATAGACAAGACAACCTAATTACAGTATACACCACAGGGTTCGACATTAATTTTTTTGAGAGCTGGACCAGTGGTCCAGTAACCTACTAGACCTGACCTTACCTGAACAAGACCAAAGAGTAAAACACATATGTCATACTTAGATCAATATACTTACTTCGGTATACTAGTACCTAACGGTGTTTTTTTTTTTTTCTTTTTCTTTTTTTCATGTTTACTTTGAGAAATAAATAAAAGTCTACAAAGATAATACTAGAATTACTCTTGTGTTATATGCTTTTCATTAACATTGCATGAACACCTTGATTGTACTTACATGGAAATCCCCATATATGCGAGTTCCGGATAATGTCTATTGTTCAATGATTTTCAAGCAATTCCATTTAAAGCAAAACGACCTGTTTCTTGCCATTTATTCATAGTTTCTTTGATTCCTCTTTACCTTTTTCGTTCATTATTGACATTGTCTTTTTTGTCAGATGAAAAGACTATTTGACATTTTTTCGGCTGCACATTGCGGTAAAAACAAATCGTAAAAAGGTCTATTGTCGTTATACCTTGGATCCCAGCATAATAAAAAGATTAGCGTTCATGCATTAACTTGCATCTCTAGCATTTTTAAATTAAATTTTATTCATTATGATACAAAGATTTCGTAAACATTATAAAATGAAAAGTTAGATGAAGAAATAAGCATTCTTAGCTTAGTATAACGACATTGAACTTGGCAAATGCGTGATGGAAAAAGCCTCATTCTGAAAACACAATCCAATGAGTGAACGAGTGTCAAGTTACCGAAAATGCCACTATATATATAGCACACATGGGTTTTCCAAGAAACTGTTTCACAAGGGTCAATAGTTTGGCCATTACAGTTATTTTTGTGCTTTTGATGTGTCAATAGATAAAATTTCTGCAAACTTTGACCAATTTAGAACACGACCAGTCGGTCGTGTTAGCCTAGGACCTAGCTGGACCGGACCATCATTCTACTAGTGAATGTTGTTCATTCGGGCCTTAATGTAGAACCCTGCACCCTTATAACTTTGTTGTGTGGGTAACTGGAATAATCATACAGGGGCCATACCAGTCTCAACTTTGCCGATCCACTTGTATTTGATACAACATCTGTTTCAATTTCTAGGAGCCGATAATCTTCACAGCCTCTCCCATCTTCCCGTATATTATCCTATAATACAATAAATGACATCCAATAAATTCAATAATTTAACACCAATGCAAAAAGAGATACAAGTATCAGCATTTCCAAAATTGCTAAAAATCACCGTTAGCCAAGTGAACAGAAAGTTACCCTGTGACATATAGGGAAATTATATGTCAAAGTACTTGTTCTTGAAGGAGAGGTTCATAGCTAGGAAATGTTATCATCCTTGGTTCATCATCTATCAACGTTGAAAAGAAAAGGACTACAACAAGTTAATGTCTTATACCATACCAGAAAAGCTAATAGTCCCATACCGTTCATGCCATATCACACAAACTGGAAATTATCGATAGTGCTGAAATCTTGTACTGACAATGACATAAACAACCAAGTTCCTTATAGTTAAATTACATAATACTTTTACTCATATAATGACAGATCATGTCTGTTTGGTTCAGCATCAAAAAAAAAAAAAAGACTACAACAAAGGGGCATATTCCAATTGAATCTCTCATGCAATTATGCGCCCAATAGTCCAGCACTGTCTGGCAACATATACTTCTGGTAGCCCATAGTCCCATCAATGAGCCGCTCGGAGTGACATGATATTTTTTGTACTGGTTGTCATGCCTCTCCATAGGGGATATCGCCAAATCGAAAGTAGAGCGATGTCACAAATTATGGGTACACAAGTGTGGACTAGGTAGCCTATTAACAAAGTCCAGAATTCCCAGCATTCAAAGCAGTTTCCCAATGTTTGTTCCTGGTAATCTAATCTGTTCATCTTTCTGCAACCCACTGAGAAGGAACCTGCTTGACTATTACGTCAGTGTTGCAGGAGTAAAAAGTTGCTTTCTTGATCGATAGTATATCGCCCTGGGTAGGCAAATAATAACATACATGTACAAGAAACCTGAAAGTCATTTGAAGACTTATACTTGAAGACTTGAGACAAGTATAGAGCTGCCACACTGCAATATCACACTATGGACATGGGGCACCTTACCACACCCTGTCAAATTATTCTGACACCAGGTTTATCAGTCCTGGAACTAAATTCTCAGATTAGTTAATACTTGGCTTATCTCACTGAAATCATCAACAGGAACAACATAACATAGTAACTGGTCTGTAATGGTGTCAGAGTATTGGGGTATTGACTGAAAGGTCATGGTTTTACTTTAGTCCCTTTTTTAAACAGTCTATGTTAATTGACAGTACCCCACTACACCGTATAACAAAACAAATTTCCGATAGCAGTTAAAAAATAATGATAAATGATGCATAAAAGTCAAAACCTGAACACCATGGATAATAAATGTCTTCTCTGCATCACTCAAATGAACATCAACCATAATTAATATTCTTTAAAACATGTGTGGAGTAGCAAAACGAAAGTAAGCGGAAGTGTGTAAACGTCATTAAAACATGCGTACCACAGAAACCGGTTAAATGCCCGATTTTCCATCATGCATCAAATTATGCTATGCTATATTTTAGACCTTTAGTGACACGATATTATTTCGTTTTGTTGAATTATACTCAAGGTTTGTTATTAGGATGGCAGAGTTTTTCATTAATAAAAATTACAACAAACATAGAAGACGACAGTGATAATTTTAGTTATTATTCGTTAAGAAATTGCCGTCATCAAATTATGCGTACACAGGAAGAAAACAATCCATCAACAAAATGTTAGTGAAAGAAGGGTATATTATAGAGTATGTGTTGTTTTTGTTTACTAACCTGCACTTTTGTAGTTTAGATGAGTAAATTAAATATTTATTTTTATACTGTCGTAAAGCCATTCTTTAAAAATCAATATATTGTAGTTGCCATTCACAACTGTTAGGTTCCCCCATAGCTTCTTGTCAAGTCTATTTAATAGACTGGATTTTATATTGTATATATATATATATATATATATCCTAATGCTGGGATTTATCCTGTTTATATGGTGTGTTTTTTTCTTATTAATAGTACATTCCTATTTTTTCTCAATATGCTAAGACCTGACATGCACATGTCCTGCCTGTAAGTGTTGTCACTATATAATAACAAATACAGCAGTGCATGATAGAGACATATCTACAAGATTTAATCCAAGCAATTTTGTGTGATGGAATCCTAACTCGAAACTACATGTATTTTGGAGATTTAAAAAAAAGAATAAAGCTCATGGTTGTGATTATTCAGGTGCCGGGTTAAAATCACCATGGGCAAGTGATTTTTCCAAGGAGATAGCCCAAGTTTATTTTCTTAAAATGAAATCTTTCGGGGTTTTTTTATATTTTATTTTCTACAATATATAGGGGGTGAGTTGCTTGCAAATTGTGTTTGATACATGTTAACTGAAATTCATTTTAATACTTCACATATTTAGTTTTAAACATTAACAAACACTAACTAACTTAAAGATTGGACAAGCTGTTTTCACTGGGGGCAATTAGATGTTCAAAGTAACTTGCCACCCGGGCAAGTGAAAGTCAAATCCTTAAGGAAACCCCTGTTATTATTGGCTTGTGGCAACATTCCCACATCCCAATCAATTAATCCTTTTTATATTTTATCGAAAAACCTCAAAAGAACATAGTAAAATCTAAAATTTCAACTTTAATAGTTTCAGTGATAACTATCAATATATGATTTAATTTCACACTAAAAATCTAAATCTGCTTAATTTTGTACAAAATTCCAAAACCCCTTAAAATTTGGGTTAAAATTTTGGAAAAAATCAATTATTCTATAGTATATAATTATATAGCGGTTAATGAAAAGGTCTTCAGTTTGAAGAATAACTCTTCACCATTTTATTTAGTTGTCTTTGTAATTTCGTCTAAAAAATGATTTTATTATCAGCCATGTTTTGAAATTTGACCAATCAGTTATCAATATGTGTCAACATGTATACTTTAAAATGGGTCAGATATTTGAAGCAGTTTATTTACCTGTGGTAATTATTTGTTGGATTTTAGTTTAAAAAACATTGTCATCATAAGTTTGTTTCTAGGGAATAACAAATGTTTGTTTCTTCTACTCAAGGTATTTTTAGGTGCAGTCATTTCGCGTTACATGATATGTTTGGTAGTGGTTGACTGGTTTTCATCTCTCAGTTGGGATATTGCCAGAACAAAAGCAGAATTATCACTATTTATGGATACACAAATGTGAACTAGTTTGTAGCCATATTATATATTTACTCAGATTTGTGATTCCCTTATTTTTCTGACATGTTGCAGTTAGCAGAGATTATCCTTTTGAGTACACATTATCTGTTTGAATTTTACAGAAATTTTTTTTTTCAAGATAAGTCAGAGGAACAGATTATGCTGCATATATAATATGCTTAATTTCTCAAATGACAATTTAAAATGGACAGTGATACCCAATTATTTTTCAAATTGATCAATGATTATGATGGGTAATGAACTGGGGGATACAAATACATGTACATAAAAATAAATAAAAGAAACTGTGGTGTATTGTAATGTTGGTTACTATATAAAAAATATATTTGCTGAAATATTCAATTAATTTTACATATACATGTACTGTTACTTAATTTAAATTGAATATCTTACATGCATATATATATCATACATGTAATAGTCAATGGGCAAATAAAGCTTAACTGGAGTCCAGGTCTCTAAAGTACATGTACATGTAGTTGTAAGTCAAATGAGGTCCCTGTTTCTCTGAAGTATGATTATTATTGTGATAATCTTTCTCTTTTAACTTAAAATTCAACTAGAGAAAAGTGTATACGATATGGATGTATATATATATATATGTGTAGGGTAAAGAAACATATCAGAGTTCATCATCTTTCCTGTCAAAAATAAACCATTTATGTACATGTATTCCCCTAGACCTTAATTTGTGTATTCTTCTGAAGGTATAAGTCTGACGCCAGCTATAACGACAAGCGGACATTACACACTTGAGTATTTCTTTTTGCTACAGTATGTCATTTATCAGCATTTTCATTTTTTTCATGATTTACCTTCATGCAATTTGCATCTTGTAATTATGTATGTTAATACTACAATTGTTATATAGGGACCAAGGCACCATTAATTAACCTTCTGAAGTTGGTATTTTACCTCAAAGATTTGCCTTGTTCCACCAAATTTGAATAGACTATCTCTATAATAACCCTGAGGCTTTCAATATATATATAATATAAATGTTCTCCCAATGAAAAAATATCCATTAATGCAGAATGCATGCAGAAACAAGCAATATATATTTTTTTATCAGCTGTTGCCAAAAAAAATCTGAAAACTCATTTCTCAGAAGTTAGTTCTTGCAATTGATATTAACCCTTTCCCTCATAAAGGAAACCATGAAAAGACCTATGCAAACAACATAAAACCAGATCAGCCTGCGAGTGATCAGGTTTTATGCTGTTCGCTGCTCCTCAGTGGTCTGGAAATGAGGACTTGATAATTAAATTTAGTAAGGTTTAACTGTGGTTTTCTGCAGATAGGCTTTATGTGGTACCTATTGAGTGTGTCAAAATGAGTCTATATGAGGGAAAGGGTTAAGAGATATATTTTAAATAGACTCATGATGTCTTGGTAATGTTTGCCCAACTAGTCATTCAATCTTATTTTTGCTCTAAGTACTCTGTGCAAATTATCTATTTGTAAATTAAGTTTTAGTAAAATAACATATTTTATTTTGGCTCAGAACACCTTTTATTAATGTGGATTTTTCCAAAATACACTGTAGAATGAGATCTTAGAAGAAACTAGCTAGAAGGAAATGAACGAAATGTAACAGTTCTATAGATATGGCCAATTCACACTTATATACAAGTGTCTGAATTTCAGAAAATCAATAGAATAATCCAAATTTAATGCACTGATTATTTCCTCAGCTTAAGTATATCTCCTGGAACTTGAAAATTCACAGGTCTGAAAGAGTCACTAATCTCCTGAAAGTTGATTAAAAAAAGTTGCCTCATTGATCTTGTCTGCCAGGTCCTATAAATAAGTAAAAGCTCTGAGTGATTTTGAAACCAGTCCTTTGGCAACATTGCAGCCATTTTCAGATGATGTTTGATTTTAACACATTTGTAACAATGTGGATAAATTGATCTTGTCTAATTAAGTGATTAAATAGACATCCCTTATCAGTAAAGTATTATATATATGTAATATACATGTATATTTAGGTCTCTTTTAAGTTTAAATTTCAAAAGATAATGTTAAACATCCACAGTCTCACTGTCTGTATGTGTGAGAGACCACCTGACTTCTGATTGTACTTTATAAGGGCTTAAAAAAACCTTGACAGAGTTAGATAAAAATAGATGAAACAATCTTGCTCATAAATCATGTCTTTTTATCATTTCTTTATCAGGGGCCATTCACAGGTATCTTCACCTCTGAAAATTTCTTTATTTGCATGCATTCTTCCCAAATTTTCTACTTACCCTTGTTTTTAGCTCACCTGAGCACAACACACTCAAGGTGAGCTTTTGTGATCGCCCTTCATCTGTAGTCCATGGTGCGCTGTCAACAAATTGGCGTGTTAATACTCTAGAGGCCAAATTTTAGCCCAATCTTTATGAAACTTGGTCAGAATGTTTGTCTCAATAAATTCTTGGACAAGTTCGAAATTGGGTCATGTGGGATCAGAAAGTAGGTCACGAGGTCAAATCTTAGAAAAACCTTGTTAACACTCTAGTTTTCTTTTTCCTTTTCCCAAAAATCAAGAAAAAGACCAATTTGTTTCAATAACTCCCCAGGGCAAATTAGATCGCATGTACGTATTAAACAAAAACTGACACACATATAAAAAGCATTAAAAAGGTCCCATCAAAAAAACACATCAAACTCTATAAATATCTTTTGTTTTACTCTGAAAATAAACACTGCAAACTGTATAAAACTGGCTATATGCATGCATGCATGCACATAAAATGACATACATTTTGCAGCCAGATTAAAAAATTACATACACTCAGTTTATTGTTCCATAAGAAGCATATCAGGCTGAAACATAATTATACAGATCATGGATGCAAAAACAATAAATCATGCTTTAACCCTTTCCCTCATAGAGGACACCATTAAAAGACCTATGCGAACAGCATAAAACCAGATCAGCCTGCGAGTAACTCGCAGGCTGATCAGGTTTTATGCTGTTCGCTGCTCCTCAGTAGTCTGGAAATGAGGATTTTGTAATTAAATTTGGTAAGGTTTAACTGTGGTTTTCTGCAGATCAGGCTTTATGTGGTACCAATTGAGTGCGTGAAAATGAGTCTATATGAGGGAAAGGGTTAAAACTTAAAAAATAGTAAATGCTAATAGATTTATGTGAGAGCAGTCTGATCTCTAGTGTTACAAGTATCAAGTTGTGAAAACTTGTGGTTCAATTCCATTTCTCATAATTGATGAAATAAAATACTTTTCATCTAAAAAATAAACAAAGTAACGCTTATTTATTCAACACAGATGATTTTTAGCTCACCTGAGCATAGCTCAGGGTGAGCTTTTGGGATACTTGATTGTCCGTCGTCTGTCATCCATCGTGTGTCGTCCGTCGTCCGTCAACAATTTTGATGTTTACACACTAGAGGCCACAATTTTGATCCAATCTTCCTCAAACTTGGTCAGAATGTTTGTCTTGATGATATCTTGAACCCTTTCGAAAATGGGTCAGGTTGGATCAAAAAGCAGGTCAGTAGGTCAAATCTTAGAAAAATCTTTTTACACATAGAGGCCACAATTTTGACCAATCTTCCCAAACTTGGTCAGAAAGTTTGTCTTGATGATATCTTGAACCCTTTCGAAAATGGGTCAGGTTGGATCCAAAAGTAGGTCAGTAGGTCAAATCTTAGAAAAATCTTTACACATTAGAGGCCACAATTTTGATCCAATCTTCCACAAACTTGGTCAGAAAGTTTGTCTTGATGATATCTTGAACCAGTTTGAAAATGGGTGGGGCTGGACAGAAATGTAGGTCAGTAGGTCAAATTTAGAAAAATTTTTGGGCAACATTTTTGGTCCAATCATCCTCAAACTTTGGCAGAATGTTTGTCATGATGATATCTTTTGTGGATGGGGTCAGAAAATTCCTGAACATTGTTTCACCTCATCATCTTAATTCTAAAGTAATCTGTTTTGTACAGGCAATGAATGATACTTTTCTCTGGTGAGCGATCTAGGGCCATCTTGGCCCTCTTGTTAATATATGTTGACAATTCAAAGATATGAGGACTATAAAAATTTAATGTTTTGTATTGATGTGCTGATTATAAATGTCAAAATAGAGTCCCTAATTTGTCATGGCCATGTTGTAAGTGCCCATTAAATGTATGGTCAAATTGAGCTTTCTTTGTCCGTGCTGTTACTCAATAGCTACTGGATGGATTTCAATCAAACTTAATCGGAAGTTTCACTAGCAAGCACAGATGTGCATATTGTACAGCTGTTATGGTTGAATGATTTTTCGTAGAGTTATGGTCCTTTAATTAATTTTCTTAACTTACCCCCCCCCCCCCCCACTTAAGTTTATGTGGGGTATAATTATCCAAAATTTATACATTGTTAGCAGAGTCCACCATGAGGGGGGGAACGTAAGCACATTTTAGGTTTCTTTGCAAAGTTTCTGTTTGATCTACCTGTTATTGTCAGAGTTTTCATTAGCTTATCAAATTCTGCCACTTTTTGGAGAGTAATTAACTTTGTGACAAGAAGTAGTGTGGGGAGTATTCATCACCTTTAGTGATAGCTCTAGGTTGCATTGTTTTCAAATATATGAGAAGCCAACATGTTTTAAAAATGTTTCTTTTTTTAACAACATTTTGCCTGTATAAAATCAATATTTGATTCACAAGGTTTGATTTGCTAACTAGATCATGAGAGTACAAGTTAGAATTTGAGAAATGTTTAAATAAGATGTTTAACTGAAAGTTGACTTAATGTAACTTGTATACATTGGGTAAGTGTATGCATGACTGCATGGGTTGATTGGATTTTTGACGGTATGTTTGGACTTGCCTTCATTATCATATCAAGACACACTACCAAGATAAAATGTATGATTTTTCAAGTATGGCACATGATTTGTATGTATAGATATTATTATATGAAAATGCACTAATACATGTAGAATTAAATGCATCATATGATACATGTATCGGTATTCAAATATGGAGGAGAAATTGATTGACCTACTGTTTGTAAAGATTGTAGCTAACGTGATTGAATTTCTCGATTTATGCATTTAGGATTTCTCTCACACCCAGTATTCATTACACCACACTGGAAAGACTGTAGTCTCTTGACAGCATGTGAATACTCAAGTTAATTAAATGGATTAAGTAAAACATGCAACATGCAAAGGTAAGTACCATATGCTATACATGGTACTTCATGTTCTTACTCAGCCTGGGACATTTTTAGATGTTTATATAGCTGATGCTTGGCTTTATAGCTAATGCCAGAAAGGTATATTATATTTTTTTTTATCTTTGCAAATTAAAATGTAAAAATAATAAATAATCTTAAGAAAAACATTTTTGTTAATTTGGCAAAAATTTACAAAGTTAAACATTTTTTTCCAATTATGTTAGACAGCTCATAAATCCTAATGATAGCAAACCAGTCAGTATTTAATCATAATGTGTAAACTTATTTTCCATAGATTTGCTGGCTGAAATATTTGGTATATATATTTTCTCAGTTTCTGACATTTTCGCATGAAAATTCCTAATTTAAAAGGCATATGGACTGTTTTTCTAAAACTGTGGTGAAAAAATTCCCTGTCATTGTATTGATTTCTGATACAATAACTGTCATGGTATTGATTGACAGGTGCTAAAAATGCTGGAGTGACAAATACTGTGACATATTTTAACTGCCTGTAGAATTGATTAAGCCTTTCATTGCCCAGAAACTCAGTGTGGCATAATGGGACAGTATACCATACATTGTAAATCAGATCATGCTGTCTGCAAGTTATAATAATGTGGTCAGGCAGATCTGGTTTTATACTGCGCACAACAGGGGCTCTTTTTATCAAACTTTGCATGGATAAACTTGATCTAGTACAATGTAATAATAGTGTTGTCATTATGTCTACTAGTTTCTTATTTTGAAGACTACATGTAAAACATAAAAAATATGTCCATTTTTTTTTGGTATTATACAAACTCATTGTTTTTTGTGAGGAAAAAAAAATCTCCAGAATAATTTTTTACAGCTGTGAATTTACATCCTATAAAATACATTGTTATTGTTTATTTGGTATGAAAATTAACTGTGAGTATAGAATTTTATATTTGACACTACTAGAATATTTACTTGTAAACTAGAGACAGTGAGTTTCTTAGTAGTGATTAGTAATTTCTTGGTAGTGTCGTGTGATATTCTTTTCATAGTGAATTTACATATACAAGACCTGTTGAGATTATTGCTTTCAATCTGATCAGGTTGTCTGTTTGGTAAAGGGTTTGATGGTACAGTTACTCTATTCACCCACTACCCACTGGTTCATTTTTATTAGGGTTTAACCCTTTCCCTCATAGAGGACACCATGAAAAGACCTATGCGAACAGCATAAAACCAGATCAGCCTGCGAGTAACTCGCAGGCTGATCAGGTTTTATGTTGTTCGCTGCTCCTCAGTGGTCTGGAAATGAGGATTTTGTAATTAAATTTGGTAAGGTTTAACTGTGGTGCTCTGCAGATCAGGCTTTATGTGGTACCTATTGAGTGCGTCAAAATGAGTCTATATGAGGGAAAGGGTTGATATTACACAGTTACTTGCTCAACCCACCCTTTATTTTCCAACTAATACTGTCCTACCTCCACCCTTTTTCCACCTGTCAAGTTTTTGTTTGTTTTGGAAAAATGCTTTTCTTTAGGCACAGTTTTTATAATTATACTTAATGGATCCTGTGAATAATCTTATTCCATCCCACACATCTTTCTTGATTTAAATATGGTGATTTGGCCATATTGCTCTTCACCACTGTTTACACTCTCCTAAAATAAAAAAAAAATACCAACATGAAATAATATTTGTATTGGGTAAACTGCCAAATAACATTTTAATTTCTAGGTGTGGTGGTTTTTGAAATAGAGAGATTAAAAATAACATGAAATGTTTTTATGCTTTTCTCTTTCTTTATAAAGCAAAGCATTTGGATACGATTCATGTGATGGTTTAGAAAGTAAAACATAAATTTGCATCAACTCATTTTGAGTGAAGCTTGAAACAGATTGTTGCAATATTTCTTGTTTACAATGTTTGCTGTCAGTATTTAAAAGCAAAGCTTTTAGCATTAACATTATATTATTTTTGTTTATCGATATAATAATTCACAAATGTAATAGAAAAGGCTTTATTTTAATCCTATATGGTATTCATGTTTATCGGTTTAAAGTGTGCAGGAAAATAAAGGAAAGCCATGATAGTTGTCATGTAATGTGTAGTCCATTACCTGTTTTTTTTTGCTTTAGGAAACAGAGCAGATGCAGATAGGATTGAATCTCCCCTGACAAGAGCATAGCTTTGGTGAAATTAATGTGTAGGCTGAATTCTAGGGGGGGGGGGGGGGGGGGAAAAAAAATTTTTTTTTCAGAGGATTCATAGTTATTGCAGGAAAACTAGTAAATCATCCTCCATCCATGATATATAATACATGTAACCATTCTGTATGTTTCATTGGCATTGTTGGTCACAGCCTACAGGAAGCTATCCTGAGCTGTCTGATCAGGGTTTCCTCTGTTTTTTTTTTTTTTTTTTTTTTTTTTTTTTCAATACAGAATTGTAGCTCTGATTCTACACAAACTGCACGGCAAAAAAAAAAAATCCACTGTTTCATATCTTCTAAAGTTCATTTAATTGACATTCATCAATTTGATTACGATAAGTCATTAATTTGTGCATGAATATTAACGAGGAAAAGGTTTAGTTTATTTATTGGTATTCAGGTCATTATTATCACGTTTTAATAGACTGAATTGAGAGACTAATCCTTTGAACAAATTTAACATTATGGAAAACCTTTTGGTTTAAGGTAGTCCATCCATCATTAAATTGTGATCATGGTCTATGAAGTTATCAAGGGAATTTTATTACATACGGTAAATGCAAGCCTTTACAGACTTTGAGCAAAAGAGCCTTTAACTTTAAGTCTAAATCATTGGATGCTTGCATCTGCACTGAAGCCTTTTTAAGCATTTGAAGAACCATGATTATAATCTAATGATGGATGGATAACCTTAATATTAAGATAATATTGATAAAGATTTGCCATCAGAATAGATGATATTTCTATTTTCTTGAAGTTAAAATGCCATTTTAATGGAAGCGCAATAGTTATTGATGAACATTAAACTTAACATTGCAGTAATAAAACATTTGTACCAGGGTGGCTGATTAAATTTTCATCTGAATATTAGAACATTGCGGTAGAGATATACTAAAATAAATTATCCTGTGTTGTATCATTGCTTTTTTATTCCACTGCAAACAAATTTTGAGATGGGGGTATATAGGAGACTCAGTCTTTTGGTTTGTTTGTTGTTTATTTCTTGGCCAAATTTGATAATGGTGATAAAGACGATATTTAGTTGGGAATACTGCCAAAAGTGAATATCCAAAAATGCCTTCTTGCTACAACTCTATAGTATGATATAGCGACAAAATGCTGGATTTTACAAGTTTAACAGTTTAAAATTTGGTATGCTGGTGCATTATGATAAAGCATTTTAAGTTCCTGGATATGAATGCAATTCAGTTTTACATTCTTTCAAAGCTTATACAGTTGAATCAACAGCCATCAAAATTTTCATTAATGAATATAACAACAGATTTAAAAAAACACAAAAAAACCGACAGATTTGGCTGTTGGTCAAGGGGGATTTTGGACGTTCAAAACTTCAAATATTGCCAAAAATTGATTTTAACCAATGACTTTGATCTGCAATCGGTCGATAATGAAAACCCTTAGTCATAAATGATTTTTTTTTCTAAATGCTGTGAATAAGTGAACTCAAGAAATATTATGAAGACATATTATGACTATATAACATGAATATATTTCCTTCCCTCAGGCGACACCATGAGCAAGATCAGGAACCCTTGATGAAGCAACAGCAGAAGCCGCGACGGCCGGTGGAGGACGGGGTCATGATCATTGATTGTGGCCCGTGTCTTCGACGCATGCGGCTCCATCACCTTATTCCTAAGGATAGCAGTAGCCTATGGTTTGTGAAGGACATCTGTGGCATTATCTGTGTCGTGTTGACCTGGTTCCTGATTCTGTACGCTGAGTATGTGGTGATGTTCATCATGCTGATACCCAGTCCATTCCCAGCATACAGCTGGGCCAATGCCATCCTCTTTAACATATTAACTTTCCTAGCAGCAGCCTCCCATTCTAAAGCCATGTTAACAGATCCAGTAAGTATATTTTATTGGTGACTTCAGCATTTAATTTTACATACAAAGTGTATAATATTTTTATTGATGATTAAAGACTAGGGCCAAAATTCAATCTTCTTGACTGGTCCTGTTGGCTGAGTGCTTAGAATGTCCACCTCAGAATCAAAGAGGTTGTGGGTTCGATCCCCGGCCGTGACATACCAAAGTTGTAAAAAATGGTACTCACTACTTAGGTACTACTCCCTTGCTTGGCGCTCAGCACATAAGGGTAGTTCCAGGACTGGTTGGCCCGGTGTCAGGATAATGTGACTGGGTGTGGTATCATGCTGCATGTCTATGGTGTGATAATGCAGTGTGGCAGCACTATATCTGTCTCAAGTATACATTGTCTCCAAAATGACTGAAATACTGTCGGTGGGATGTAAAACCCAACAAACAAACAATCTTCTTGATACAAAGACTATAATTTAGACTGACGAAGGAAGTGTAAATTTCAAAAGTAATGTGTTTTTGAGTCTAAATATTTCAGCGAATATATTTATTTTGCGTTATAAGTGAAGGTAATAATTGGCATAAATCATATTCTGTTCTTTTTTTAGCTCACCTTGAGTGAGGTGAGCTTTTGTGATCGCCCTTCGTCCGGCGTGCGATGTGCATTGTGCGTCAACAATTTGGCTTGTTAACACTCTAGAGGCCATATTTTTAGCCCAATCTTCATGAAAATTGGTCAGAATGTTTTTTCCCATAAAATCTTGGACAGCTTCTAAATTGGGTCATGTGTGGTCAAAAGGTCGGTCATGAGGTCAATTTTTAGAAAAACCTTGTTAACACTCTAGAGGCCACATTTTTGGCCCAATCTTCATGAAACTTGATCAGAATATTTGTTTCCATAAAATCTTGGACAAGTTCGAATTTGGGTCAATTGGGGTCAAAAAGTAGGTCATGAGATCAAATCTTAAAAAAACCTTGTTAACACTCTAGAGGCCCACATTTTTGGCCATATCTTCATGAAACTTGAAATTTGGAAGCAGGTAGCCCAGAATTTTATTGCCAAATTCTTATGTACAGCAGTGCTTAGACTCAGTCAGTCTTTATACAATTTATTTTATCAATGTGTAATTTACAGTAACTGTTACAAAAAGCAGAGAGAACAATTAAAATGTTAGAATCAATCAAAGACATCAGTGGCAGAGATCAGCAACTTAAGTTTAACCAGAAATGCATCCATGTACCTATATGTTAATCATGAAGTAGAATGTAAAACTCTCAGGCCATTAATGATCCTACATGCATAAATATTACATTTTCCGGAAGCTTAGCCTTATGACATTAAGCTACATCAGCAGAAGAAATGTATGTTTTGCATAACATATTCACATTATACTAACTTATTGAAATGAGAAACAAACTTTTCATGGTGAGAATTTCAAAGAAATGAACATAAGGAATATATCTGAAATATACATATATATTTATTTTATTCAGAAATTAGCATCGCATACATATTCTTGATATGAATATAACATGATATATACATGAACACTTAAAAATCTACAAAATTGTAGATATCAGTTCTGTGGAAATCAGATGTACTTAAGAATAATTATTTATCTCAAAGACATACAAATGATAAAAATATGAAATAAATGAAATACTGTTTACTTTTATTCCCCCCCCCTTTTTATACGCCCATCTTAAGATGGGGCGTATTATGTGAACACTCACGGTGGGTGGGCGGGCGTGCGGGCGGGGGTGGAACATTTGTTGTCCGGGCTCTAACTTCAATACCGTTTGCCCAATCCTTTTCAAACTTTCCACACATGTGCATGGCCATAATATCTCGGATGAGTTCGATATCCAGCATTATTGCGTGAATGACTTAGAAGTTATGGCCCTTGACGTACACAAAATACTTGAAATTGTGATTGTCCGGGCTCTAACTTCAATATTGATTGGATCAATTGATACGCCTAATAGGCGACTGACTCCATCCTTTTATTGATACCTTATCAGTGATCACAGATGGTATTTTCATTACATAATATACTGTGTAGTATAGCTGAGAGTGAAGCCGGCGGGCTACTTACGTAGAAAAGTTGGTAGCCCAGCCGACAAATTTGGTACCCCATGGGCTCCTGGCAAAGGATTTGTCGGACACTGCTGTATGCTTATATGCTGAGAAAAATGTGTGGAGGGTGTTCTGGTACATACTATTTAGTAACACTGGAGATGTTGCGGAGTATCATGTTTATTTTATATTGATTATGTTGTGAGCTGTTAAACAAGAAACACTACAACTTGCAGATTTGTCTTATGGTATATGGTTATATGGGGACTTTAAGTAGACCACAAAATTAATTCTCTTGAGCATGGACCCATGAATAAAGATATGATTCAGATCGTCTGCACTGCAGGTTAAATGGAATCTAATGTCTGTGAGACATATTGATTTTATAGTAGTCAAAACATTTAATTCAAAGCAGTTAGTGTAGGAAAGTAAATTCATGAAACATGTTTGCTTTATGGACAGTTTTTGTGTTGCCTGCTGTAAGCAGGGGTGACACATAGGGATCACTTTTCTGTCGTCTGCCCGTCAATGTTACCTTTTTGTCACGCATCAGCAGGTGAAACGTGTTCCAGTGTCGCCTGCTGTAAGCAGATGTGACACATAGGGATCACTTTTCCATCACCTGACTGTCCGTCTGTCTATCTGTCTGTCCATGACACTTTCAGTCATGCTTCAGCAAGGGACACTTGTTTAACAAAAAAACACTCTTGTTATATAATACTAGTAAATTATAGCTACATTTGTTTATTGATTTAGTTCTGGCTTGAATTCCACTAACTATACTATGTGCTTAAAGTAATACTCAAGTACTAATAGAGTGAATTAGTTAATAAAATCATGATTTATGTCACCATTGTCATGTACTTGAATGTTTCGTAAAACAGTAATAGGGGATTGATTTTCTACCTAATTTAAGATTTTGAATATTACTTAGTGTTAAGTAATGTTTGTGGAATTTAAGCAAGTTCACTTAATCATACCTATAGCTACCCATGTAAGTTTGCACTTTAAATGTATTACATGTATATCTTCCAAAAATATACTTATATTAGGTTTGATATAAAAATTGAGTAATGCATGACCAAAGTATATATGCATGTTTTTAGCTCACCTATTAGGTCGGCTATTAGAATGGCTCTGTGTCTGATGTCCATGCATGCGTGTGTTGTCAGTTGTCAGCAATCTCCTTTAAACATCTCCTCCTAAACCACAGATCAGATTTTTACCAATCAATCAATCAGTTTTATTGGCAAAATTGGCATTGTGCCTTTGTCCATTTACAAGAGCATATACATATGGCCAAGACGTGTAAATATACAAATACAAAATTTATCATACACACATACAGGGTTCGACATTAAGGCCCGACCGAACGACATTCACTAGTAGATCGGTGGTCCGGTCTAGCTAAGTCCTAGGCTAGCTGGACGGACTGGTTGTGTTCTAAATTTGTCAAAGTTCGCCGAAAATCGGCCTATGTAAAAATCAAAAAGACAAAAATATTTATAATGGTCATACAATTGACGCTTGTTGATTACAGTTTCTTGGGAAACCCATGTGTGCTATATTTGCCCCGTATATTTAGTAACAACCTTGACACGCATTTACTCATTGGCTCGTGTTTTCAGAACGAGGCTTTTCCCCACGCACTTGCCAAATGTCCAATTGTCCTAGTGGGATAATAATACTTATTTCCCCATCTAACTTCCCATTTTGTATCGTTAATGATGCCTTCGTATTATTATTGATAATATTCAGATTAAAAAAAAAAATACGAGGGGTGCAAATTTATGCACGAATATCTGTAATACTCTACTGTATTACGACAACAGACTATTTTACGTTTCGTTTATACCGCACTATGCGCATCCGACGTGAAAATATCAAACATTCTATTTAATTTCGGTTTTTCGTAAAAAAAATAAATAAATAAAAAAATAAAAAAAGAGACAAGGACAATAATAAGCAAAAGGGTAAGGATGCTTCAAAAAAGCAATATGAAAAGACCAAGCAGAAAATATCGTGGAAAGATGAGTTTAGTTGGCCAGACTTTGGTTATGTTTAGTAAGACGTTCAGAGAGTATGAAGGGAGTGAACGATTTTTTGTCTGTACGGACAATTTCAGAATCGATAATTTAAAAAGGCATTCTGAGTCTGAATCCCATAAGTCTAACCAACGAAACCATGACTGACCACTCACCAGCTTTTTTTTGCATCCCCATACTGACAATTAACTTTTAACATGCAACAGAATCAATGTGTGTTTGAACATGCAAGACAACACAAATAACCTAAGAGAATAAAAATAAATAAAATAAAATGAATTCAATAGATGATAATCAATATTATCCTACTGATTGTGTTAATTTTCAAATTTGTTCAAATGGTTTGTATTGATACTTTTTTTAATGATTGTACTTCAGTAACTTAATCAATGAATCAATAATAAATGCTTAAATCTCATATTTTATCATATAGGTATCAGATTCAATATTCAAGTCATGTAGGTATGGTCATACTTTATCCTCAAGTCATAAAAGTACCATAGTATCACTATGATACTTTAATTAGACCTAGAAAATTAAATGACCTAAGCAACATAATAGAATATTAAGTTTCATACTTAATATTCTTGTTATAAAGGTATGTTCATTAAAAAATGCTTGAAATCGATTGATTTAAGTATGACTTGTATCATTAAACCAAATTGAAGTGTAAAACAAATAATCATACTTTATGTGTATTATGTGTTTTACACTTTGATCTAGTTCAATTTAGGTCAGGTCTAGTAGGTTTTCCAAGTTACTGGACCACTGGTCCAGCTCTAAAAAAAGTAAGTGTCGAACCCTGACATATATACATATATGAGTCGTATATTAAAAGAAAATCTCAAAGGTTTAAATAACACAGTTATGTTTTATGTTTTTAAGATTTATATATTAAATTGCGTTTTATATTAAGCTATTTTTGAAGCAGTATTTTTCAGTTCTGTCATTAGAGCATTAAATATGTATCTAGCTATGTCAATGGTAGTTTTACTATTCTGACAGCTTAATATTTTATCAGAAATATGCATGTTAGGCCAGCTTGGCTGAATACCATTTTTATGCTCACCGAAGGTGACGCATATAGTCACCGCTTCGTCCGTCCGTTCGTTCGTCCGTCCGTCCGTCACACTTTCCTTGTCCGGACTATTTCTCAGGAACTAACGGCTTGAATTCAACGAAACTTTATGGGAAGCTTTATTACCAAGAGGAGATGCGCATATCGTCAGCATGACCCGATTCCTAAATTTTTCAAAGAGTTATGGGCCATTGACTTTTCGGCTTATAGTACATATTGCATGATTATTGTCCGGGCTATTTCTCAGGAACTAATGGCTTGAATTCAACGAAACTTATGGGAAGCTTTATTACCAAGAGGAGATGCGCAAATCATGTTGGGTTTACTGATTCCTCATTTTTTTCACGAGAGTTTGGTCCTTTGCTTTTCGCGTCCTTGTCCGTACTCCGCAATTTCCTTGTCCAGGCTATTTCTCAGGAACTAATGGCTTGAATTCAATGAAACTTTATGGGAAGCTTTATTACCAAGAGGAGATGAGCATATCGTCAGCATGACCCGATTCCTAAATTTTTCAAAGAGTTAAGGCCCCTTGATTTTTGGCTATAGTACATATTGCATGATTATTGTCCGGGCTATTTCTCAGGAACTAATGGCTTGAATTCAAAAACTTTATGGGAAGCTTTATTACCAAGAGGAGATGGCATCACAGAGTTATGGCCCCTTGACTTTTTGGCCTATAGTACATATTGCATGATTCTTGTCCAAGCTATTTCTCAGGAACTAATGGCTTGAATTCAATAAAACTTCATGGGAAGCTTTATCACCAAGAGTAGATACGCATGTCGTTGGTGTGACCTGGATCAATTTTTCACAGAGTTATAGCCCCTTGACTTTTTTGGCCTATAGTTCATGTTGCATTATTCTTGTCCGGGCTATTTCTCAGGAATTTATGGCTTGAATTCAATGAAACTTTATGGGAAGCTTTATTACCAAGAGGAGATACGCATATCGTCGATGTGGCCTGGTTCCTCAATTTTTAAGAGAGTTATGGCCCCTACTACCATGTTGTTGACTAATATTCATGTCATTTGCCTAATTTAACAGGAGATATCATTTAAACAAAACCCCACAAAATTCAATATGCTAGTAATGTTTATCATAATCATGTCAGCTAATTGTTGTTTAGGCCATTATACACTATTTCAAATATCCAGTCATATGTCAAGAGTGTTGGTTAACCTCTTTGATATGAGACACATTGAAATGTATGACTTAATTTTTAGTAGTATAAAAACTTAAAAAAAATCAATGAAAGATCTGATGATAACATGTATTATCATATTAAATAGTAAACTGTTACTAAGTCTCCAAATTAGAGTTGGTAAAACATCTCATCTGATGAGGAGAATAGATATGATTTAGGAATGGGGATTTCAACATATCCTCCCACCCATTGACCAAGGCCTTATTTGTAACAATGACGTTCTTCGGGGAGCATCTGTCAGTTCTACTGACTTTCTTGTTTTTCCTGAGTTCCCTTAAAATGGACAAAATAATAAGAAGTGAAATTCAGAGGCCCTCTTTCAAAATTGTTCAGGTGTTTTAATTGATTGAAAAAGTAGGTCACAGGAGCTAAAAATAGATATTAAAATTGCAAACTTTGAAAATCTTCTTCTGCAAAACTGCTGTGCCTGGAGCTAAGATATTTGATGTAGCATTTAAAATTTGGACCTGAAGTACATTTTTTTTTGCGGAATTTAGATGATCTTGCTGTAATTTTGCATGGATCATGACATTGTCTTCAATACAACAGCACTATGCTATAATAGTCAACGAAAGTAACATTTCTCAAGTGAGCGATTTCAAGGCCATCTTGTTATTTTATTACTAAAATATTGCTATTTTAGGGGATTGTTTGCAACTCCATCATATTCCTGAAATAAATCATACATCTATATCTAGGAAAACCAGAGTGCATGCACACTCTTGTTAGCAACTGAGTATATTTAAATTAGATTTCAGAGCACAGGATCTATTCTTATCATGTTATACTGCCAGCCTTTCTAACTACCTCATGAGGTAATTCTCTAAAAATTATTGATCGGTCTTTGGCATTGTGGTATGCATGTGAGTCTCCAGTTTAATGATAGGATAATGTGATCATTTGAATACGTTCCAGACATTTGCGATCTCTAAAGTAGAATTTTAGAATTCAAGATGCACATCACTCACAACTTGATTTCAGGGAGCCGTACCCAAAGGGAATGCAACTAAAGAAAACATAATGAAGATGGGTTTGAAAGAAGGCCAGGTTGTGTTTAAATGTCCAAAATGTATCAGCATTAAACCTGACAGAGCACACCATTGCAGGTGAGTTTTCTTTCTCAGACACTATGGAGGTGATGAGGTGCAAATCAATTGCGTCCTACTTCATGAATATCATTATACCATGGACAACAAATTGCTTCTACTTATCAATTGATGTTAGGCTTACAGTGCATTCTAATGATAGTGGGTTTCAAAGTATGGGTCCTAAAAATAATATAGCATTATAATGGATTTGCACTGTATTATGTTAAAATTGTGTAAGAATTCACCTGAGCTAATTATATAGTCATTTTCACCCTCTTAGCAATCTCATGAACAAATTTATGATTTATTGAATTTGATTTACTGAATTTAAGTGGTGTGTAAACAATGGCTTTTTCTCTCTTGTGTAAAATCAGAGCTACAAGTACAATACTGTATTGAGCAAACAGTGGAGACCCAAATCAGACAGCTCCTAAATGTAGGCTACAAGTATTCAGTCTTAAGGAAGCATGATCTCCAAATGACTGAAATACTGTAGGTCAGATATGAGCTAAGTATCCAATGTTGCTACTTCATTTGACTGGCTGCCTGTCTGTGGTTGTAAGGTTCAACCAGTCAGTCCAATTCACCTTTAGTTAATTAACTGTTAAAATAACATGACACCAAATAGGTATATCCAAGCCCCAAATGGATGTCAAAGATTGTTGAACAAGAGTAACTATTGAAAGCAGAGTTTGCATCCATTTGTTTGCCTTGCTCTTCATGGGTTAAACAGATATGCATATTTAAGTGGTTGTGAGTCACATTAATGTGACCTTCTAACAAAGGTAGGTTATCAGTTAAGTCAATCTGAGGCTCAGTCCCAAATGTGATATACAGTTTAGATCTGATTGGAATTTAAAAAAAGATGAGAGATTGTCCTTCTCTTGCACATAACAATTTTGTCATTCCAATATGCTGTCTCACGTGTGTATAATAGTGAAACATACTTACTGAAAGTAAAGGGGGATAACTGTCTTGTTTATCATGTTTAAGTAAAACACAAGTTATTATACTTGGAAAGGATAAGGTACAAAAAAAGGTGAAATGGATGTATGAAAGAGATATAAGATTGTCTTGCCCATGAAACTGTATCTTTTTACAACATTGAAGGTTGTTGTCCTCTTGTTCTGGATTTGAAATCATTGTCTAAATCCGTTTACTCAAAGCAATTATTTTTACCTTGTATATTTCTCCTGATGTCTCATGCAGACTCTAAGTCACCCAATGACCTAATCTCAGTGCAGTCAGCTGATGAAGGCTATGCCATATAGCAGAAATATCCAAGGTAAAGTAATTGATCTGAGTAAATTGATTTATACAAATATGATTCTTTTTAAGTATAAGATATATTGTATGTGTGTTTGTATATAATGAAGACCTAGTTTGTTTTATGAAGTGACTTTTTAAGTTTGTTGATGTTTTTTATGATGAGAAGGATTTTTTTTGTGTTTCAGTGTATGTCAAAGATGTATAAGAAAAATGGATCATCATTGTCCATGGGTAAACAACTGTGTGGGAGAAAATAACCAGAAATATTTTGTACTCTTTACTGTAAGTATATATATGAAGTTATTGAGAAATATAGAGAGCAAATGAAATTTGATTATGATTTAAAGAAAGAAAAATGTAAAATTTCAAGTCAGCAATAAAATAATTGTACATGTGAATTTTTTTATAAAAAAAAAATGCTCCCAATTAGGTTCGAACCCATGACACATGGATCCAAATTCATGTATGCTACCTTTTGGCCATGGTGCCATTATCAACTTTGATTGAGTAATATGAAGTCATTTGTTGTATAAAACATATGGAATATTCACAGCAAAGTGAGAAATGTCAATAATTTTTGTATCTTATTTTATATCAGTAGCACTTTGAAGTCATTCAGTTAACTGTCTGCACAGGCATACAATTACAAAATTCCATTTAAGTCATAAAAATCAACTGTATTGAATGCATGTTTTTTTTTCTGAGATAACATTTTTGTCATTGGACTCTTTTTATTGAGTGCACTAATCTAAAAGGGCTCAGACAATTCAAAGAAGACTCCAAAAAACACATTGTGATAACAAAACAACACATGTTTCTAGTCCTGCTTGTTAAATTATCTTTTTAAATACGACACTTTATTGTAACATTTAAAAATGCACCGAGACTAATTGAATTTAACTCTTGAGACAACCACAATAGCTACTCTGTTAAGAGGTGTCAGTGAGCTGAATTCAGTGTTACGAGTATCAGAGATTGCAAGCAGGATCAAAGCCTTCATTTTATTACTCTTAAAATAAAAACATCCCTGTTTGGGACAATTTTTACTATTTCTCCTGAAGGCTTATCAGATACAGACAATAGAAATCTTTCCAGGTCATTTCAGTTAAGTGATTATCATATTGTTAGTTAAATCTTTAACAGAAAGTTGTCAGAAGACAGCAAAGCTCACATGGCATACTACTGGACTGTAAGTAAATGTTCAAACTCCAGTTTCATGGAAACTAAGGTTCAGTACAGAAAGAAAGTCTTTAAATGAAACCTCAGATAAGGTTTTTATGATATTAAGAGGAAAAAAGAATTTGTGCATTGATGCAATTGCTCATTTCTCTTTTAATCAATTATGTGCATATCATATTTGCAAGTTTTTTATCCTTGAGTTTGGATAAACTGACTGACTGAAGTTTCATGCAGCTTTCAAATTCAGTTTACTATGTGGCATCTGCCACATACTGATTTGTCCCAGTAAAAACTTCCTATCATTGGTATTAAGCATAAAATTAATGTCTAATGTAATAAACAAAGGAGACTGATATATCATTTAGAAAAGCAATATCTGCACTGTATCAGTACTGGAACTGCCCCTAAAGGAAATGAATAAAAACAAAGTCCTGAAATATTGTGTTCTAAGAAACTTTTGCATGTATTAACAGTATCTTTTTACTATACTCAAATGGCAAAATACATTGATTTTCTGATCAATTATTGTGCAGAAATGTAAAATCTATTTTAACAGTTTCTGTATTGAACCAGTACTTTGCTCCTTGGAAGGTTTTGAAAGGTTCTGATTTTTCTTTTTTTTAAGTTTTTTGACTATACAATAATAATATTACATGTACCCTGCTCATTTAAAAATAATGAACATATTTATACTGTATGGTAATCATGCATATACAAATTGCATATGGTCAGCAGGTTTCATCTGAATGTTGGAAGATAAATTGTTCCATCTAAAGGGAAATGTCCTTAAGAAAGAAAATGACTCCATAAAAATCACCAACATAATATGCTTGGTGTTTAATCAGCTTTAATAGGGTTGTAAAATTCCATTCACCTGCTTGCCAGGGCAAATGAATATTAGTGCTGGGCAAGTGAAAAATCTGGTCATTCTTTGTATTTCTCTTGATTAGATGGTCTCTATTTGTGATGGATGAGTGATAATTTTAGGAATTGTACATCCCTGTTGAAGTTTTATAATATTTCTTCACATTGAAAATATTTTGTTATATTTTACATTTCCAGTTATACATCTGCCTTATTTCAATACATGCTGTGTATATGGCAGTGCAACACTTCATAGTTTGTATAGGAAAAGACTGGAAAGGTAAGATAAACAACAATCACAAAATTCATTTTCAGGTTGATTATTTTGTTATTGATTAAAGGATTATTAAGTATTATATTTAAAATGACATTTGAAAATTTCAAATATTACAGAACTTTGGCAGAAGGACTGTGTTTCAACTTTTCTTCATCTCAAAACTTAGAAGAACTAGAACTCTAGCATTGTTAATTTAGAGATTATAGAATGTTTGAACTAACACTAATAATTTCTACCTGAAAATAGTATTCAGTTTATTAAGAAATATATATATTTGTGGTGATAGAGAATTTGAAATATTTGAGATGAGGAAATTTTAATTGAGATAGTAATTTGGATGAACACTTCATAACAATGCTTCATATAATTGGATATATTAAGCATATGTACTATTGTAAACTATAAACAGTATATAATGTAAACATTTGTTATATGAAAATGTAAAGTTGCTGACTTAATATCACTCTGCCCCTCACCGCTGTGGGCTTGATCCAAGCATGGTCATTTTAATTTTTCAAGTGAAAGAATCCTGAAGTTTTCTTGTGGTATGTTGCTGGTTCTACTCTGTTGCCTCATCTTTCTACACCTATAATTAGCTGGATCTCGCCATATGACTGAAATACTGCAACAAGTGATACTGTTCCAGCGACTGTACTCTTAACAAAATCTTTCAGTCAAGTGATTTGTAAAAATTGTGTCAGTACATAGATGTATGATAGAAAATCACTGAAAACAGTGCATATCATGTGCTATGCATTCCATAATGAGAATGCCCAAAATATAATAAGATTTAAACCTTGGAATCAAAACAGCTGTTATATATTTAGAAAAAGTGTGGTCCAATATAAGACAGTATCAAGTATCAAGAAAAATGGGAAAAATCCAGGGTAAATTCCGAATTAGAAACAATTGATAAAAACTGAAGGAAGCTGAGATGAGGGATTCTAAATTATCTTAATATTGCAGGTTGCTCAGGAGTTTCACCACCGGCCACCACCATCTTCCTTATATTCCTGGTATTTGAGGGTCTCTTATTTGGTATATTTACTGCAATCATGTTTGGTTCTCAGCTGTCAGCAATTTGCTCAGACGAAACTGTAAGTTAATATGTGTTTTGTACACTGTATTTTACTGGACATCCATGATTTTCTTAAATACATTAACTTAGACCATTATCTTTTACTCCCTGTAATTAGTTAAAGCGTCTGCCTCTTGAACAGGAGGTTGTGGGTTTGATCCTCAACCATGACACATCATAGTTGAAGTTAAAAGTGATACTGGTATCTCCCTGCTTGGCCCTCAGCATGATTATATACAAAGTAGTTCCAGGACTGATTGACCCAATGTAAGGATAATGTGACTGGGTGTGGTATCTTGCACATGTCTTTGGCATGTTAATACAGTGTGACAGCTTCATATTTGTCTCATGTAGACATTATTTCTGAATGGGTGGGATGTGAAGCCAAACAAACAAACATAGCACTCCCTATAATAATTTCTAAATTTTATCTTACATTTACCCACATGTACATTTAGTTATGCTTTTTTTCCATGTATGGTGGTCTGTGTTTAGGGAGCCTCTGTGGCTGAGTGGTTATAGTTAATGACGATTTTTTCTAGCCCCTTATCATTTTAGACTCCAGTCCCAGCAGGTTAACTCAGGTTTTTAATCAGGTTTTCAAAGAAAATCCTGGTTTTCAGAATGGGGTACGTCGGTGGGCAAGCATGTGCCAAAACATTTTGTTTCCATCAAATATCTCTTGTTAGAATACAGTTTTCATGCTTAGTATTTAGATACCTTATAGAAAGAGGAAGATTAGGATTGATTTTCAGGATGATAGGGTCAAGGTCATTCTTACTAAAGATAGACATTTTCATTTCCATCAAATAACTTCTGTTAGGAGTAAGGTTTGATGATCAAATATAGTATACAGATACCTTATGGGAAGAGGAAGGTTAGGATTGATTTTCAGGTCAATAGGGTTAAGATTACTGTCATTAAATATAGTTTAAAACAAACTTTACTGGAATCACTCTCGGCATGTCCAATCCTACACTTACATTACATGAATGCTAGGTGGGATGTGGGGGTATTAATCAGCTTAAGTGATAATTCTAGTTTTCTCAAAAGTTTATGGTATGACAAAATGGCACCACTGGTTTGTCAGCATTCACTTTAAATTAGAAGAGAAATTAAATCTTCAAAGATTGACATTTACTTTAACTGGCAGACATGTTAATGGTCAGTAATACTCCAGCAAATAAAATAGCTTTATCAACCGACAAAGAAGTAGAGTGAGACATTTTGAAGAGAGTCATCACAGCATGCCAATGTACATGTAAACCTTGCCAGAGCAAGCAATCACATGTCAGACAAACATCCATGTTTGACACCTCATGCTCAGAACCGGAAGATTTATTGCCTTGTCCAAAAGGAGTGGTTGTCACTCTCCTGTGTGACTGCAGTATGCACTTGACGTCATTTTTAATGTAATGCCTTTTAGTTGTTATATTTTAAACACAAACTTGGTCTGCCCAATGTTTTCAAAGATAATTGGATTTTATTATTTCTTGTGGATGCATTAAGTTGTAACAAACATTTGGTTTTAATTGGATGCCAGGGATGTGTTCAGTTGTAAAGATTTCTCAGTTTTATTTAGAAGTGTCTGGTTATTTTACTGCTGTGTATATGCTTTAGAATGAAGTTTTTTTCTTCTTTTTTTTATATCTAAGGGTCTTTTAAATTGAAGTGTCCTGTATGGATGTATATACAGTCAAATCTCGTTACATCGACATTTTTCAATACATCTTAATCCCATTTTAAAAGAATTTTCCAACACCGACTGTAAAAAAAAAAGGGAACAAAAGTTTGTTTTTGTTCATATTTTAATGTGCGATACAACAACAAAAAAATAGCTAACATTTACTGAAACTTCATTTTCGGAAAATGGTTTTTGCTAAAAATAGGCACATTGGTTAATACACATTGGAAAATCCACAAGTTCAATTTAGCTGTTTACCTGTAAACAGCGCCACCTACTGGTGTGTAGAACAAAATCTGTGTAATTGTTTTTATTGGATTTGTCTATTTATGCGTAACAATGGCAAACAAGGGGATTATTTATCTGACGTTCAATTGAGTGAATACAAATCTCACTATTGATTGACGCAGTTTTGTGTTAGATCTAAGTGTACATGTACAGGCTTTGAAAATTTCATTCTCATTTTGAAGTAAATAAAATAGTGTGTGTTTTTTTTATTAGCTCACCTGAGCACTTGTGCTCGGGTGAGCTTTTGGATCGCTATTGTCCGTCGTCCGTCGTCCGTCCGTCCGTCCACAATTGCTTGTGAACACATCTTCATTAGAGCAAAGTTCAAATTGTCAATGTTAGGTCATAAATAACTTTTGGCGTATCAACAAGGTCAAATCTTAGAAAACAACCTTGTGCACTCTAGCATCTCAATTTTGAGCAATTTCTTGAAACTTAAATCAATGTTTTACATAATATCTCGCAAGTTCGATTATGGCTATTGGGGTAAACATAGGTCACAGGTCATCTTAATAAAAAACCTTTAAGCACTCTACAGCCCAATTTTGGCCAATCTTCATAAACTTAGTCAGGTTTTGCTACATAAATCTTCGATGAGTTCGAATTATGGGTAATGTCGGCAACATTAGGTCACAGGTCAAATTAAAAAACCTTTTACACATGTACACCACAGTTTCTGGCAATTTCATAAATTTTTCAGATGTTTGTCTACCCTGAAATCTCTGCAAGTTTAATTGGTCTTGGATCGAAAACTAGGTCACCCAGTTAAATTAAAAACACACTTGTGCACTCTCTAGAGCACCAGTTTTAGCCAAATCTTCAATAATTTGGTCAACGTTTGATCCTAATTGATATATTGATGAGTTTGAAAATGAGTCACATGAGATCAAAAACTAGGTCACCAGGTCAAATCTAAGAAAAACCTTGTGAACATCTGAGGCCTACATTTTGTCCCAGTCTTCATTAAACTTTAATATGAATGATGACTGCATGAATTCCAGTTGATGCAATTCAGGTAGATCAATATGTAGGTCACTTAGTCAAATGTTAGAAAAACACCTTTTAGATGCCAGATTTTTTGTCATTATGCCTAACACTGCCATCTTACTCAGGTGAGCGACACAGGGCCATCTTGGCCCTCTTGTATTTTATTACTGTAAAAACTTTTGTGTTTTATTTTCTTTTAATAATGTAGTTTAGCACTTTCATGCATTTTTATGTGTTAAAAATGTAAATACATTTTTAAACATGTTTGTATGATTATTCTTTCTGTATTATAGAATACATGTATTTAAAAATAGATACTGTGCAGAAGATAGGGTCAATACTTTCTTGAAAGGGTTTGACATGTGTTTGACATTTTATTCATTTCATTATAACATTTTCATTTTAACAACAATTTTCCTGGGATTGAACAGCATCGTTGTAACGAGACTTGACTGATTATCAAACACAAATCCAAATCATCTTTTTGGATGCTCAGATATAAACTGGACTTATTATATTATATCCTATTTGTCTTAAACGACCCTTGAAGTAATCTCAACTAGGCAATGAATACAAAATTTATCATTAGAATATTTGAAACTTTTGCAAATAATCAAATCAAGTATATAGACTCATTCCATATTCATCCTTTGCAATAACACATAACTATTTATGGCTTTGGACATGTGTTTGAATTCAGATTACACTACAATGTTTTTCACTACAGAGAACTACTGAGAAATTCTATAGAAGTTCACTGTCTATTCTGATGCTTTCTCTTTATCAAAAACAGGACCTACATGTGGGAAATCCTTGACCATAAGGTCTTAAATATGGCCAGAAAATGATCGCTAGACATAACAATAAAAGAAAATGAATAGAGAAAAAGAAGAGGATTCTAAAACAGAGCAGTAATCTGAAAAAAGAGAGAGAAAAACACTGCTAAGTCTTCAAGATGATCTGTTGCAAATAAAGGTTATCATGTTTGCATAATGGTCAGAATATAATTCTCACTATGATTAATTACCTAGAGACCTGCCATGCGTTCAGTAAAGGCTACCGTTACCTAGCAATAGTTAACAATCCCAATTTGGTACCCTGCTTACATTCTTTACACAGCAATAAAACGTGGTGGCATCCGCTTATGTTAGTAACTGTAAAAGGTTCCCGTGAATGCACAGCTGGACAAAGTTTTGCACCAAAATTGGGAGTCCTCCCCAACAGTCTTATAAGAAATGCTCAGATAAACTGGAGTCCTTTCCCAAAAGTTTTAGTCCAGGACTGTATGGATTCTAAATTGGGATTTATTTTGGCATTTAATTAGATAAGGGAAGCCGTATTGATTCAAATTGGATGTTTAGAAAATAATTCAAAATAATTGCTTGACGCAGTTGGATATTTGCATATTGGTTGAAAAAAAACTTGCCCATATAAAAAGATAATGACATTTTTATGTCCCCAAAGATCTGTGGTTGGGGGCATATTGTGTTTTGCCTTGTCTGTTTGATTGTTGGTTTGTCAGCAACTATAACATTGGTCATAACTAAGAAATATAAAAGGTATTGTCTTGAAACTTCATATATGAATACAATGTGACTAGGAGAAGTGCAGTGCTAAGAAACATAACTTTGCCTGACCACTTTTTGAATTATCTCCCTTTTTCAACTTTTGTTTGGAGCATAACTCAAACTATACAAGGTATTGGCTTGAAACTCAAAATATAAATAGATTGTGAGATCGGGAAGTGCAGTAACTAAGAAATGTAACTCTACATGGACCAGTTTTTGAATTATCTTCCTTTATTATATTTTACAATGAATTTTTGTCCAGATAATAACTTGAAAACTATACAAGGTATTGACTTGAAACTTATATGTAAGTAGATGACATCTAGGAATAGTGCAGTGATTGAGAACCATAACTCAACCAAGTCTGGTTTTTGAGTATCTCCCTTTATTTTTTGAATAAATTTTTTTTTTTTGGGGGGGGGGTGGGTGTGGCAAAACTCCTAAACAACAGACCATAAGGACTTGAAACTTAAAACATAATATGATAGCAAGTAGGAGCAGTATAGTAACAAAATTTTTTTTATTATTTAATTAAGTGTAATGAGTATGAAACAGAACTCTTTGGGGGTTCTGTATTTTTAAAATTAGCTCCCTTATTTTTTTTTGTCTTGAGCAGTACTACATATATAAGTCTTTATAATAAACATACTTATTCCTTTCATGAATGGCTTTCTTGACATCAATTATTTAACATCTGACCTGCTCAGACAGTGGCATAGTGTTTTTCAAACACATCTTGTTTTCATTAGCTGTTTAGAACAACATTGATCCTATGCAAACAATGTCCTCCTGTTTAACACTGGACAAAGTTTGCAAATGGGGGAACAAACTGCCATTTGCCCTTTGCATTGTGTATAGATGTACTGTTGCCTTTGAGAATTCTAAAACAGACAGGAAAAAAAAACACATAGGGATACATAAAGATAAAGTTAGAAACACACACACATAATTAAAAAATAATTTTTATCTGATTTATCCTTTCCTTCAAAACTGCTTGTCAAAACTGTTTGAATATTCAGAATGATTGCAAATATATTGACATCCTTTATATAAAAAAAAATCAAAAAACATAAGCTATGTTTTTGAATTAATTAGCTCATTTCATAAATCTTTACCCGTTTCAAAAATGTGATCTGTGTATTTGTTGTTATTAGTCCCTACCGATGTTTACACCGGAGGGGATTATAGGTTTCCCTCCATCTGTCTGTCTGTCCATCCAGATGTCTGGAAATCTGGATCCCGTGATAACTTAAAAACCGTTTAAAATGATATTATGGAACTAAGTCACTTTTCTTTTTTTTTCTCAGACCAAAATTCTGGTTGCTATGGTAACAGAAAAATTATGCACCTCACCGGTAGGGGACTCATGTGATGCATGCAACACCAGTTATATATGTATATGAGGAATGATTCAAACAGTAAGACTTGGGAATGATACCAGCAAATTTTCATTTTCTGATGTGACTTTTCACTGGTTACAGCTTTAACTTATATAATTAAATGGTACTTACTTGACTGCCATGTGATGCAAACCCCTGTAAACAAAGTTTGAGAGGGGGTATATGAGTCAGTCTGTCGGTCCGTCCTTCCAACCCCAAAACTTGTGACAAAAACTACTTCTACATCTCTTAACCAATTTGTTTCAAATTTTGTGTGTGCATTCATAATCAGGTGGAGAGGTACGTTACATAAGATTCACTTGTCTTAAGGATGGCAGAGTGATTGCCCTGGTCCCATTTTTGGCTCACCTGAGCACAAAGTGCTGAAGGTGAGCTTTTGTGATCGCCCTACGTCCGGCGTCAACAATTTGCTTTAAACGACATCTCCTCTGAAACCGCTGGACAGAATTTAATGAAACTTGGCAGGAATTTTCCTTGGGTGAGGCTCTACAAAAGTTGCTAAAATTATTCCGATCCGTAAAAAAACATGGCCACCAGGGGCGGGGCTTATTTGCCTTATATGTATATAGGGAAACCTTTAAACAACATCTCCTCTGAAACCACTGGACAGAATTTGAATAAACTTGGCAGGGATGATCCTTGGGTCAACCTTCACAAAAGTTCCTAAAATAAACTTGATCCATATAGAACTCTGGTTGCCATGGCAACAAAAAAAAGAAGAAAACTTTAAATCATCTTCTTCAAAACTACTGGCCAGGTTTTAAAATAAATTGGTACAGATGTTCCTTGGGTCAACCTATTTATCTCAGGTGAGCGATTTAGGGCCATCATGGGCCTCTTGTTTAATTACCTTCCTTTGTTTAGTTCTGTTTTTTTTTTCTTGTCCAGAACATAACTCAAAAATTAAGGTATTGATTGGCGACTAGGAAAAGAGCAGTGTCCAAGATCTGTAACTCTACCTGGCGTGCGTTCAGTATGCCAAACCGTAAGCAACCGGTCGCTAACAGTCAGCTACGGAGTTGTCTGAGGACCATATAGCATGCTGTTCACGTGCTTATTATGCAGAACAAAGGTAGACATGGACATCGTGGTTTATGGCATTGAGGCAGCTCCATAGCTGACTGTAAGCGGATGGTTGCATACGGTTCGGCATACTGAACGCACGCCTGGTCTCATTTTTAGCTCACCTGAGCAAAGCTCAGGGTGAGCTATTGTGATCCCGTGAGCGTCCGTCGTGCGGCGTCAACAATATTTAGTGTTTACACTATGACCTTTATTTCTTAAGCAATCATCTTCAAACTTTAAGACAATGTTTATGACCATAATGTCTCGATTGAGTTCGATTATGGCTGAGATCCGTCTATTAGGTCAGGAGTTATGCCCCTTTTAATATTCAAAAAATGCCATATTTCACTTTGTTTACACTCTAGCATCATCTTTTGAGCAATCCTCTTCAAACTTTATGGCAATGCTTATGACCATAAGGTCTCAATTGAGTTCGATTATGGGTGAGGTCCGTCTATTAGGTCAGGAGTTATGCCCCTTTTAAATATAAAAAAAATGCAAGATTTCACTTTGGTTATACTTGACCAACTTCATTTTTTTAACAATCTTTTTTAAACTTTAAGACAGCCCTAAATCTCACAATCGGGTTCAATTATAACTGATATTAACTTGTAAATTTAGGAGTTATACCCATTTCACCATAAAAAAAGCCAGATTTCACTTTTACACTCAAGCATCTTTATTTCTTAAGCAATCTTCTTTCTCAGGTGAGCGACCAAGGGCCATCTTGGCCCTCTTGTTTAATTATCTCCCTTTGTTAAATTGCTTTTTCTTCTTGTCCCAAACAGAACTGGAATATTATACTCGGTATTTACTTGAAACTTAAAATGTAAACAGATGGAGTGCAGTGTCCAAGAACATTAACTCTAACACTTTTAAACTACTGTGCCAAACAACCATAACTTACACTCTGTCCTATTTAAATAAAAACTTTAATTTACTTAGTAATATCATAACCAGTATACAGGTTCTTATCTATACCCCGCCTGGAGTCTGGCTTCTCCTGCATCAAAGCATTTTGCGGGGGTACTAATCTCCTTCATTGATAGCTCTAGTTTTGATTGATTTAAAAAATGGATGTAGAATAATGAATATTTCAACTAGTCTCACAGTTGTAGCACTGAATAGGACATAAGCCATGTGAATGGTAAATTATTTAATCATTTTTGAGTTGCTTCCCTTTGTCATTGATATGCAGATCATAGAACAGGTTTATTTGTTGTAATGCAGAGATGAGGTTATTTTGTATAAGTGAAAGAAATGATGTAGCCACAATAAGTTAGTCTCAGTGAGAGAAAATTGGTACTGGTATGCAAAGAACCTATAACCTAACA